>CM061236.1:14472500-14822500 GCA_030848705.1 Heracleum sosnowskyi | reverse complement strand
CGTGGACACACGAGCAATCCAACCCGTAGGATTTCCTTTTCCTCTTCCCATTCTGACTTCTATAGGTTTCCCGGTAATAGGGAGATCTGCGAGAACTTGGGGCTTCTTTGGCGACCGTGAAGTCACCGGATGAATTGCCGAATAGATAGATCAGATCCGGACGCGGCTGTTGCTCCGCGGCGATATGGACTCGACCCGCTCCTACCCACCACGGGGCACCATAGCATGTCGGGAATAAGGGGGGACATACTGGACGTAACCACTCCCTTGGTTGGGGGCTGTGCCGCCCTGCCTTTCGATCGATACACAGTTGAGGAGGCCGATCACGAACGCTACAGGTGTGGGAGCGATCCTGGTCAGGGAAGGCTAAGACGGCGCCTCGCATATGGGTAGCAAGAGGGCGCTTATGCGTCAAGAATTCACTCTTGACTCAGGATTTAGATGTGCAAACAGGGGTACATCTATTACTGTCAATGTCCTCTCAACAGGCATTGGCATTGAAAAGAGTAGTCACCCCACTACAATCTGTAAAGAGTCCGCACAGAGTCAAGAATTCACTCTTGACTCAGGTGGAAAATAAGGGTGATCATTCACTGAGTGGAGAGCACATCAATGTTGAAATTCCTCCTATCTCTCAGGGGGAGTTGCCAAAATCAAGTCTAAACCCCTCTTCTCTTCCAGATTCTACATCTCAAATTTCTTCTTTACAGGAAAGTCATTCTCATGGCAATCCTGCTATTGATCATTCACAAGTTGAATCAGTGAATGAGCCAATTTCAAGTGACATGGTGTTTGACACTGTGCTCACCACCCAGGACCCTCATTTAGTTGGTCAGGAAATGCACGTTGGGGCATATTCTAATGACACCAACAAAAACATCGAGAATTCACCAGTCTTTACTGGAGACTCTATGCCAACCTCTCCAATCCTTAGGGATTTGGACTTGCCTTCACAGGCACATGGAGATGATGCTGTAACACATCCCATTTTAATGGAGACGGCATCAGACTCCACAGTCATTCCAAGACTAAAGGAAACTCAGATCTCTATCCCCCATGAGGTGTCTAGCACTAGCTCTTACTTGGCTCAGGCCACCTTGTCAGAATGGCTGAAGCCTGTGAAACATGACAAGCCTTCAGGATCATCATCTGTGCCATCACAATTGACGGAAGAAGAACTCCAAAATCTTCATGTGGCACAGATTGATGAGATCTCTAAAATAGCTCAACATCTCCTAACAGCAAATCTTCCAAATTCAGACTATGAAGCCATTCTTCTGTGTCACAAGGAGGATGTTGAGACTCAACAGGAAAAGATTATAGCACTACGCCATAAATGGCCTTCTGCAACCCTTGAAAACCGTTGCCGGAAGTTCAAAATTTGTTGGCATAGCCTCAAAAATCTCAAAGGCAACACTTTTTGACTGTTAGTTTTTTACCCGTTGCCTTAGGGGTCAACGTCAACACTTTTCTACCTATGCCAACAGGTTAAAATATGTTGCAGTAGATTAGACTTTTTTCAAAAAAATATGGGCCCCACATGTGGGCCCCACTGTTTTGGGCCCGACATCTGGGACACCATTAGTGGGCCCCACATGTGTACCCCTTTAGCAAAACTTTTTTTGAGCAAATGGCAACACTAAATTAAACTATTACAACATTTTTTGAACAATATTTGCAACACTTTATCATAGTTACTGCAACACTTTTGTAATGATAAATTAAAAATATACTGCAGATATATAAGCAATTCTAAGTACCACGGTACTTCAAACATGTCTTTTCATTTCATTCATCAACCCCAAAATAAAACATTATAATTCAGTACATAACTAAATACACATCATCTTCTTAGACATCAATAATAAAAAGAAAATGAATGTAAATAGATCTTGTTGATCCATTAGCCAGAATATCTTGGAGTAAGCTTTGATTCTGTTAAGTAAATGAATGCAAGTAGATTTTGTTGTTCCATTAACAGGAATCGATCTAATGGTTGGGACAAGGTACTTTGCAACCTGCAAAGGGGAAGTAAAAGAATCTCTTAAAAAACCCAAACTTTAACTAGTGTTACTACTACCAACTATCAAAAAATGTGCAAACAAAAAATGTGCATAAATATGTGGCATCAACAAAAGCCTTATATGTGGCATCAACAAAAGCCTTACTTGCAGAGCTTGTTGGAAAAGGAGGTGGATCAGAATCAACACTCCAGACCCTGTTTCTAGCAAAACCATGTTGGTCAAGAGAGCCATGGCTCGAGAACTGGGCATACAGAAGAGCAAGTTTGATTAATTTAGAAACCAATGCAAAGCAAGCAAGCATATAGTCGTTGAGACACATATTTGAGGGAAGCATATCGGAATACTTCCACGTATTGCCTTCAGAGGCTTAAAAATTGCCTGCATATAGGCAAATAACACAAACATACATTTCGGCAGATGACACTTATATAGAACATTATAATTCATTTATCCAACTGTCAAAAGTAATAAACATTTAATCTTCTACAAGAAAATTCTAAAGTACAACATAAAAGATACTGGTAAGATGGGGAACTGGATAAAAACTTCCAATCCTGTAGGGTCTAGTCTAGAATTGCAAAGAATGAAATATTAAAATAAATTAGGCCATGAACTTAGGGTACAGGTTTGGCACAAGTCTATGGGAAGGGGCCGTATTCATGAGTACTGGCACTTTAGAGCAAAAAGGACCAATTAATACTTCTGAAAAAAGATGAACATGGAAATTTTAAGGCAACTTAAAGAGACATATTAATTCTTAATATGTTCAAATTAGATCAGATTCACTTTTAGGAACAAAGGGGAAAATGTTGGGCAATGATTTAAAATAAAGATATAGATGGAATAAAAAAATCACCTAGCTAATACTATGAAAGCTCTGTTGGCTTGATTTATTTAAAGCTCATGGGATGTTTAAGATGCATAAGCCCAAACCATGATGAAGACTATGGGAACTTTACCATGCAAAGCGACCATCAATCTCAATACATGTGTTTTTATTATAGTACGTTTTACCAATCTGCCTACAGGATCCACGTAGATATATACTTGAAAAAAAGTTTAAAAGGTAACAACTTCCTTAGCTGATTCTGCAGCAAGGTTGAAATCTTTCGCCTGTGTTTTATAAAATGCCAATAAAATGCCAGTTACATATTTATGAAAACTACGGTACAAAAGATTTGAAAGAACATTATGTGCTCTTTCAGGTAAATCTCAGTTACATGGGTAATATATGATAGAAGACACGTGGACAAGAAGTATATGCATGAAAACACAAATCAAGGTCATACCCATACAAGGGTCAACTGCTTTCAGAAAATTAAAAAACACAGAGGACAAGAAATATGAAAACAAAGGATAAGTCTGCGGTAAAATAGAATTAATTTCATGTTTATTGAGAAATTCTACCATTGCGTAATAAAAATGACATTTCAGGGTACGTCAATAGCGACTCTCGGTCCTCAGTCACTGCGCCTCTGCACACCTATATGCATAATGGCATATATACACATACATCTTAATAGCATACAACCTACAATAGTCAAAAACATCACATTACAGTATGTGTAACAGCAAATGTTAGTTACCTGTAACTGAGGGCGCACACGGTATATAAAAGAAAAGAAGCAACTCTATTTGCATTCAGGTATTTACAAGTATATTTTGATGGTTTTGCATTTACGAATCTCAATTTGCATTAAGAATTAGAACAATTGTTGCACCAGTATAAAAGCAAACCTTACACCAGTAACATCTCGTGCATCAATTTTTACAGATTCTGGTCTTTGCAAATTTTAAATCATTCATATAAACTCAAAATAATTAAAATACTAGTGAGTTCCAATACACCCATTCATTATCAACAAATAATTAAAATAAACTCAAAATCAATTAAAAAACATACACAATACAAACTAAATTACCACAGTGAGTTCCAAATTGAATCCCCCAAATTACCTGAAAATTCAAACTAAAATACAAAATAAAAAAAAAACAAATTGAAGACACATCTATACAAAAATCCCTATACATATATACACATACGTAGACACATACAAACCCACAATTAACAACACAAATTAACAAAAACATATAGTAGATTAAAATGAAGGAGCAAAATATCATAAACTTAATTGAACCCCTAATTTATAAGCTCAGATTAAGTCTTACCCTTAAATCAAAACCCTAATCTCGAAGCCCCTTACTCTTGAACCCCTAATTGAAATGGAAGGCCCGGACCTAATTGAAGAAGTTGTGTTTCTCGGACTAGAGAGAATTAGAGTATGTATATTGTTTTGAGTTTTGAGAGAGAGAGAATTGGGTTTTGTTTACAAAATTTTGGCAAGGCGGTAGTTTTGCCGCTTGCTACTTTCGCTCAAATATGATACTCACGTGTTTTTACTTTTTTTATATACTTTCTTTGATTTCTTTATTTTAAAATTATAAAAAAAACACTAACTCCACTAAAATATCATTGTTAACTCATATCTTAAATTAATAATTTTAATAAATTAAATAAATTGCTTTCACAAATTTTGTTACTTTTTATTTTTCAATTTTTTATTAAAAATATAAATTTATATTCTAATAAAAAATTAAAATTTGTATTACATTTATAAAAAAGTAATATAAATTTTAATAACAAGTAATCATTGAAACAATTTATTACTTTTTAAAACTTTTTTTGGCAAGTTTACTTCTTTAAATTTTAGCACAAAAGTTACAATACTTTCTTTTTTAAAAATGATTACTTGATTTAAAGTTTTTATTTATAATGCATCTAGGGCAACACTTAATCATATCTACGCTAACAACCAGTTGTCAGTGTTGTAGTAGACGATATCAGCATGGCTATTACAACGGTTTTGTATGGCAACACCCTGCAAAACCGTTGTACAAAGCCATCTATGGCGTAGTGTAGATGAGGCCCAACATGATGGAAATATTGATGCCTGGTTGGATGCCAAGAGATTTGTCAAGCTGAAGGATGCACTAGCCTTTCTCAGGGAGGACTACTTAACTACTTTGGGGTCTAATGCTAAAGGTCTCTCTCCTGCAGAAATCTATGATGTTGTGAATGAAGTGTACAAGATTCAATTAAAGGCTATGCATTTCCTTGGGAAAGGTCTCCAGTCAGAAATATCCATAATCTAATATCCGTGAATTTTATTATTTGATTAAATGATATATTTAATATAAAAATATTTATTGTGGAGTATTGGAATATTATTAAATGATAATTATTGTGTGATTATGTGCTAAATGGTGAGTCGAAAGCCCCTTTCAAATATTTCGTCATTTGGAATTTTCTTCAAATCTGAGCCCCGTTTTGATAATTCAAGGGCCCCATTGGAATTTCGTACATTAATTAATATCTCTTCGTCTTTCGTATTCGAATCATTATTGGGAGAGATATTCGTATCATTTCATTCCTACCTATTTGATTCTGCAAGAATAATTCGTTTTGTTCAAAAAGGGAAAAATGGTTCCGAACCCTAATTGCTTAAGGGGACGGATATATCGTTTTATATCAATATTACCTTTGTTATAGCCCCAGTATTCTTGAGCATTAGTTATATAATGATATGTATTCATTTGGATAATTATCAATCCTTGTAGATAATTATCTTCTCGTAAAACGTATTTTTAACCTAATTAGGGTTTTTAAACGATTCAGTGGATCTATAACGATCCAAAAGTGTTCCTTGGGGTATTATTTTTCCAAAAATATATAAAGACGAATTGTACCTTATAACCTTCATAATCTGCATTGCGTATAATCAAAAAGTAAAAATTCCCGAAACGTGTTCTTCGTGTTCTTGAATAATCAATCCATTCGTTCAACGTGTTATTGATTTCAGAAATCAAAGTTCAAGTACTCAAATCAAAGCTCTTGATCTCTAGTTTCAGAATCTTCCAACCTCATCATCATCTGGTAATTTTTCGATTTATTATGAATTTTTCAATATTCGAATTAAATTAGGGTTCTTGATTAATTTGGGGATTTTCATTCTGTTGATTCTCCGTTCAATTGGTTGCTTCTAACATGTTCCTAGGGTTCTAATTAGCAAGAATCCATGATTTAATTTCGTGTTTAAGTTCAATTTAGTCAGGTTTGATTTTCGGGTTTTGACCCGAATTTTTCTTTTACTTCATTCGTTCTTGTTGTTGATCTGACATTAGTTTTGATATGGGGCTTTGATTGTATGAGTTATAAGCTTCATTTTGGTATATTAATCTTTGAGTTTCATGTAGAATTAAAGTAGATCGGGTTTCCGGCCGAAGTCGTCGCCGGTGAATTCTTTGAACAAATTCTGGGCTCGATTCCGGCATGGGACGTATGTGATTGTGTGTGGGATTTGTTTGTCTTGAAAAAGCGAACAAAAGCCCTCTGGAATTGTTTGTGTTTGGACGGAATCGAAGAATTCCGGCCGCCGGACACCGGCCGGATTCTGGAAAACCCAGAATCTGGTGGGTTGTTCTTGGTGACCCGGATTTGTTCTTCCCGACCCGTTTACCCGAAGTTTGACCCGGTTTCAATCTTCAAAACCCTAATTCATTTTCTGAAAACTGTTTTTGAATTTTATTTTTAAAATTTAATTCGAAAATAGTTTAAAAACTTTAAAAATTCATATTTTTATTTTAAAAATATATTTTAATATCAGAAAAGTTCTGGAAAATTATATTTATTATTTTAAATCCGAAAATTTATTAAACTTAATTATTTTAATTATTTTTAATTAATAATTAATTTATTAATTAATTTGTTATTTCTTTTAATCAATTAATTCTTAAAAATTAATTATTAATTAGATTTAATTAATTTAAAATTCAGTTTAATTATTTTCAAGTCTATTTATTTATTTAAAAATAGTTTGAGGATTTAAAAAGTGTTAATTAATTTTATTAATTGATTTATTTGCATTTAAATGTTTATATTGGATTTAAAAATCCGAGTTTTGATTTAAAAATTAATCGTGACTTATCTAAAATTCAAATAAGTTTCGTATGATGTTTTAAAATGTTTATAAGTGCTATATGGTTCATATTAATTGTGTGTTGTGTTTTATAGTCTGTATATGCCCGTACTAGGGCAAATATCTGAGTTTTAAATATCGTAAATCATTCCGGACGTCCGATACGTAACCGGTTACTTGTTTAAATGTGATTATTGATTGAATAAGTGTCGAGAGTAGAACGAGAATAGTTAGACTTATTGTGATGAGTTGTTTAATTATAGAATCGAGTTTCCGGAGCAAGGGAAAGGGAAAGGCAGAGTGAGCAGAGTCGATCCGACAGTAGCGTAGACCAGGCAAGTATTTGTGCCTTTACTTGTGATAAAATTTATTATTGTCTTGATTACTTGAATACCGTTATCCCCAGAACAATTCAAATTATCAATCTTTTAACCGCATTTGGACAACTGATTCCATTTCCTTAGAAATTCTTGATTCTTTGATTTGATCTGCATCGGAAACCCTTATTTCCAACTCACTTGATTATTGTTTACCACCATTTGGTTATTGTTTATCATCCTTTGATTATTATTGACAACCATTGATTATTTGACTTCCATCTTGACTATTGATTACGGTCATTGATTATCGATTACCAATCTTGATTTCCTTATTGAATGAGTACACTATACCATTGAAATTATTCCATGATCCTTTCTCGATCTTCATTTGATACTGAGTAGTTGAAGCTCTTTTGCAATTACTATACATTGAGTTTATCTTATTGAGCATGTTATTGTTTATACCCTATGATAGATTTGGCATGTTTTTAAAATGGACCAGTAATTGGTCGGGCCATATTTATGGTCCGAATAACTTAAGGCCCAGTTTGGCCTAGGATCCAGTAGAGGACTATGCTGTGAGCTAGTCCGGGGTTGATGCGTGGCTGGCCAGCAACACAACCTTTGATTTGAATAAAATGTATAAGCCAAATTCTAATTCTTTTTCTTCAATTGTTATTGATACAAAGCAGGTGTTAGCTAAATATTGTTGATTCTGATATCATAAATTCATATCCTTACAACTGTGATAGAAATGATTCATTGATGTTTGCTGAGCAATTTTGGCTCACTCTTGCTTGTTGTTTTCTAACCCTATTCCAGTGAAGCGAGAGTATGAGTCAGCATAGCGTGACCGATAGTTCACCAGCAGCCAGGAGAGCCCCTCGAGTCATTGTCATTGGCAGGGTAGTTGTCGTTTTGCTTTTCTAGATTAGATGTCTAGATTTGAACTTTAGTTGTGATGTAATAACTCTGATAAAACTGGTATTGTATTAATAAAAGATTGTAGTAGCTTGTGTTCATTGCCATAATCTGGATGTGGTCTTGGTCAAGGGGTATTTGTGTCTTTATATATATTATGCATGTGTTAAAGAGTATTCCGTTGGTCGGATGACTCCTCAAATCTGTACCCCGGGTTTGGAGGGCGTCACAGTTGGTATCAGATAAACAGGTTAGGGCATTTGAAACAAGTTAGGACTTAGGGTCCAGGATAACATAGAGAGTTAGGAATTCACGTAAGGATATTAGGAGGTCAACTAGGGATATTATGTGTAGTAATTAAATGTGGTTATAAATGCAGCCCCCTAGTTCTAGTTCAGACTCAGACCTTTCTGAGGATACGATAGCAGAGATACTTACACCCGTTGAGAGAGCAGGACCGTCTCGGCCAATGCGATATCAGCCTAGGCATCAGCATCCGGTAGTCAGGAGAGATCAGGTACCTTGTCCTATTCCACTCCGACAAGTAGCCCCAGCACCAGTGTCTCAGGCATCAGTTTGTGGGCCTTTGTATCAGTTAGGTGAGCCACCAGTTCCACACCATGTGTATCAGAGGGTGAATAGAGAGAAGGAGTACCTTTATGGTCAGGTTATAGAGATGGGTAGGGTTCCTTCGATCGAAGCAGCCGCTATCCGAGAGAGGGACAGACTTAGAGATCAGATGAGGGACACTCAGATGAGGTTTAGGGTTACGAGGACCTTGGTTGAGACTCGATTGCACGGATTAGCTTCTAGTCGAGAAGGAAAGACAGTAGCAGGGATGAGACAGATTTTGGATTATGCGATGAGTGAGATTGCAGAGATTTCAGGACCCCCGTTATGGCCGGCAGGAGCATGTGATCTGTGAGCATGTTTTAGGAGCAAACAGATGTGACATGGATGTATGGTTTCTAGATAGTTAGTATATAGATGCATATTGTAGAATCAGCAGTGCACCGGGCTTATAGGAACGCCTCGGGTTGTTGTTGCATTTTTGTTGTATTGCTGATCGACAGTTATGGTTCAGCCATGATATATTTTCTTTTGAAGCGTTCTACGCTTGTACTAACTCTATCTATATATATATGATAAACCACTTTTATAGAACTGTATTTATTCCCTTGTCATTCACTTCCAGCATTATAACTATTATTCTACTTGTTGCAACGAGTGTACCCATACACCGTTGAGAAAACCTGTAAACCTTCGAGATATCAATTGTGATCCTTCCTTCTATTATATGGACTGTTTGATTAAGCCAATTATTGTTTATTCATCAGCGATATGGCTCCTAGACGACAAACCCGTTCGACTGATACCCCTAACCAAGAAGGTCAACAAAATACACCTCCCACGGGCCACATGGACCCGATGGTAATCCAGTTGTTAAATACTCTTACTCAACAGACTGCCGCATTAGCACAGCAGCAACAAGCATTTCAGCAACAGCTCTTAGAACAGCAGCAACAACATCAGCATCAGCAGCATCAACAGCATCACCAGCAAGCAGCATCGGCGATTACGTTCAAATCTTTCCAAGCAGCAAAACCTCCAGAATTTAAAGGATCAGCAGACCCTGTAGAGGCTAAGGCATGGTTGAAGGAGATGGAAAAGGCTTTTGCCTTGATAGAAGTGGCAGAGGATAAGAAGACGGAGTATGCAAGCTATTTTCTGAAGAATGAGGCCAGTTATTGGTGGGAAACGAGTAGGGCTATGGAACCCGAGGGATTGATTACATGGGCAAGATTTACAGAGTTGTTTTTGGAAAGGTATTTTCCGGACTATATGAGAGATCAGATGGAATTAAAGTTTTTGGAGTTAAAGCAGGGAAGTATGACAGTGCCCCAATATGAAACAAGGTTTACGGAGTTGTCAAGGTTTGTTCCAACCTATGTGGATACGGAGAAGAAGAAGGCCAAGAGGTTCCAGCAGGGACTGAGGTCTTGGATTCGTAGTAAGTTAGCTATATTGGAGTTGGACACCTATACAACGGTGGTCCAAAAGGCAATGATTGCGGAGACAGAGAGTGATTCTTACATGAAAGAGAGGGAGAACAAGAAAAGGAAAGCAGGGATACCCGATAAGGGACAGCAACAGGGAAGTTTTCAAGGGCAAGCAAATAAGAAACTAGGATTTCAGCCCGGAAGGAATACAAGTTTCAGGAAACCAGATACCGGGAGCGTAGGACAAGATAACCGTCTACCAGCCGGCAGTCAGCAGGAACTTTCTAGACCCCCACTACCAGAATGCAAGACATGCGGGAAGCGACATCCAGGGATATGCCATCGATTGAATGTCACATGCTTTAAATGCAATCAGAAGGGACATTATTCCCGGGATTGCAAGATAGGCATTGTGTGTCATCGGTGTAAGAAACCAGGTCACGTGATTAAGGACTGCAGAGCACCAGCAACCGTGAACAATATGATTCGGTCGATTGAAGCACCCCCAGTTGTTAATGTCCAGCCGTTAGCCAGGACCTACAATATGTCAATGGGAGAAGCAGTGAGGGATTCCGACGTGGTGGCAGGTACACTTCTAGTAAATTCTATTCCTGCTAAAGTGTTAATAGATTCGGGAGCGACGAAGTCTTTTATTTCTGAAACGTTTGCTCGTAGATTGAATTGCGTAATGAAACCCTTAAGTGGAGTGTTGAATATAGAGATAGCTAATCAGGATCGTATAACGGTCAGTTCCTATTATCCTCGTTGTGAGATAGAGACTTTGGGAATTCGTTTTTATGTTGACTTGTTACCTTTTAAGTTAGGTGAATTTGATGTGATATTAGGAATGGGTTGGTTGACTGAGTATGATGCGAGTATTGACTATAAGAATAAGAGGGTTACTTTGATTACCCTAGAAAAGAAAGAAATAATATTTAGAGGAGAGAGGCAAAGAAAGAGGTTCCTGACGATGATTCAGGCTAAGAGATTATTAAGGCAAGGTTGTGAGGCGTATTTAGCTTATGTGATAGATATAGAAAAGGAAGTTTCTAAGTTAGAAGATATTCCAGTTGTAAATGAGTTTCCAGATGTTTTTCCGGAAGAATTACCACGTTTACCTCCAGATAGAGAGATTGAATTTGCGATAGATTTAGCACCAGGCGCAGAGCCAGTATCTAAGGCCCCATACAGAATGGCACCAGTGGAGATGAAGGAATTGGCTAATCAACTGCAAGATTTGCTAGAAAAAGGAATTATTAGACCCAGCGTTTCGCCGTGGGGAGCACCAGTACTGTTTGTCAAGAAAAAGGATGGAAGCATGAGATTGTGTATAGACTATCGGGAGTTGAACAAGCTGACTATTAAGAACAAGTATCTGTTACCTCGAATAGATGATCTGTTTGACCAGCTGAAAGGAGCGGTACATTTTTCAAATATTGACCTACGATCAGGATATCACCAACTGAAGATTAAACCAGACGACATACCGAAGACAGCCTTTCGAACAAGGTATGGGCACTATGAATTCTTAGTAATGGCGTTTGGACTAACAAATGCACCCGCAGCTTTTATGGACTTAATGAACAGGATTTTCCAGAGATATTTGGACAAGTTTGTAGTGGTATTCATCGATGACATCTTGATATACTCAAAGACAGAAGAAGAGCATGCAGACCATTTGCGGATTGTGTTGGAAACATTGAGACAAGAAAGACTATATGCGAAGTTTTCCAAGTGTGAATTCTGGTTGAGAGAAGTTCATTTCTTAGGACACGTGATGAGCCACGAAGGCATCAAAGTGGATCCAGCAAAGATAGAGGCAGTGAAAGATTGGGAAAGACCAAGGACACCGACTGAAGTCGGAAGTTTCTTGGGATTAGCCGGATACTACCGGAGATTTGTGTAAGATTTTGCGAAGATAGCTACTTCAATGACCAAGCTGACAAGGAAAAGCGAGCGATTCATATGGAACGATAAATGCGAAGAAAGCTTCCAAGAGCTAAAGAAGAGACTAACTACGACACCGGTATTGATGTTACCAGAAGATCAAGGTCAATTCGTAATCTATAGTGATGCGTTGTACAAAGGATTGGGATGTGTACTTATGCAACATGACAAGGTGATTGCTTATGCGTCAAGACAGTTGAGGCCCCACGAACAGAAGTATCCTACGCATGATTTGGAGTTAGCAGCGATTGTGTTTGCTTTGAAGATATGGAGACACTACTTGTATGGAGAGAGATGTGAAATTTACACCGATCATAAGAGTTTGAAGTGTATATTTACTCAGAAAGAGCTGAACATGAGGCAACGAAGATGGTTAGAACTAATCAAGGACTACGACGTTTCTATCAACTATCATCCCGGCAAGGCAAATGTGGTAGCAGATGCACTGAGCATAAAAGAGAGATTAAATACACTGACGATGACCAAAGAGTTATACAAGGAATTTGAGAAGTTAGAGATCGATGTAAGTATTCCGAAGGATGCAACGGAAATGATTTATACCATGACGTTTCAACCTGAATTGTTGGAGAAGATACGGAAGTGCCAAGAGCAAGTTATGAATGATGATGTGAGTAAGATGACAGGTGAGGAAATATGTAGCCAACCGAACGACAAAGGGATCTTGAGATTTGCTTCTCGGATATGGGTACCTAATGTAGCGGAACTGAAAAATGAAATTTTGCACGAAGCGCATAACTCGAAGTATTCAATTCATCCAGGGAGTACGAAGATGTATCGAGATCTTAAGACGAACTTTTGGTGGCCAGATATGAAGAGAGAGATTGCGGAATGGGTAAGTAAATGCTTTACGTGTCAAAGAGTCAAGGCGGAACATCAGAGACCAAGTGGATTACTTCAACCATTGGAAATTCCTGAATGGAAGTGGGAACACATTGCGATGGACTTTGTGGTAGGATTACCTAGAACGAAGGCTAACCATGATGCCATCTGGGTTATCGTGGATCGATTGACGAAATCTGCGCATTTTCTTCCGATTAACGAGAGATTCTCGCTAGATAAGTTAGTTCATATTTACATAAAAGAAATCATAGTACGGCATGGAGTTCCAGTATCGATAGTGTTTGATAGAGACCCTCGATTCAATTCAAGATTTTGGAGGAGTTTTCAAGAGTGTTTGGGCACCGAGTTAAGAATGAGTACGGCTTATCACCCGCAGACGGACGGTCAAAGTGAAAGAACAATTCAGACTATTGAAGATATGCTTAGGACATGTGCACTAGACTTTGAAGGCAGTTGGGAAGATCATCTACCCTTGGTGGAATTTTCATATAATAATAGTTTTCACGCGAGCATCGGAATGCCACCTTACGAAGCTTTGTATGGACGAAAGTGTCGATCTCCAGTGTACTGGGAAGAAGTTGGTGAACGGAAGATGATAGGACCAGAACTAGTGCAACAAACAAAAGAAGTGATTCAATTGATTCAAAGAAGATTGATAACAGCTCAGGACCGACAGAAAAAGTATGTGGATCTAGCCAGAAAGGATGTGGGATTCGAAGAAGGAGAGCAAGTGTTACTAAAGGTTTCACCATGGAAAGGATTAGTTAGGTTCGGAAAGAAAGGGAAGTTGAGTCCGAGATATGTTGGACCGTTTGAGATTTTGAAGAAAGTGGGCAAGGTAGCTTACGAGTTAGCATTGCCGCCGCATATGCAGCACGTTCATAATGTATTTCATGTATCTATGCTTAAGAGGTATCGACCAGATTCGAATCATGTAATAGAGTATGAACCCATAGAGGTCCAGGCAGATTTATCTTATGTAGAACGACCGATTCAGATATTGGATCGTAAGGAGAAAGTACTAAGGAATAAGACAGTAGCGTTAGTGAGAGTTTTGTGGAGGAATCCTAAAGTAGAAGAGTCTACCTGGGAGTTAGAGAGTGAGATGTTAGAGAAGTATCCCCAGTTGTTTCCTTGATCTGATTCTGAGGACAGAATCCTCTTAAGGGAGGAATGATGTAATATCCGTGAATTTTATTATTTGATTAAATGATATATTTAATATAAAAATATTTATTGTAGAGTATTTGAATATTATTAAATGATAATTATTGTGTGATTATGTGCTAAATGGTGCTCAAAAGCCCCTTTCAAATATTTCGTCATTTGGAATTTTCTTCAAATCTGAGCCCCGTTTTGATAATTCAAGGGCCCCATTGGAATTTCGTACATTAATTAATATCTCTTCGTCTTTCGTATTCGAATCATTATCGGGAGAGATATTCGTATCATTTCATTCCTACCTATTTGATTCTGCAAGAATAATTCGTTTTGTTCAAAAAGGGAAAAATTGTTCCGAACCCTAATTGCTTAAGGGGACGGATATATCGTTTTATATCAATATTACCTTTGTTATAGCCCCAGTATTCTTGAGCATTAGTTATATAATGATATGTCTTGATTTGGATAATTATCAATCCTTGTAGATAATTATCTTCTCGTAAAACGTATTTTTAACCTAATTAGGGTTTTTAAACGATCCAGTGGATCTATAACGATCCAAAAGTGTTCCTTGGGGTATTATTTTTCCAAAAATATATAAAGACAAATCGTACCTTATAACCTTCATAATCTGCATTGCGTATAATCAAAAAGTAAAAATTCCCGAAACGTGTTCTTCGTGTTCTTGAATAATCAATCCATTCGTTCAAGGTGTTATTGATTTCAGAAATCAAAGTTCAAGTACTCAAATCAAAGCTCTTGATCTCTAGTTTCAGAATCTTCCAACCTCATCATCATATGGTAATTTTTTGATTTATTATGAATTTTTCAATATTCGAATTAAATTAGGGTTCTTGATTAATTTGGGGATTTTCATTCCGTTGATTCTCCGTTCAATTGGTTGCTTCTAACATGTTCCTAGGGTTCTAATTAGCAAGAATCCATGATTTAATTTCGTGTTTAAGTTCAATTTAGTCGGGTTTGATTTTCGGGGTTTGACCCGAATTTTTGATCTAACATTAGTTATGATATGGGGTTTTGATTGTATGAGTTATAAGCTTCATTTTGGTATATTAATCTTTGAGTTTCATGTAGAATTAAAGTAGATCGGGTTTCCGGCCGAAGTCGTCGCCGGCGAATTCTTTGAACGAATTCTGGGCTCGATTCCGGCATGGGACGTATGTGATTGTGTGTGGGATTTGTTTGTCTTGAAAAAGCGAACAAAAGCCCTCTGGAATTGTTTGTGTTTGGACGGAATCGAAGAATTCCGGCCGCCGGACACCGGCCGGATTCTGGAAAACCCAGAATCCGGTGGGTTGTTCTTGGTGACCCGGATTTGTTCTTCCCGACCCGTTTACCCGAAGTTTGACCCGGTTTCAATCTTCAAAACCCTAATTCATTTTCTGAAAACTGTTTTTGAATTTTATTTTTAAAATTTAATTCGAAAATAGTTTAAAAACTTTAAAAATTCATATTTTTATTTAAAAAATATATTTTAATATCAGAAAAATTCTGGAAAATTATATTTATTATTTTAAATCCGAAAATTGATTAAACTTAATTATTTTAATTATTTTTAATTATTTTTAATTAATAATTAATTTATTAATTAATTGGTTATTTCTTGTAATAAATTAATTCTTAAAAATTAATTATTAATTAGATTTAATTAATTTAAAATTCAGTTTAACTATTTTCAAGCCTATTTATTTATTTAAAAATAGGTTGAGCATTTAAAAAGTGTCAATTAATTTTATTAATTGATTTATTTGCATTTAAATGTTTATATTGGATTTAAAAATCCGAGTTTTGATTTAAAAATTAATCGTGACTTATCTAAAATTCAAATAAGTTTCGTATGATGTTTTAAAATGTTTATAAGTGCTATATGGTTCATATTAATTGTTTGTTGTGTTTTATAGTCTGTATATGCCCGTACTAGGGCAAATATCTGTGTTTTAAATATCGTAAATCATTCCGGACATCCGATACGTAACCGGTTACTTGTTTAAATGTGATTATTGATTGAATAAGTGTCGAGAGTAGAACGAGAATAGTTAGACTTATTGTGATGAGTTGTTTAATTATAGAATCGAGTTCCCAGAGCAAGGAAAAGGGAAAGGTAGAGTGAGCAGAGTCGATCCGACAGCAGCGTAGACCGCGTAGACCAGGCAAGTATTTGTGCCTTTACTTGTGATAAAATTTATTATTGTCTTGATTACTTGAATACCGTTATCCCCAGAACAATTCAAATTATCAATCTTTTAACCGCATTTGGACAACTGATTCCATTTCCTTAGAAATTCTTGATTCTTTGATTTGATCTGCATCGGAAACCCTTATTTCCAACTCACTTGATTATTGTTTACCACCATTTGGTTATTGTTTATCATCCTTTGATTATTATTGACAACCATTGATTATTTGACTTCCATCTTGACTATTGATTACGGTCATTGATTATCGATTACCAGTCTTGATTTCCTTATTGAATGAGTACATTGTACCATTGAAATTATTCCATGATCCTTTCTCGATCTTCATTTGATACTGAGCAGTTGAAGCTCTTTTGCAATTACTATACATTGAGTTTATCTTATTGAGCATGTTATTGTTTATACCCTATGATAGATTTGGCATGTTTTTAAAATGGACCAGTAATTGGTCGGGCCATATTTATGGCCGGAATAACTTAAGGCCCAGTTTGGCCTAAGATCCAGTAGAGGACTATGCTGTGAGCTAGTCCGGGGTTGATGTGTGGCTGGCCAGCAGCACAACCTTTGATTTGAATAAAATGTATAAGCCAAATTCTAATTCTTTTTCTTCAATTGTTATTGATACAAAGCATGTGTTAGCTAAATATTGTTGATTCTGATATCATAAATTCATATCCTTACAACTGTGATAGAAATGATTCATTGATGTTTGCTGAGAAATTTTGGCTCACTCTTGCTTGTTGTTTTCTAACCCTATTCCAGTGAAGCGAGAGTATGAGTCAGCATAGCGTGACCGATAGTTCACCAGCAGCCAGGAGAGCCGCTCGAGTCATTGTCATTGGCAGGGTAGTTGTCGTTTTGCTTTTCTAGATTAGATGTCTAGATTTGAACTTTAGTTGTGATGTAATAACTCTGATAAAACTGGTATTGTATTAATAAAAGATTGTAGTAGCTTGTGTTCATTGCCATAATCTGGATGCGGTCTTGGTCAAGGGGTATTTGTGTCTTTATATATATTATGCATGTGTTAAAGAGTATTCTGTTGGTCGGATGACTCCTCAAATCTGTACCCCGGGTTTGGAGGGTGTCACACATAATCAAAGAAGAGACATATCATTCTATGGCACAGCTCAGGAACTGTTATCTCTCTGACTGTCCCAAGGTGGATGGCATCCTGAAGGAGGTGCAGAAAACTTCTCAACATGTCACAAAGATGGATCTCACTATAGCCTTGGTTTCAGATAATATGAAGAACCTCTCTGCCAAGCTAGACAACCAAGTGCAAGCCAACATCAACTCCAACTCCATGCTCACTGTCATGTGGAAGAATCAGTATGGAAACAAGCTTGTGGATGAAGTTCCCATTTCTGACATCTCTAAATTTGACTTCTCAAGGATCAAGGATCAATCTCTGAATTCATTCAAATCTCAACAACTCTTCTCAAAGGTGGATGGCTTGGAAAGGGAAGTAGCTGAACTCAAATCTGAAAACAAAGTGCTCTCTCACTCCTTGGAAAAGCTCAATGCTAAGTTGGATGACCAAAGCAATGCCACTTCTAATATCTTGCTAGTCCAACAGCAAATGATGACAACTCTGCTAAGAAGTATGAACCTTCCTGTTCCTGGAGAAGCTCAAGACATCTTGTCTGATCCCAAGCCTAAGGGGGAGAAAGGAAAGGAAGGGGCAATTCTGGAAAAGAAAGGGGGAGCTCCCACCAAGCAAAAGCTTAAAGAGAAAATCATATCTGAAAAGGAGCTCAAGCCAATCACTCTTCCTACTATTTCTGTCACCAGTTTAGCTGGCCAGAAAAGTAGTGTGACTACAACTTTTTATCCTGGCACAATGCCAAGTGATGTCTCTGCTCCTCTCATCTCCACAACAGCTCAGCCTGCCAAAGAAACTATTATCACTGAGGCCAAGCTACAGGAAGTTTCCAATTCAAACATCTATCATGATGAGGCCTTTCTAGAGTTTCTGAAAGCCATTTTCATCAGTGTACAAGGTGACACCAAGACCTACAGGGCAATGTTCAAGGAAAACGTCAAGTACCTCACAGTGGTAGTTAGGAAAATCAAGGATGTTCATCTAAGAGAAATCATCATGGTATCCAAGGACAATTGCTTGTGGCATTTATCCTTTCAAACTCTAGAGAAACTGAGGTTTACTGAGCTGAACACACTTCTGGAGTTGATTGAGAAGCATGGGGAGAACAACAAGAGGCTGTATGATGACTTAAAGAAAGACCAATTTCAAAGATTGCCTGAAGTTATCTCTAATCCAAGGACAATACTCTTTCAAAGTCTAAGCAAAGCAAACAGTGTTGATCAACTGGTGATTCCTACTCATTTGACAATAAAGAACAGAGACAAAGCAAATCAAGTGTTGCAAATGGTGAGAGCAAAGAGAGGAGTCAGGACTGCAGAAGAGCTAGAGACAATTCAAATTCTCCAATAATTCCTAATTCATGGCAAAATTCCTGAGTCACTCAAAGAAAGGAGAGATAAGAAAGATGATGAGGAGGATGATGAAGAAAAGACCTACAGGAGGAAAAGTCAAACAAGGAGTGATAAGGATGGAGTAAGTGATAGCAACAAAAGCAAATCTTCAAAGAAATCTAAGGATGCTGATGATGACAAGAAGGACTTCAAGGGAATGAAAGAATCTGTTAAGAAGAGGAGTGAAAATCAGCAAGTCAAGGACATTGTTAGCAGTACCTTAACCACTACACAAGACTCTAAGTCTAGGGTGGGTACTGTTAGTAATGATCCTCCAAAATCAATATCCATGACTTCTGAAACTAATTTTCCACTGGAGAAAAGTAAAGCCACAAAAGAAAAATCAAGAAGCCACTTCCACAAAGTCACAGCTAGTGGAGTGTTACAGTGGATGAAGGGAAAAGGGCTGAGTTTACTTCCAAATGATGTGGCACTGAAGACAAAATCTCCTTGTTCCAGAAAACTACCTCAAGTGAAGCACATGAAGATCAAGAGTGTAGCCAAAAGAACAAGGATAACAAAGAAGAATGGGGTGATCACAAATGTAGTTGGGATTAATGTTCTTCCTCTGGATGAAGACTATGATGAAGATGCCCTAGCATTTCTAAGAGCTCAAAGAATCTTTGAAGTCAAAGTGAAGCAAAGTCATCTAGAGATCAAATACACTGATGGAAGAGAAAGAGAAATGAGTCAAGGAAGCTGGCAATACTTTCCTCAATATGAGCTTGAAAGAATAAATGCACTTCTGAACTTTGAAGAAAAGGAAGAAAGATTGTGGAAGATAGAGATTTCCAGATTCCTGAAGATGCACTCTGATTACAAAGAAAACCTAAGGAAGCTAAATGAAAAGAAGAACATTCAGAAAGAGAAAGAGATGGTTGAGATGGAAGAGAGAGCTAAAGAGCTAAGAAAGAAAGGGCTGTGTAAAGTGAAACAAAATCCTTATGTTGTGGAATACAAAAATCAAAATGGAGGCAAAAGCAAGATAAGGATGGAGTTTTTTGATTCCTATGTGGAAAGTGCCCTTAGAGCTGCAATTGAAGCTCTAAAAGACTCACCTCTTATTGAAGAACTAATTGCAAGAGATGAAATTCAAGCAGCCATCTTAGATATGAAGAGAAAGGAAGAAGTGAGAAAGAAGAAAGTTTATGATGACTATCTTGAGAAGCAAATGGAAACAGAAGCTGTTGAGCAACAAAGATAATCTGTAAGCTTTCACTTTCAGTATGTAATCAAATCTCTGTTCATAAAGTTCATCTATTGTTCTCTCTGAAATTTAATTCCTTTTATGTAAGTTAGGCTTGTTATCAGACATGAAATTGTGCCTAAGCTTCTTACTCACAATTTGGGGGAGATTGTTAGGCTCAAGGCATGTCTGAATACCACTATTAACAAGCCTACTCATTGTGACTATGTCACTCTACATGACCTAGTGAATTCTTTCACTGGGATATAGTATAGGTCTCTATTGTACTTGTCTTGTTCTCATGTACTTAGCTATATCTTGTATGCTCAGAGTTATAATGAGCTTAGTAAGTTCCTTGCAATCTAGAATGTACATAGGCCATGGAATAATTATCGTGGTAGAAGTTCAGAAATGTTCAAGCAGCAGGATGGAGATGAATAAGGCCCTGAAGAAATAATTTGCAGAAATTTATCTAAGTCCCTATACCGTGAAGTCAAAATAGAGCTATGTCGTGAAGTCCAAAATATCCATGTCGTGAAGTACTGAGATCGCATAGTCCTAAAATGTACTATGTCGTGAAGTCTGCATTACTAATGTCGTGAAGTGTTGAGATCGCAAAGTCAGAATTGTACTAGATCGTGAAGTCCTCAAAAAGGCTATGTCGCGAAGTCCTGAAAAAGGCTATGTCGCGAAGTCCTCAAAAAGGCTATGTCGCGAAGTCTTCAAGAAGGCCATATCGCGAAGTCCTTTTTAAGCCTATGTTGCATACTCCTGAAACACTCATATAGCAAAGTCAAGAATGCACTATGTCAACATGTCAAAGAATCAGGATTATGCTAGAGTTCACGATATCAACACTTAGCCGTTTATAACAAGACAAATCAAGGTACAGAACCAAAATTCAAAGGAGACAAATACTGAAGCATCTGTTCTGGTAAGGTGGTCCAAAGAACAGATGGCAAATCTACAGCTAAACTTGCAGAGAAAGACAAGAGACAAACAGCTACAGAAACGGGAAAGACTCCGAAAAGCAAGTGGTCCTTCCTGACATAGTTAACTTCTTATGGCAGGACAAGTTGGAATTTGAGCTAGGGGTAACTGTGTAAATAAGTGTGTGCACCAGTTTGTATAGGTTAATATATATAGTGCACACCCTATTGTTAGCTAAGAGATAGTAGAACACAGAAAAATTTAAAGAACTCTTTTCTCTGTAAGCAAAGCAA
Source organism: Heracleum sosnowskyi (assembly GCA_030848705.1). NCBI lineage: Eukaryota > Viridiplantae > Streptophyta > Magnoliopsida > Apiales > Apiaceae > Heracleum > Heracleum sosnowskyi. The sequence goes on along the minus strand of CM061236.1, from coordinate 14,801,169 downwards.
GGAAACATTGTCTTGTTTAGAAGCCAGAATTTTACTTGTGAAATTTTGGAAGCTGTAGTATTTAATTTACTTAATACAAAGTAGATTAAAGTGATTGTGTGTGTTCTGTTTATTTTCATTCCGCATTTTACACAACATAATTTCTCACAGCTTATTTAGTTTTCAAGAATCGAAAAATATCAAAAATATCCATTCACCCCCCCCCCCTCTATCTAGTTTCTAAGTGGTATTCATTTCTAACATATAGGCGTTTAGAAGCTTAGTGGATAAGTATTGATTTCCTTGAAGGATAAATCTTATCCTTGACGGTGGATAAATGTTATCACTTCCTTGAACGATAAATCTTATCCTTGACGGTGGATAAGTGTTATCACTTCCTTGAAGGATAAGTCTTATCCTTGACGGTGGATAAGGATTAATTCTAGATCCTTCCTTGTAGGAGTTGTTTCCATATCACAACGAACTTGTATTGAAACAAGCCCACTTGTATTAGAACAAGCCTGTATTGGACGTATCCTAATACAGGTTGTACTTCTAGCCCAAATATTAATTACGAAATTAAGATTTAATTAGAGTTTCGGGCCTTATTAATGGGCCTTATTTATGGACCATCTAGGTTTAATTAATGCAATATTAATTATTTCTTTAGGGTTATTTTTAACCCATATCATTTGCCCCCCAACTTCTATGATAATGCACTAGGATTTCATAGAAGTTATACCGGTCTTTTTCGAGACTTGGGGTCTTTTTATCCCTTACCTGGGACTTACTATCCTTTTTGGGGATTTTAATATACACTAGTGTTTCACAAGTATCGTCTTGGTGTAAAGTGTGGAGCGACCTACACATTTACGACTATTTTGCCTTATTCGAGGCTAGCTTGACATTTGCATAAGCCTTTTATGTCTTATACCATCTTGTTTTGGCTTCAAGCCTTTCATTGAGCATATCGAATGATGGGGTTTCGACTGACTGTCTTAGGTTTCTGGGGTTTCAACCCTTCACCCTTACGAGTTCTTACTGATGTTTGCACTCGTAGTGATTCATTCTCAAGTCTATCATATCAAACTTCTCCTGAGCTTGATATTTTCGCTAATTAACAATAGGCATCTTTGGCTTTCTTTTGTATGTTTATTAACAACATTCACCCTCCGGGGTTCGTTGTATTCAACTCTATTTGTGCAGTTGACATGCATATTTTGTATGCTTTCCTTTGCATTCATTTTTAGTTTGTCTTGGCAAAGCTTTGAGGATGTTTCTACCAATCAAAATGGGTTCAACCCTTCATCTGCTTTCTAGGAAGCTCATGATTTCATCGAACCTTATTTCTACTTGTCCTACTAGCGGTTCCTTTTAGGATGCACTAAACATAATTAACTTTTAAGTTTGAGGCATGCCAAGTCCTTGGCACCTCATGCCCTTCGAGGGTTTCAAGCTTATACGAGCCTCGTCCAAACACATTATTGACTTTGTAGGGCCCTTCCTAATTATGGGCTAATTTTCCTTTATGTCCAACCCCGGATGCTTCAATCTTTCTGAGAACCAAGTCTCCTTGACGAAAGAACCTTTCTTTAACTCTCAGGTTGTAGTAGAAAGATGCTCGCTTCTGATGTTCCACGATTTTGGCATTTGCCTCATCTTTGACTTCATCAATTAGATCAAGAGCCAACCTCATACCTTCTTCGTTCGATTCAGGCTCAAAGGCCCTTACTCTTGGGGAGGTATGAGTAATCTCTACTGGAACCACGGCTTCTACCCCATAGGCTAACAAGAATGAAGTTGCTTCAGTAGTAACCTTGCAAGTGGTACGATATGCCCAAAGTATATGGAGCAACTCTCTTCTTGAGTCCATCTAGGATGATTCGGTTGGCCACCTCCGCTTGTCCGTTTTCTTGAGGATGAGCAACTGATGTGAATCGCAACTCAATGTTGTTCTCCTCACAATACTTCTTGAAATCGTCATTGTCAATCTGCTTCCTATTGTCCGTGACCAGGATTCGTGGGATTCCATATCGACACATTAAATTTTCTCATAGAAATTTCAATACTTGTTTGGTGGTGATCTTGGCTAGAGGTTTAGCCTCAATCCACTTAGTGAAGTAGTCAATTGCCACTATCAAGAACTTCCTTTGTGCACTTGCCACTGGAAATGGCCCAAATATGTCCATGCCCCACATGGCAAACGGGATTGGTGAGTTAACTGATGTTAACATCTCGGGCGGTTTCCTAACTATATGTGCATGCTTTTGACACCGTTCGCACTTCTTCACATAATCTTTCGCATTATCAAGCATATTTGGCCAGTAGAAGCCTAGACGGGTGATTTTATGAGCAAGGGCCCTGCCCCCCAAGTGTTGCCCACAAATTCCCTCATGAACTTTTTTCAAGACTAACTCCGCCTCCTGGGGTCGTAGACACTTCAAGTAAGGAATGACAAAAGACTTCTTGTATAAGATCCCTTCGATCAAGGCGTACCTCAATTCTCTCACTGTCAACTTTCGTGCCTCCAAGGCATTATTTGGTAACCAACCGCTTTCAAGATGAGCCTTAATGGGGTCTATCCAAAAGCCACCTATGTCAATAGGTGCTATTAGTTTTCCATTGATGCTCGGGGTCTTCAAGACTTGGAAGTATACACTTCCGGCATAGTTCTCTATCTCAGAAGAAGCAAATTTAGACAAGGTATCGGCCTTCATGTTTTCTTCTCTAGGAATGTGTTCCATATAGGATTCATCAAACTGGGTCATGATGGCTTTCACAAGCTTCAGATATTTGGCCATGGTTTCATCTTTAGCCTCAAATTCTCCATTTACTTGTGAGACTACCAATCTCGAGTCTCCACAGACTTTAAGAGTATTAACTCTCAAGGCCCCAGCCAAACCTAAGTCGGCTATCAGGGCTTCATACTCAGCTTCATTGTTTGTTGTCGGAAATTCCAACTTTAGTGCGTACTCAATGAGAAATCCATCGGGACTTTGTATCACTAAACCTGCTCCGCTTGATTTTGTTTTTGATGCCCCATCAAAATAGAGCACCCAGTATTCCTTAAATAACATCTCTTCATATTGTTTTTCAACTTCTTTGCCCTCCAAGGGTACTACTTCCTGCTCCCCGACTTCTTGGTTGTCGATGGTATATTCAACCATGAAGTCAGCAAGTGCTCGTGCCTTAATGGTCGTTCGAGGCTTATACTTGATGTGGAACTCTCCCAACTCAATCTCCTATTTTTTTTACGAACAAAAGAAAATTTTATTAACTTTCTGAATCAACTTCCAAAGCAACATGAACATCAATAGGAACAGAACTCCTGTCGAAAACGCGATCTGGATATGAATATGACACTCTAGCTAGCTCATGAGTAGCCATATTAGCAGACCATTTAACAAAGAACACCTCAATTGTGTTATACTTTCAAATCATATCCCGGCAATCCTCAACAAGACCAAAAGGAAAAGACATTGCTACCTTGCTTCTGATTGCCTGTACGGTAACTAAGCAATCCGACTCCAATACTACATTCTGCCATCCTTTATCTTTTACCTAACTTAGAGTTTCCTTTATGGCCATGACCTCTGTATGCCCCGGGGCGATCAAACCAATCTTACACACTGTCCTTGCTTGAATCACTTTCCCTCTGTCATCCCTGGCCACCATCCCTATTCCATAAGAATTTTCCTCACCGAATATTGCCGCATCCACTGATACCTTGATTTGTGAAACCTGTGGTTTTGCCCAAACAGTCACTCCATCACCTTCAACTAGTTTAGGAAATGAAGTTTTCGAACCACTATGCTGGGCGTATTTCCATTGCACAAGATACTGCTTAGCGTTTGCGATTACAAAGTTCATCTGAGTATATTTCTTATTCCAAACCAATTCATTTCTGGCTCTCCAGATTGACCAACAAACTGTTGCTATCTCCGCTTGCTTATCTTTATCATATACTGAAAAGATTCTCTCCCACCACTGAAATAAATTCTCATCTGCAGGCAAAGGAAAACCAGGCACAATAATCTGCCAGCAGAGATTTGCTAATGGGCACTTAATTAAAATGTGTGCAATCGACTCATCCTCTCTTTTTCAAACTGGGCACGCACTCTCAACAGGTACATTTTTTCGTTGCAGCATCACCATAGTTGGAAGGCAACCTGATAGTGATCTCCATACAAAATTCAGTACTTTAGGAGGAGCTTTGATTTTCCAAACCTTGCGCCAAAGACTCTCATTATCATCCTGTCTCCATAGGTTCTTTTGAGCTTGCAGCATCCGGTAAGCACTTCGAACATAATAATTTCCAGAGCTTTCCTTAGACAAGTACATAGTATCCTGTTCCATACTATCTCCCAGCTGAATACTCCTGATACATTGATGGTCTCTTTCGTTAAAAAGATCACGGAGAATATCCTCATCCCAGCCTCTATGACCAGTTGCCATTAGCGAACATACTTTGTTTTGTCTGAGCACCATTGAATTCGAAGTGATGAAGGGATTATGTGTATCCATTAACCAAGGCTGACCCACTATATCAATTTCCTCCCCTGAGCCTACTTTCCACCTCATTCCAGCAGTAATAACATCTTTTCCTTCCCAAATGCTTCGCCAAATATAACTAGGATTATCTCCAATCTGAGCATCAATGAAAGAGCTGTTTGCAAAGTACCTAGCCTTATAAACTCTGGTCACCAGGCTATTTGGATTAGTAAGAAATTTCCAACCTTGTTTTGCCAACATTGCCAAGTTAAAATCACAAAAATCTCTAAAACCCCATACCCCCTGTCGACTTGTGTTTGCTTAACCGAGTCCAGCTCATCCAATGTATACCGTTGCCATTTTCACCTTTAGAGTTCCACCAGAAACGAGATAAACTTCTCTCTATATCCTTTGTTATCTCCAACGGAAGTAAAAATACACTCATCGCATATGTAGGAAGCGCCTGAGCTACAGATTTTATCAAAACCTCCCTCCCTCCTTGTGAAAAGTATCTCCCCTCCCAGCTTTGAACTCTCGTTTTGACCTTATCCTTCAGGAAACCTAAGGTCGCCACTTTACTCTTCTTCATCATATTTGGTAAACCCAAATATTTGCAATCCTCCCCTGCTTCATCCATACTTCACGCACTGCATAATTGAACTCTTTCCTGACTTTTGACATTAGAACTGAAAAAAACTGATGACTTAAGCACGTTTACCTTTTGACCAGATGCACTTTCAAATGTTTGCAACAATCTTAATATGTTACTCGCCTCCTCCAAACTTGCTTTGCAGTACAGATAGCTGTCGTCTGCAAACAGCATGTGCGTAATACTTGGAGCTTGTCTGCAAACCTTCACCCCCCGTTAACATCTTTTGTTGTTCATAGTTCTTAATTAGTACATATAAACCCTTTGCACACAAAATGAATAAATAAGGGGATAAAGTATCCCCTTGGCGAATGCCTCTGCTTGGGTAAATTGGACCAATTTCCCTCCTTGCATGAGTGATAGTATACGAAACCGATGTAACGCACTGCATTATCAAGTGAACCCACCAGCCACTAAAACCCATTTTCATAAGAACAGCTCTCAGATATTCCCATTCGATTCTATCATAGGCCTTTGACATATCCAGTTTTAATGCCATGTATCCCTCCTTCCCTCTTCTTTTCCGCTTCATAAAATGCATGATTTCATAAGATACCATCACATTATCTGAAATGAGTCTGCCCTTCATGAAAGCACTCTGATTTTCAGAGATTACTGATTCAAGCGTCTCTTTCAATCTATTAGCCACTACTTTTGTAATGATCTTTACCAGTACATTGCATAAGGATATAGGACGTAAATCACTGACTAAATATGGGCATTTTTTCTTTGGAATCAGAATAATATTTGTGGCATTCAAATCACAATTCAACATACCGTCATTGAAGAATTTTCTGACCAGTTTAACAATATCTTCACCCACAATTTTCCAATGCTTTTGAAAGAATCCCGGAGTCATTCCATCTGGCCTGGGTACTTTATCCGGATTCATTTGGAATAAAGCTTCTTTAACCTCCTTGTGGTCAACTGGTTTTAATAAATTAGCATTCTGATCATTGGTAATTGTAGTAGGAATGCCTTGTATCACCTTCTGCCAGTTGGCTTCCTTAGCCTGAAACAGCTCAGTGAAATAGTTCGACATCAGCTCAGCTAGACCATTCCCCCAATCCACCCAAATTTCTTCATCATTTTTAAGTTTTTGAATTTGGTTGTTTCTCCTTCTAATACTAGCTGAGGCATGAAAGTATCTGCTGTTTTGATCACCGGCTTGTAACCACAGTTGTTTCGATCTTTGGTGCCAAAAAATCTCACGTTGATTCAGAATATGATTTAACTGCTGTTTTGCTTCCTTGTATTTCACTTTAGACTCCTCATCTTTGCCACTACGAAACTTCTTTAATTCCCCCTTACAGTCCTTAATACGGCCACTAAAATTACATGTCACCTCCTTGCCCCACACTGCCAATTTTTCACTACATGCTTTCACTTTCTGCTGAATATCCACACTGTCATCTCCTGTCCACCCATCTCGAACTAGCTGCTCACACATTGGTTCTGTCATCCAAGCATTTTCGAATTTAAATCTGTATGCATAAATTGTTTGATTAACAATTTGAGGAACCAGTAGGATAGGACTGTGATCTGAAGAGGATCCTTCCCGATTATATAATTTCGCCATTGGGAACATTGACAACCATGTAACATTCGTAAGAGCTCTGTCCAACCTCACCTCAATAAAATTTGAAGTATCTCTCCCTCGTTCCCAGGTAAATTGATGGCCTGCAATCGCCATGTCCACCAACCCAGCCTCATGTATGGCCTGATTAAATCCTTCTATAAGACTATTTGGATATGGAGCTCCTCCATCTTTATCGGCCCGTGAAACAACATTATTTAGGTCCCCAATGACACACCAAGGTAAATTTAAATCTCTGGCTAGGTGTCGAAGCAAATCCCACGTCCTTCGTCTTAAAGCTCTGTTAGGTTCACCATAAATCCCAGTAATGCGCTAGACATTTTCATTCTCATCTGTGACCTTTGCATCTATGTGATTTGGAGAAAAACTAAGAATTTCCACCTGTGTTTTCTCTTTCCACATCAAGGCAAGGCCGCCACTCCTTCCTTGAACATCAACACTGAATAGTCCCTCGTACCCTAACTTCCTTTGCAACCATTCCAATTTTGACTTCTTGATAATAGTTTCACATAAGAAAATAAAGGTAGGCTTTTCTTGACATACTACGTCTGTAAGGAACTGAACCTTCCCCGGGAGCCCGACCCCGCGGCAGTTCCAACTCAAAGTAGTCATGATGATTGGCGGGCCAGCGCTGCAGCACCCGCCATTTGCAAGTTTTTTGAAATTGTGTCCTCTTGATTTTGAGTATATGATATGTTTGTATCCATTTCGTTGTGTTTATCTTGAAGCCCATATAAGTTAAGGCCCGAATTGATGGTATCCACCATATCTTTACGCGCTCTTTTTTGTTTTGAAACTACTATCCCCTCATTATTAGGACCGTAATCTTCTTCATTCAAATCATCATTATCTGTTACCTCCTGATTTAGTGCTATATTATCACGTAACGAGATTTGATTGCTTTTTTCCCGATGTGTATTACGCAAATCTCGGGAGTTTGTTGACTTCCCATCCCGTCCACCATCTTCTATCGGAATATCACCATAGCTACCAGAATTACTCAAGATCACCGAACTGCCATTAGCATCCCTAAGCCACTGATTTCCTTTACTGGTATTCTGTCTTCTGAGCGGGGCTCTCAGCGAACTATCGTACTTTTTCTCATCCCCAGCCTGAGGATTATCAAACAAAGCTTCACAAAACTTGTCTGAATGTCCAATTAAGCCACAGTAAAAACAGAAAGATGGTAATCTTTCGTATTTAAAATTAATCCAAAGCCATTCTCCACATGCCTTCTTGATTTTCATACGACTCTTCAATGGAAATGGAACGTCTATTGCCACTTTAACTCTGAGATAGTTTCACCACAACCCTTGAAAGTTCTTTGGGTCGACCTCCAAAAATTTGCCCACATAATCCCCTATCGATCTCAAAACACATTCTGAGTTAAAGCCAATAGGAAGATTGTAATAACCCCAAATTTTGGACTTAGTTAAAAAAAAATGATGAATAGTAAATTTGCTGATGGAAAATTTTTCAGACCACACTATGTGGATGATATGGAATGAATGTTTCGAGGTTATATTAGTGATGTATAAGGAAAATAATTGAATGTAACCGCGATCAGAATCGGGAGATTCCAACTTTAAATTTTGATCACTATTCATCGGACAATCAAGGATTTATTGATTTGATCGTTTTGAGGAAGTATGTAGAATGAGAAATCCATGATCATATCTTAAGCCAAGGTGAGACATCTAGGATCATATATTAAACCAAGGTAGTGGAAAGATCAAGGAAGTATTCCCTAGTTTTGGTACAGAGAAACGTTTTTAGAATCACTTGAACCTATCGCGAAACGAAAGTGTAATAAATTATGGATTAAACCCTAACCAAAGGAGGAGTATTATATGTTAGGCCGATTACACAATATAATCAAGTATGTATGAGAATAACAATCAAGAACACAAGTTTGTAAATCAACAAACTGAATTATATTAAAATAATTCTCTCTTAGTGATGTTAATGAATCACAAAGAGCTACTAGGTTACAAGAATAATATTTCAATAATCGCGTCCCTTCTAGGGATAACCTATCTGTGTTTATATAGTACACAGTTACATACAATCCATCTCTAATTGATATTCCTATAAGTTAGCTATACAATTCATATCAATTAAGGATTGCTTCAGTCTTCTATTCCGTTTCCTTAGCTGTATCAATATATTCTGCTTCTTTCCATCTTCAGAATATATTGCTTCTACAATTTTTATCTTTGCACCGACAGCTAAGTCAACTATCACCACGTCAGACTTTATCAAACTCTGACTGGCTTCTAGATAAACTCTTCACCCAGACAGACTTTATCAAACTCTGATTGGCTTCTAGATAAACTCTGATATGTACCTGGTACTTAAACACTGATGAACAAACGTCAGTAATTATATCTAACAATCTCCCCCAACTTGTGCATAGTAAAAATGTACAAGTTAAACAGATAATTGATGATGTCAAAACATATAACAAATGCAGTGTTTAAAATATGTCAGAGTTTAATTTTAAAACAGAGTTTAAATTTAACTTAGAATAGAAAACATAAAAACTTACAGTCAGACTTTACTGAATTTCTTGGATATCAGGTACAGTCCTGATATAATCTGACAGTAACTTTCTCTCAGCTCGATCTAGTTCAGCAATCATATCCTTCTTCAGCTCCTTCAATTCTGGTTCATCTTCACCAATTTGATAAATGGCAGCCCTTAAAGAATAGATGTTGTTCTTGTTCATTTCATTGCCAAGTCTGATATAAAAAGCCTTATCAGACTCTAGATTGAACTCTAGAACTTTCTTATCTAGTGCAGTCCTGAATCTAGCACTATTTTTCTTCATTTCCACCAACTTTCCGTGTGCATCTCTGTACTTAGGAATATAAACACTGGAAACACTTCCTCCAAAAAGAACTTTTGATTTCACCATTCTGTCTTTTAAAACCAGAGCAGCATTATGAGTATTTCTATTTTTGATCTTCAAGAGATATAGAACATACTCTAGCTCTTCCCATAATTTCAGACGAATATCATCTTCTCCAATTCTGTAAACTCTGCCATCAGCCATAAAGTATAATAAAAACTCCTTCTTCAAGCCTCTGTGGTAAATCATCTGAACATATTCTAGTTTATCAAGGTTTTCTTGAGTAACCCCAACACCAGGTTCTGCCAGTGATGTATGATCTAAAGGACTATTATTAACTCTTTTCTCTTGGTGGGAACCCAAACCAGATTTATCATACGATTGTTTTCCAAGTACTGTTCTGGTTTGTAGAAAGTTCACCTGGCTAGGCTTCAGAGTTTCAGGTAATGAAGATCTTTTGAAACCTTGGAGTGGTGAAGATAACTGAGTTTGCACAACTTGAGCATTGTCAGAGGTTGATTTAGCTTCAAAAACTTCAACTTGAGCTTTGTCAGAGGTTGAATAATTCTTCTTTGGTAACTGTTCTTCTTCTACCATTATACCCTTTCCTTTATCAGCATTTGTAATCATAGGCCTCCTGGTGTATTGTATACTCTGTTGAGTATTTTCTTTAATAGAAATTCCAATTTCTTTCTTTCTAGGAGCCTTGATTTCCTTCTTCTTGTAGATTCCAGCTTCAAGATTCTTCTTGTGTTCTTCAGCAAGCATTTGCTCTTCAGCTTGGATATCTTCAATTGTAACATCTTTTCCATGTTCTGCCATAAACACCTTAGTAGCAATTTCCTCATCTGTGGTAGGCTTATCAGAGATTATCAAACTTTTGAATCTTGAACCACTGGCAGAGTTTGCATTTCCCTTTCCAGAGTTTGATCTTCTATCAGAGTTTGATCTTCTATCAGAGTTTGATCTTCTTGGAAGTAGTCTTCTATCAGAATTTAATCTTAAACTCTTTCCATCTCCTCCCTTGTTTCCACCATCATTACCATCATCCCTCCGTCTCAGAGTTTGAGTGTCTTTGCATTTGTCACTTGGTACACTCTCCCCCTTTTTGACATCATCAGAAAGTAGTACTGATGTCAACAACTCAATTGCATTAGAAATTGAAGTCAGTTGGGCAGACATAGCAGTCTGGTTGTCCTCAACTTTCCCAAGCCTCTTCTGAATTTCATCAGAGTCCTTAGCTTGCTTCTTGAACATGGAATTGTAGTAAGCTCTATCATTTTTCAGAGTAAGATCCCTCAGACCAACTTCATTCCTCAAAGCAGTGACTTCCTTATGAGACTCATCAAATCTGTTGTGGAGAGATTTAATTTGAATCATAGTAGCCTTTAGACTTGTAATAATATCAGGATTTGAAATTGTCTTCACAGAATCACCAAGAAAATCAGCAGCCCTCTGTGCTGAAAAGATACAATCTGCATCAGCCCATCTATTGTAGTACATATCCTGAAAATGCTCAGTCGTAGCTCGATTGACCTCTCTTTGCTCATCAGAGTTTGCTTGACTCTCAAATAACTCCTCTTGTGAATGATCAGAACTATCATCATCATTATCATTATCTGCTGTATTCTCTGCAGGTACATTCTCAGCAGCAGTTTCAAAATTACTCTGTGCAGCTTCAACAATAACTTTCTCTGCAACAGGTTCTGGAATCTCAGAGTTTGCAACAAATTCTGTTTCAACAGGAACAGACTCTGCCATAGCTTCATCGAAATTCTCTACAGCAGCTTCAGTAGTTATCTGCTCAGCTTTATTAGTCTCAGAGTTTGTAACAAACTCTGCTTCTATGGGAACATTCTCTGTTGCATCCTTGTCAGCAACATCAGGATTTGCAGCAACAGTTTCTGTAGCAGTAGCAGCTAAAGTCTGATCGACTTCCTCACCTTTCTCAATTTCGAAAGAAATTATTTCTGTATGAGAAGCCATAGATTCTTCAATTTCAGCAGTATCTTGATCAGCTTCCAAACCCTCTGTGAAATGTTCAGAGTTTACAGAGATGTTTGCTTCAACTTCCATATGAAATCCTTGTGGCTCAAAAAACTCAGCCTCAATATTTTCTGTAGCCTCCTGAACAATAATTTCAGGAGCTTCATCTGCAATCTCAACATGTGCTCTATCCTCTGTGGACATAGTAGCTTCATTTGCAGCTTCCTCAACTACATCATCAGCCTTTGATGTAGGAGCTTCTACATCAGCACTTACCATTTCAGGCATAGATGCTGCTTCAGCAACATTTTCCTCAAAAACTCTGTCCAGATTGACAGCTTCAGCATTTACATTGGATGCACCAAAGAGATGTGCAGCCACCAATCTTCTTTTTCTCTGATGAAGAGTTTCATCATCAGTTTCACTCTCCTCATCAGCATTATCAGACTTTGCCCTGTTGGCCCTTCTTTTCTGTAACCTTTTCTTCTGAGGCATATCATCAGTATTTGATACCCCAGCTTCAGTTTCTGATGGCCTCACTCTTGCAGACTTAACAGCCCTTACCTTAGACTTCTTTGACCTCTGTGATTGAGACACAGAAGGTCCAGCTTCAGCGTTTACAAGTTGTTGTTGTTGTAAGTTGACCAGGAATTGTTGCACAGACTCAGGTAGCAACAAAACACCAACATCTCCTTTCTTGTTATCTTTATTGGTTAGATCAGAGAATATGCGTTTATGTAATTTAAAACAAGGAATCACATCATTCTCAGCTATCTCTACTTCAGAAACACATTCAGAGAATATCAATTGACAAAATCTTGCAAAATAGACTACACCTCTGTTTTCATTCATTTTCTCACCTATATTATTTAGAACTAGTCTAGCAATATCAAAATTACCTCCATAAAGAAGAGAATACCCGATTTGCAGACTATCCGTGGGAATAGCATCCCAATTCGTGCATTTCTTGCCGAACGCCCTTGTTATGCAGTCGAAAAAGAAACTCCATTCTTTTCTCAAGAGCGGTCGCTTCAACTGACCAAGCTTTGTCAGTGGTCCAGAATATCCTATTTCCCTCATCATTCGAACTAACTCAAAATCTCCAACAGAGATTATGAATGCATTAAAGTCTTCAAGGCCCAGAGCATCACGAACAGTTGTAGGAGTAACTACAAACTCTTCTCCTTGAAATTCAAAGATAATAGATGGAGACCCAGACTCTCCTCCATTGTCATAAGTACCTGTCTGCCAAAAAGATCGGATTTGAGATGCAGACAGCTTCAAAGGTGCTGTGAGAGCAGTTCCAACATCAGAGTTTGACAAGAAATCTTGAATCAAATGAAACGCCTCCGGTGCGTTCTCATTTGCCAAAGGAGCAGCATAGTTATTAGGAACGAATTCTAACCCAGAAGCAGTAAACATTGTAGTAGCCATTAGAAAAGTTTAGAAGAAAGATAGAGAAAAGTATCGAATGTATGCAGTGAAAGTGTTTGAGACAGTGTTTGTGAGTAAAAACTTATGAAAAGATGAAGTGTGTAAAAGAATGAACCGTTTATGTGTAGTAAGTTTAAATAATAACAGTGAAAATTAAAACCCAATCGTTTTAATCATTACTACACACAGCAGGCGTCTTTGAAAAATGTGTGAGTGGGACAGATGTCAAACATGTATACGCTGACAGCTGTATGTAACAACTTCCAATACACACGCGCAGTAAAAATAGCCATAATTACCGCTTTCCACACTGTTCAAAACATTCAACCTCTCTCTCCTCTGTTTAATACAAATTTGAACCATTTGTACTCATACTCTTTCGTATTTCTAAACAATTGTCTAATCTCAAAATTATAAAATGTCTGAAACAAAGAAATCATTTTAATCATCAGAGATTAAAACAAAATTACCTCGGCGTATTTCTCACAATACATCAGTGTTTACCATTTGTCCTTCTTTGTCAATAAACTCTTTTCTCAAACTGTACAGGTGTGAATAATTGTGTGTGCTATAGCAGAGTTTACTGAATATGAATATTTAGACCATCTCAAAGTGCATAAAATCCACAAACTTAAGTAGTAAAAACTGGTTGCCTAAACTCTCATGTAAAACATAAAATCTGATTTTTATATCTAAACTCTGTATTTTGATATCCTTTCATTTGGATATATCTTTTATTCTTCACCCCCTTCATATATATATTATTATTATTTTTTAATTTTTCCAGTAATCAGTGGTTGGCACTAGTCACCAAAAATCAAAGATTTTAGCCCTTATTTCATACAATAAGTTCCTGGATCTTCCTAGGCACAACATGATCTCAAAGGAATTTGTGCTCTTTTTGGCATCTTTTGATTTGAGGGTGAATTATTTGCAATTTTTAATCAGAGTTTAGACTTTTCATCAGTTAATGTATTTAATTTATGAGAGAAAATGCAAACAGCTAATACAACTTCAGTGTATAGAATCAATAAACTAAGAGATGCTATAAATATAGAGACAGTATCATGCTGTGTTAACTTACTGCACATATTTGAGATCAGAATCTAAACAACTCTTAAGGATTCACAATTACTTACTGAGAATTATGTTTCATACAAATTTCTTCATTGGTCCATATGTTTCAGACAAAATTACAATCAGAGTATAGCATTAGACTGTAACTATCAGAGTATGACCAACACTTTATGACTTACAGAGTTTAGCATCAGAGTTTACTTTCAGAGTTTATGACACTGGTACTCATAACAGTTAATACATGCAAGGAATCATGAGCATAAAAATCAAACATGTATAGTTTTTGAGTCTAACCCTTATCTCTAGTCGAAACCAGAGATCATTCCAAGTTCATTTACCAATCTTGTAAAAGTAGCTTCACTCAAAGGTTTGGTGAAGATATCTGCAAGTTGTTGGTCTGTAGACACAAAATGAAGCTCAATATCTCCTTCTTCCACATGTTCCCTGATAAAATGATACCTTATGCTGATGTGCTTGGTCATGGAGTGCTGTACTGGATTTCCTGTCATAGCAATAGCACTTTGGTTATCACAGAAAATAGGTATTTTAGAGTACCTCAAACCATAATCCAGCAACTGATTCTTCATCCACAGAATCTGTGCACAACAGCTACCAGCAGCTATATACTCTGCTTCTGCAGTGGATGTAGAAATTGATTTCTGTTTCTTGCTGTACCAAGAAACCAATCTGTCACCTAAGAATTGACAGCTTCCACTTGTACTTTTTCTGTCTATCTTACAGCCTGCAAAATCTGCATCAGAGTAACCAATTAACTTAAACTCTGATTCTCTAGGATACCACAAACCCAAGGTCATGGTTCCTTTGAGATATTTGAAAATCCTTTTTACAGCTGTTAGATGAGGCTCTCTGGGATCTGCTTGAAATCTTGCACAAAGACATGTTGCATACATGATATCAGGTCTACTTGCAGTAAGATACAGTAAAGACCCTATCATTCCTCTGTAGTTTGTCATATCTACTGAGGCTCCTGTGTCTTTGTCTAGCTTTGTTGCAGTAGCCATGGGAGTTGTAGCAGATGAACTATCAAGCATACCAAATTTCTTGAGAAGATTTCTGGTATATTTTGCTTGATTGATAAAAATACCATCATCTGTTTGCTTGACCTGTAAGCCTAGAAAGTAACTAAGCTCTCCCATCATGCTCATTTGGTACCTGGACTGCATAAGCTTTGCAAACTTCTTACAAAGTTTTTCATTAGTAGATCCAAAGATAATATCATCTACATAAATTTGAACTAAAAGCAAATCATCACCAGAATTGAAATAAAACAAGGTTTTATCAATTGTACCTCTTGTGAATCCACTTTCTAAAAGAAATTGAGCAAGAGTTTCATACCATGCTCTTGGTGCTTGCTTTAGTCCATATAATGCCTTGTCAAGCCTGTAGACATAATCTGGATGCTTGGGATCTACAAATCCTGGTGGTTGTTCAACAAACACTTCTTCTTCAAGCTTCCCATTGAGAAAAGCACTTTTCACATCCATCTGAAAGACTTTAAACTTCTTGTGTGCAGCATAGGCCAGAAAAATTCTTATGGCTTCCAATCTTGCAACTGGAGCAAAGGTTTCATCATAATCAATTCCTTCCTGTTGTGAATAACCTTTAGCCACAAGTCTAGCCTTGTTTCTTGTAATCACACCTTCACTGTCAGTCTTGTTTCTGAAAACCCACTTTGTACCTACAATTGATCTATTCTTTGGTCTAGGTACAAGTGTCCAGACTTCATTTCTTTCAAATTCATTTAACTCTTCTTGCATTGCTGTAATCCAATTAGCATCTTGAAGAGCTTCCTCCACCTTGTTTGGTTCTGTTTGAGACAAGAAAGCATGATACAGACACTCATTATTTGTTGCACTTCTAGTTCTCACACTAGCATCAGGATCTCCAATTATGAGATCAGGTGTGTGTGCCTGTGTCCACTTTCTTGCTGTTGGTAAGTGGTTTCTTGCATCATTATTGGATCCTCCCCCTTGATCCATGCTCTCCTGATTCATAAGTTGACTTTCTGCAGCATCTGAGGCTCCCCCTGAATTGGATGGCTCAGAGTTTGAACTGTCAGAGTTTGAATCAGTTTCCTCAACTGACTCATTTTCTGTGTCTTGTTGAGCTTCTTCACGCTCCCCCTCAACTGGTTCTCTATGTTGTTCAATTTGAGAATTTTCAGTTTCTCCAGTATTTACCAGTAGAGGTTCAGAGTATGCTTCGTCAGAGTTTATCAGAACCGCTTCATCAGAGTTTGTCGGTACTGCTTCATCAGAGTTTACATCACCAGAAAATAAACCTTCATTTTCAAAGCGCAGTTGATCATATTCAATTTCATCTTCAAGTCCAGTTATTTTCTTGTCATCAAATGACACATGTATAGATTCCATGACCACTTTAGTTCTCAGATTGTAAACTCTGAATGCTTTTGTTGATAATGGATAGCCAACAAAGATTCCTTCATCAGCTTTTAACTCGAACTTGGTCAACTGTTCAGGATGAGTCTTCAACACAAAGCATTTGCATCCAAATATATGAAAATATTTCAAATTTGGCTTCTTATTTTTCACCATCTCATATGGTGTTTTCCCATGCTTGTTAATCAATGTTGCATTCTGAGTAAAACAAGCAGTTTGAACAGCTTCTGCCCAGAAATAGGTTGGTAACTTTGCTTCATCAAGCATTGTTCTGGCAGCTTCGATTAGAGTTCTGTTCTTTCTTTCAACTACACCATTTTGCTGTGGAGTTCCAGGTGCAGAAAATTCTTGTTTCACTCCTCTTTCTTTACAGAAAGCTTCCATTATTGAATTTCTGAATTCAGTTCCATTATCACTCCTTATAATTTTGACTTTGTGCTGTGATCCTTTGTCCAGTAGATTTACATGATCCAACAGAGTTTGAGCAGTTTCATCCTTCTTTGATAAGAAATACACCCATGTATATCTAGTATATTCATCAACAATTACTAGAGCATATTTTTTTCTGCCCATAGACATCACATTCACTGGTCCAAAGAGATCAACATGTAGAAGATGATAAGGTTCCACTACTGAAGATTCAGATTTGCTCTTGAAAGATGACTTCCTTTGCTTGGCCTTTTGACAAGAATCACACAGACCATTTAAGCTTAGTATTGACTTTGGAAGTCCCCTTACAAGATCTTTTCGTATAAGTTCATTGATGTTGTTCAAGTTTAGATGAGAGAGCTTCTTATGCCATTTCCAACTCTCTTCATTTGACATTCTTGCAGACAGGCACACTGTTTTTTCATCAGAGTTTGTTACCAAACTTGCTTCATAAATGTTGTTGTGCCTGTGTCCAACTAGAACAACTCTTCCAGTAGATTTACTGATAACTTCACAGTATTCAGTATGAAAATCTACATGGTTTCCTCTATCACAGATTTGACTCACAGATAGCAGATTATGCTTGAGTCCTGAGACTAGAGCTACATTTGTGATGATGACACTTCCAAGATTAATATTGCCATATCCCAGAGTGTGTCCTATGTTGCCATCTCCATAGGAAACCTTTGGGCCAGCCTTCTCCTCAAAGTCTGATAGCAGGGCTTTATTTCCAGTCATATGTCCTGAGCATCCACTGTCCAAGATAAGTGTGCTCTCTTTTATACCCTTATTTTCAGATGATTCAGTCTCATCTTTGACAGTTGCCATGAGAGCATAATTTACTCCATCATCAGAGTCTGAAGTATCTGCCCAGTCTTTGCCTTTAGAGATGAGTGCTTTCTCAGATTTGCCTTTCTTGCACTCTGGGGCATAGTGACCCATCTCCTTACACTTGTAGCACTGGATTTCAGATTTATCCTTCTTGCCAGACTTGGTCTCCCTTCCATCAGACTTTCTAAAACTTTTCCTTTCAGAGTTTGAATCTTTCCTTGAGAATCTCTTTCCTTTCCTGAAGTTCTTGAATCCCATCTTCTTGAAGGTCTTCACCATCAATGCAGCCATTTGCATCATCTGTTCTTCATCATCCTCAGAGTCAGAAGCTTCATCAGAGTTTGAGTCATCATCAGAGTTTGATGACTCACTTTCAGATTTAATGACTAAAGCCTTTCCCTTGGCTTTCTTCCTTGATGATTCCTTCTTGATGGGCTTCTCCTCAACTTTGAGAGCAACAGATTTTGTCTTCTTGCTGGATCTCCTGTTTCTTTGTTCTATCTCAAGTTCATGAGTCTTTAACAATCCATAGATCTCATCAAGATCTGTATCTGCAAGATCATAATTATCTCTGATTATTGTCGCCTTTAAATCCCATCTTTCAGGTAGGGATAAGAGAAATTTGAGATTTGACTCTTCAAGCTCATATTCTTTATCAACCAGAGACAGATCATTCAACAGTTTGCAAAATCTGTCATAAGTCTCAGTCAAGGTTTCATTAGGTCTTGAATCAAAGTGCTCATACTCCTGTGTGAGTATTGTTTTCCTGTTTTTCTTTATAGCAGTGGTTCCTTGACACCTGACTTCCAAAGCATCCCAGATTTCTTTTGCAGTTTTGCAACCAATTACTCTGTTAGACATAACATTATCTAAAGCACTGTGGAGAAGATGTCTAACCTTTGCATCTTTTGCAATTGATGAGATGTCCTCAGGAGTCATATCTTTCTTTTCCTTTGGAACAGTCTTTTGTTCTTGACCATCAACAATAGGAGACAATTTAGTCGGCATATGAGGACCATCATTGATTCTGTCAAGATATTCTGGATCTGTAGCCTCCAGAAACATGGTCATCTTCACCTTCCAAATTGGATACTCCACTGGCCTGAGAATTGGAACCCTGATTGTTTCATACCGACTCACAGAATTAGATTTAACCTGTTCAACCTTGGGAGGAGCTTGATTTTCTTCAGACATGATTATTACTGTGTTTGAATCGAAAAACTGTATATATTAAACAGCCTTGGCTCTGATACCAATTGTTAGGCCGAATACACAATATATAATCAAGTATGTATGAGAATAACAATCAAGAACACAAGTTTGTAAATCAACAAACTGAATTATATTAAATAATTCTCTCTTAGTGATGTTAATGAATCACAAAGAGCTACTAGGTTACAAGAATAATATTTTCAATAATCGCATCCCTTCTAGGGATAACCTATCTGTGTTTATATAGTACACAGCTACATACAATCCATCTCTAATTGATATTCCTATAAGTTAGCTATACAATTCATATCAATCAAGGATTGCTTCTTATCTTCTATTCCGTTTCCTTAGCTGTATCAATATATTCTGCTTCTTATCATCTTCAGAATATATTGCTTCTAGAATATTCAATTCAGCACCGACAGCTAATTCAACTATCACCACGTCAGACTTTAACAAACTCTGACTGGCTTCAATGTAAACTCTGATGATCACCTGTTGCTTAAACACTGATGAACAAACGTCAGCAATTATATCTAACAGATTCTGACGATGAAGAGGAAGAGGAATATGTGAATCTAGCCCTCATGGCTAAGTCTGATGAAGCCACCTCTAGCTCTCCAAGTCAGGTACCCTCACTTGTCTTACTTGATATGTCTAAAGATGAATACAAACAAACTGTTGAGGAATTGAGTGCAGAAATGTTCAATGTTCACACTAGTCTAACTGCAACTAATGAAGAAATTGCTAGGTTAACTAAATTGAATGAAACACTCACTTCTGAAAACGATTTGCTTTTGTTGAAGACCAGTCGGAATCTTTAACACAGGAGAATGCTAAACTTAAAAATGAATTAGTCTGTGCTAAAGAAATTGAGGAGTTTCTAAGGAAATAAATTAGAGAAAATGAATTCAAGATTAAAGCCTATAGAAACTCATCCAAACAACTTCAGGACTATCATGAGAAACACACAGAGGATCAAAAATTAGGGATAGGTTTTGAGTATGGTAAAAGACCTGGTAAGGAAATTGTTAGTCAGGATGGTTCAATTGATGCTTCTGTCAAACCTCATGTCCTCAAGAAGATCAACAAACCTATTTTTAAACCTTCTGAACTTGAGTTTGATGAGGAAGTCATGCTCATCAAGCAACAACTTGATGATGAGGATGAAGGTATTAACAGTACAACAGTTAATGGAAAAGATGTTATCACAATCCCCAAGACAGTAACTTCCCCAAACAATCTGACAGAATGTTCTAAAGATGTTGTCAATAATGGCAAGACAGTAGCTTCCAAAGGTACTGTCAAGAAAGCCTCAAAGACAGTGACTTCCAAACCTACTGTCATGACAGAAGGTGTGAAAGGTACTGTCAAGAAAGGCTCGACAGCAACTTCAGAACATCCTGTTGACACAATCACCTACAAGTCTAGAAACAGGAATGGTAAGTTAGGAAATGGCAATGCTAATGCTCCTAGAAAACTATGCAATAATTGTGGCTCTTCATATCACTTAACTCATGTTTGTAAGAAACCAAAGGAGGTCAAGAACAATGTGACCATGATAGATGGTAACTTACACAGAACCCCCATTATGCATAGATCTATGGTAGTCTGCAATAATGTTGACTGTATGCCTTGTAAAGTGACTGCCATGATAGATGGTAACTTACACAGAACCCCCATTATCGTACTTTTTCTCATCCCCAGCCTGAGGATTATCAAACAAAGCTTCACAAAACTTGTCTGAATGTCCAATTAAGCCACAGTAAAAACAGAAAGATGGTAATCTTTCGTATTTAAAATTAATCCAAAGCCATTCTCCACATGCCTTCTTGATTTTCATACGACTCTTCAATGGAAATGGAACGTCTATTGCCACTTTAACTCTGAGATAGTTTCACCACAACCCTTGAAAGTTCTTTGGGTCGACCTCCAAAAATTTGCCCACATAATCCCCTATCGATCTCAAAACACATTATGAGTTAAAGCCAATAGGAAGATTGTAATAACCCCAAATTTTGGACTTAGTTAAAAAAAATGATGAATAGTAAATTTGCTGATGAAAAATTTTTCAGACCACACTATGTGGATGATATGGAATGAATGTTTCGAGGTTATATTAGTGATGTATAAGGAAAATAATTGAATGTAACCGCGATCAGAATCGGGAGATTCCAACTTTAAATTTTGATCACTATTCATCGGACAATCAAGGATTTATTGATTTGATCGTTTTGAGGAAGTATGTAGAATGAGAAATCCATGATCATATCTTAAGCCAAGGTGAGACATCTAGGATCATATATTAAACCAAGGTAGTGGAAAGATCAAGGAAGTATTCCCTAGTTTTGGTACAGAGAAACGTTTTTAGAATCACTTGAACCTATCGCGAAACGAAAGCGTAATAAATTATGGATTAAACCCTAACCAAAGGAGGAGTATTATATGTTAGGCCGATTACACAATATAATCAAGTATGTATGAGAATAACAATCAAGAACACAAGTTTGTAAATCAACAAACTGAATTATATTAAAATAATTCTCTCTTAGTGATGTTAATGAATCACAAAGAGCTACTAGGTTACAAGAATAATATTTCAATAATCGCGTCCCTTCTAGGGATAACCTATCTGTGTTTATATAGTACACAGTTACATACAATCCATCTCTAATTGATATTCCTATAAGTTAGCTATACAATTCATATCAATTAAGTTCAGTCTTCTATTCTGTTTCCTTAGTTGTATCAATATATTCTGCTTCTTTCCATCTTCAGAATATATTGCTTCTAGAATTTTTATCTTTGCACCGACAGCTAAGTCAACTATCACCACGTCAGACTTTATCAAACTCTGACTGGCTTCTAGATAAACTCTTCACCCAGTCAGACTTTATCAAACTCTGACTGGCTTCTAGATAAACTCTGATATGTACCTGGTACTTAAACACTGATGAACAAACGTCAGCAATTATATCTAACATTATATTAGATCATCAAGTGCAATATATAAGAGGATTGAGGATACAAATGATGACATAATCAGGATGCAGGGGAATGACATATGCATGACCAAGTGATGACAAAGTGGTGAATCACCACCTTGTCACCACTTTCACCACAACCACACATTCAAAGGTGATGTGTCTTGGATGACCAAATAAATTATAGACCGCACAATTAAATGGATGCATCTAATTATAATTATTTGACAAAAAGGAAAAGAAAATAAAATCAAAGAAGATGCATCCAAAGAAGAACACAAACTTTCGAATTTTTTTCTTCATCAAAGGATAAGAAAAATTTTCCTCCACTTCCACTCAACCATAAATCTTGATATTGGGCTCTAAATCACCCTCTTCCAATATCCAAGGTAGATCTCTAATCTTAGCCTCATCCATGGATGATAGCTTGGTCAAAAATGGATTCAAAGTTGATGATGAATAGTGATGTGAATAGTGAACTCATAAGATCTTGTTTTGTTTTGATGATTTTAGGTTTGATTAGCATAGTTAAGGAGCAAGGAAGGATATACCATCCATATATAGCCTTTGTTAAGTTCCAAGGAAGGTATAAAACTCCTCCCCTTTTTGAGATTTTGCTTGATCTAGTAGTTATAAGTGATTGTTTAATAACTATGTATTGAAGCATGTATGCATGATTTTAAGCATGTTTAATGGTTGATTTGTGGATAAACTTATGAACTAGAGTATGACCATGTTTGGACATAAAATTGTAGTGTTAACTTGAGGTTTGATTGGTGGTTGGTTGATTGTTGATTGGTGGTTGTATTGAGTGTTTAAAAACACGGGAATCGCGTTTAAGCGCCGTTACCATGTCGAATTTTACTTAGGTAATTTGGACAGACACCACGGTTACATTAAAGGGCATAAACATGAAGTTTCTGACCATGAGCATGTAGGCCCTGTTTCCTAGTTTGTTTTAGCGAAAGAATCGTGTCGTTTCGATTTACGGTTTAGGAGAAACGTCCGTTTTAGTGAAAGCGGTTTCGCGTAACTAAGTAGTTCATTGTATGAACTTTGAGATAGTGATCAAACCCTTTAAAAATGAAATTTGGCCGAGATATTAAAGTGGATAATAGCATGAATAGTTAGGAAAGGAAACCTAGAAGGGTTTGAGTTAAAAAGAGAAGTTGGTGATTTTATAAAAATACGCGAACGAAGGTTGCGCGAGTGAAATACCCTTAAGGGGATGGTTTAAAACAAGGAAAGGGTAAAGGAAAAATACTTGGGATTTGTGAATAGATTTTCACCCAAACTTGTGACTTAAGAGTTGCGGAACGTCATGAGGTTATAGATGACCAAGAGCGAGACAATTGATGTTCGTTAATAGAACGTTAGTGCTTAAGATAAATGCACTTTAAATGATTAAGCCAGGGGACTGATCGGGTATTTCTTTGTTTATAGATTTCCCGGCAAGTTCTCGAACCCCTAACAACCAAGGACCTGAGGCAAGTTTTCTCATCACATGCTGTATTTTAAAGTACAATATTATGATAATATGCATATGATAGATGCATGCTTTCAAATGTAATATATGCATACGATATTATGCATGCTTTCAGAAATAATTTAATATTTGTTATTTGGGTATTTATTAAGTATTCCAACTATGATTTAAAAATTATAGAACCTTATTATATGATTAAAGGTTCTACTATTTACACAAAAATATAAATTTTCTGATTTTCAGAAAAGATATTAAAATAGAGATTCCCAACTATTATCTTAAGATATTTAAAGGTAACTAAATGCGAATAGTGTTTTCTAACTCATTGAAAAATTGGGAATCTAGTTCAAGAAGTTGAGGACAGAGTTTTACTTCCACTGTTCCTCTAGGATAACTATAGCTGGGGATGGCTCCCTCATTCAAGTAAAGTATTTCAAACTTGCTAAACTCAGAATATTTCAATAAACTCCCTGGTCATGATTTCAAAATACGCGGTAATCATCGGTAGTTTCGTTGACTAAAGTCAACCCACACTTTGACTTACTCTTCTCAAATACTCTGGAGTAAGGAATTCTAAACGGTTACAAAGTTTTTGACAAGTAATTGTACTTGGGGGAAACAGGATTAACTTCCGTTTCCTGTGACGTTGATTTTCATCTGGGGACTGGAATTAACTCGTGCTCGGCAATGAAATAGGTGCCAGTATGGTACGAGGTCGTACTCGGCAATGAAATAGGTGCCAGTATGGTACGACTCCATGCTCGGCAATGAAATAGGTGCCAGTATAGCATGAAGGGCCCAAATGCGGCCAGGGTGATAACCGAATAGGAAGTCGTCCTTCTACTAGTAGAAAAGTGACGTTACGATACCACGGCTGATCACCGTGTATCGTGGTTCCAGTATATTCTCTTCCCTCCGATTGGAGTTATGCTGCACATTGTAACAAAAGCCTAGGCGCTGAGTTACTGATAATGTGACAGTGATGAGTAATGATGTTCCTCATACAGTAGTTGTACTGTATGGCATGTTTTGACGAAAA
The DNA here is from genome assembly GCA_030848705.1 of Heracleum sosnowskyi. Taxonomy (NCBI): domain Eukaryota; kingdom Viridiplantae; phylum Streptophyta; class Magnoliopsida; order Apiales; family Apiaceae; genus Heracleum; species Heracleum sosnowskyi. The sequence continues at coordinate 14,776,704 of CM061236.1, read as the reverse complement.
GAATGTTTAAACATATCATTCTGTATACGAATGAAGTTTTAAAAGTTTTCAATTATGATATCAGCTACATGTATGAGTATGCTGCTATATATTGTTGTAGAGCTTCAGTGCTCATTCTTGCTTCTTTTATAAAAGGTGTTCATTACTGATATTTTACAGTATTTCGAACAATATGAGATATCTAAATAGATATTCATGTATATATGTTGAGAAGGTATTTAAGATATACAGTATATTGAACTGTATAGTATTTTGAATCAATGGATAGGCTTTAAGCCTTGATTCCAATATTAATATCTATTTTAAAAAGATATGTTTGAGACTTGGTTTATCATATTGATACACAGGATTCCTAAAGGATTTACGAAGAGTATATGAGTATGATTATAAGTCATACGGTATTTTAAACGGTATACTATTTTGGGGTTAGACCCTAGTAGTGATAAAAGCTTTGATCCCATACGGATTATCTCCTTAAAAGGTTTAAAGATTTAAACTGGGATAGATTTCTTGCTGAGCACTATTAGCTCATTCTTGCTTTATTAAATCTTTCAGCATGAAGAAAACATTGCCGAATCCACCTCGTGTTACGAGAGCAAGGGAATGGAGAGACCACCCTGGAGTTAGTTGATGCAGGATGGATACTGTCGGTGTGAGCAGAATAGTTGCAGCTTGAATTAGTGAGAATTATTTTGAGTGGGTTTGTATTACTAAACCTTGTATAGAATTGTGAGGTCTATTATTGTAACTTCAGGTAGAGGTTGTAAATAATAGATGAGATCCTGGATAGAACATCTGGGTTGTAATAACAAATGTTGATTATTGTTGCTCATTTCCAAGGCTATAACTTGTGTGTGTGCGCGTAAGTGATTGGGGTCTTTAGAGTTGTATTATGAGAATGTTGTAAGTAATGCAGGTATTGTATCATTGATGGAGCGTGACAACCTAGATTCCTGACCCCGGATCTGGGGGTGTTACAAAGATCATATATCTACACCCATAAATATACATCTGTTAACCGTATATCCTTTAGTGGCTCATTTACATCCATTCTCTTCAATAGCAAAACATGTTGGTTAAACGTCCATGGTCCATCATCTAACACTTGTTTGATATCTAACTCATGGAAGAATTTGAACATGAATAGATTTGGAAAACTTGTTTCCTCCATAAAAACTCCTTTAACTGGCCTCCAGATAGATGACAGTGTCTCTTGCATAGCCCCAAAATTTACCTTCCTGTTCGATAAGAAACTTCCTACCAAACATCGATCATATCCATTATTCTGAGATAAAGGGACATCCTCCAAAATGAGCCCATCCTGTTCATCATCATTGATTGTTAATTTTTCATAATCTGCTATAATATTTCTTTCACAAGAGGAACTCTCCATCATATTATTACAGAGAGCGAAAACGGAAGAAGAAAATTGAAATGCTGATGATTGATAATTCTATGTTATGATATTACTCATCATTAGATGAGACAGAAAGAAAAACACGTCAAAAGACGAGACATTAAAAGATGCCCTTAATTATCTTTTAATCAGCAATAATAAATTTTAGTTCCTTGTAAAACAGTACCATGAGCAAACTTACTCAATCTCCTATCTGATCAGTCTTCCTCTGACCTTAGGACTATGCAGGATGTTTCTTAATGGTTGGTCAGTCAAGACTTCTATCTTATGCGCCTGAAATTACGGGCGTAATTTTCCTAAGGCCATGATCAAGGCTAAAGCAAACTTTTCTATCAGAGAGTAATTTACTTCTGCTCCGTGCAGAATTTTGCTCACATAGTAGATGGGTTTCTAAACCTTTGATTTTTCTTTCACCAAAACATCTCCCAAGGCGGTGTTTGAAACTGCCAAGTATAAATAGAGCGTTTCTCCAGGTTTTGGTTTTGCCAACAATGGTGCTTCAGTCGTCTATTTTTTGCAAGGCTTCTTGGCTTTCTGTTGTTCACTCAAAAAATTTCATGTTCTTCAATGCTTTGAAGAAGGGTAGACACTTTTCCCCTGACTTGGAGATGAACCTTCCCAATGCTGCCACTCTCCCAGTGAGTTTCTGAACATCTTTAACAGAGTGTGGTGGTTCCATATCCATAATTGCTTTAATTTTGTCGGGGTTGGCTTCAATTCCTCGTTTAGAGACCATCAGACCCAAAAACTTGTCTGACCCTACGCCAAAGGCGCACTTGGCAGGATTCAACATCATTTTATAGTGTCTCAGCACTTCAAATGCCTCTCGGAGGTGCTCTATGTGATCGGCCTTATCGAGGCTTTTGACTAACATGTCATCCACATAAACCTCCATGGTCTTCCCAATGAGATGTTTGAAAATTTTGTTCACTAACCTTTGGTATGTGGCACCTGCATTCTTGAGTCCAAAGGCCATAACTAAGTAGTAGTAAACACCAAAATCAGTAATGAATGATACCTTGTGAATGTCATCCTTATGCATCTTGATTTGGTTGTATCCGCTGAAGCCATCCATGAAACTTAGCATTTCGTGCCCTGTAGTGGCATCTATTAAAGTGTTGACTCTTGGTAGGGGAAAACAGTCCTTAAGACATGCATCGTTCAAGTTCGTAAAGTCTACGCATATTCTCCACTTTCCATTGGCTTTCTTGACCATTACCAGGTTAGCCAACCATTCAGGGAATTGAATCTCTTCAATGAATCCTGCTTCCAAGAGCTTATCTACCTCTTGCTTTATGGCCTCTTGCCTTTCTGGAGCAAAGTTCCTCTTCTTTTGCTTCATCGTCTTCCATTCGGGATCTACATTCAACTTGTGATTTATCAATTGGGGATAAATCCCTGGCATATTAGCTGATGTCCAAGCAAAAACATATTCATTCTCTTGGAGGAAAGATATAATCTTGCCCTTCCAGGGTTCAGGCAACAGTGCTCCAATGTAAGTGACTTTATCTGGTTTTACTGGAACTAAGGGGATAGGGATCAAATCCGCAGTTGGAGTTCCCCTTCTATCTTCATCATCCCTTGAATCCATGTCCTCAATTGGGAGAACCTGCCCCCCGACTCCATCAGGCCTTAACGCGGCTATATAGCAACTCTTAGCCATCTTTTGATCTCCTTGTTCTTCACCAACCCCGTTCCTTGTTGGGAACTTGATTTTCAAATGGTAAGTTGAGGCAACAGCCTTGAATGCATGAAGGCCTGTCATCCCAAGGATTGCATTATAAGTCGAGGTTGCCTTTATCACCAAAAATTCAGCATTTGAGTTACTGTTTGTGAACCTTGCCCTATTGTTATAGGGAGCAGAATAGTTCCCTCTACTTTAGATTCAAACCCATTGAACCCGTATATAGGGATGTTTGAAAGAGTCAGTTGTGAATCGGTATATCCCATCTTGATGAAGGCGTCATGGAACAAGATGTCCACGGAAGCTCCATTATCTACCAGAACCCTCTTGGTTTTAGAGTTGCCTATTACAGGTATAATGACCGACAGGTCATCATGGGGGAACTTCACCCCTTCAAGGTCAGAATCATCAAAGCTAATAGCTACTTCTATCTTGGCACGTTTCGGTGCTTCTCCTACAACAGTCATTACCTCTCGGGCATAAGCTTTCCTTGAGTTTTGGGAGGACCCAGCAACAGTCGATCCTCCAAATATCATGTTGATGACATGCCCTCGGGGCTTAGGATTACGATATTGGTCGTTGTCCCTCCTATCATAGTCTTTCCTTTCATAGTTTCCTTGTTGATTTCCTCGATTCCCATTCTTAGTGAACTTATCGAGTTTTCCTCTTCGAATTAAGAACTCGATCTCATCTTTCAATTTTCTACAATCGTCGGTGTCATGACCAACTTCTTTATGGAAACGACAGAATTGATTCTTATTTCATTTCTCCAAGTCGGATCTTAATGGCTTTGGCCATCGAAGATCTTCTTCCTTCTCAATATCCATCAGAATCTGACTTCTTGAGGTGTTCAACCTTGCATACTCATTGAACCTGGGTCCAAAGTTGTAACAGCCCCAAATCCGGGGTCAGGGATTTAGGGTTGTCACAATCCATGTACTCCTTGCCTTACCTGTATTACTCACACCATTCATAATTCACCTGCTCATGACCCCACAACATATGTCTCACACACACACACACACACACACAGGTTAGAGTCTCAGAAACGACACAATACAACAACTGCGGAATAAATAACTTTTATTACAATACCCAAATGTCTTTTGAATCTGATACTGATACAATTTCTAAGTATTGTTACATTACCAACTTAGCCTTCTGATGCTTACAGTCCACTAATACCATTCATGTCTATGCATAAGTTGAATGCCAAAAGCCGTAGCCTGATTCGATTGGTTCGTACTACTCTTCGGGATCACTGCTAGAAACTGTTTATGGAAACGCCTGGCGGGGTATGTGTCGTCCCATTGGCATCCTGCTTCGCTGCTATATAATATATATAAAACAATAGCAAGAGTGAGCGATAGCTCAGCAAGGTAATAAAAATATGGCATAATCCTGCCTTTAACTCAACCCAGAATAAAGCGGGTATAAGACAATAATTTGTCCAAATATCACGATACTGAAATTATTTCCTTATCGGAATGTATTCCCAAAAACAGTACCATTAATGTACTTCAAATATCATTTCATAATATTTCTGCAAGCTTTTGCTATATTATGAACAAAGTTCTAGTATAATATAAAAGATAAGGTGTCGAAGTAAACCAATATAACTCTTCCAAAAATATCTGCTATATAAGCAGAATATCAACACATAACTTAAAAGAAGTTATAAGATGATTCAGTATAAACAACTCCCTTACCATAACTCATGTTATGTAAGGTATCCACAGAGTCATATATATCCTTAATCAGGTTTTATCAGAGTCATACTCATAAAATAAAAGATGAAGTTGCAAGAATTTATTGACACTTCATTTCCAAACACTTTTCGACCCCCTGCCAACACGATTGGTTCATCTCCCCAATACATGTTGCAGGAATATCCAAATTGGATGATGAACTAATACTGGAGTTGCTACCGCGTCCGTTGTGCCTAACCTTGCTATGATCAGTAGCAGGTCGCACCGCTCAAATAGTTTTCTACATGTAGATGGAAGTATCACGACGGCCTGACATTGTCTACCGCCTTACTGTGACCTCCCGCCCATTCGGGGCAATAAAAAATTTGGATGGGCCCACGCAACTTGACCACTTACACCACTCCTAGTTCAGATGAAATCCATGACTCTGAAACGTAAAGATCGTCTTCCTTTCCCCAAGTGTAATACTTGTTGATACGACTCCACTCAGTAGTTATATCTAGGTTGGAAAGGAAGATTCTCCAATATTTCCCAAGCTATTGCTTGTTAATGGATATCGACTTGTTCCATGAATTTACCCCTCGATCGTTGAGGTGGTAACACAATATTTGACTTGCAGCAATTACATTGCTTTGAGAAAATATCTGTCCCCTGACAATTTTTGAATTGAGAGTTTAAAAAGAGTAGTAGTCACTTAAATCAGGTTTCCCATATTTTTGATAGTTGAGCGAGCATTTAAATCCTCTTTAAAAGACAGATTTAAATGGAAAAACATTGTTTTGGGAACCTCTTTTTGATTTTAAAAATACTAATAATATTTATCGAATAAGTAAACCCTCAAATGAATATTCGAAAATAATATTCATTAAGTAAATAAACTTTGAATGAATATTTAGAAATAATATTCATTAAATAAATAAGGATTAAATGAATATTCCACATAATATTCATTAACTAATAAACCTCGAATGAATAATTCAAAATAATATAACCTCGAATGAATATTCAAAATAATATTCATTAAATAATAATCTCAATTGAATATTTGAAAATAATATTCATTTAATAAATAATTAATCCTCAAATGAATATTTAAAGGTAATAATCTTCAAATGAATATTCCAAAAATAATATTCATTACTAATCCTTAAATGGAAATATTACCCTTTAAGTCAATAATCCTCCAATGAATATAAATAATATTCTGTAAGTCGATAATCCTCAAATGAATATCAATAAATAATATTCTTAACGTCAATAATCCTCAAATGAATATTAATAAATAATATTCTTAAATAAAATAATTAACCCTCGAATAACAGATACCCGATATCTTTGTTATCATTCCGGAACAAAGCGATTTTAAGAAAACATTTTGAAAATGATATTCATCTAAGTAAACAAATTTAATTAGACGAATAAGGCTTATTTAATCCGTAAATGCTTCCAGAAGTATTTACTAATTAAATAAACACTGGTTTATTGGTGATGTTGCCTTTAGGTTAATTATTGCGAAAATCTTTCTAAAAAGCTCTGTCCGGGTTTTCGAAAATATACCTTACAAAATAACCCCGATACGCTGGCTAAGTTATAAACTCAATACATGCTCTACCCTCTGAGCCTTTCTTATTCCAGTACACAAATACCTACCTTATGATATAAAGTCCCCTTCCACCATACGAAAAGTTTATAAATATATACACCATATAATTCAAGGCGTAGGATCTTAAAAGCATCACCACCCATCAACAGTATTATAAGGTCATGGGATTTTGGTTACCGCACGAGCAGGATTTAATATCATTAACAAGACCAAGGATATACTGGTTTTGATAAGGAAGCACAATATTGGGAAACTTGCAAATATGGACTGAAACTTATTCAACATATTTCATATATTTCAAAATAAATATACTCTGAACGATAGAGTATGCATACATAACTTGCATCTAGTATATGCATACTTCAAAATATGGTTTTTAGAAACTTGCCTGATGCTCGAGAAGTGATAGGGGTTCGCGACGATGCCGGACAATCTAGACAAAGTCAAACGAAAACACACGGTTAATCCCCTCGATAAACCACTTATAACTCAATGCTTAAACACGTAAGCGAAACACAACCAAGGAATTACTAACTCGTTATAGGCTCATACTAAGTCCATGTTATTTGTCAAATACTTAAGTCGTAGGTTTAGTCCGAAATCGATCCTCGAATACAAGTTATACTTAACCATTTACAACATTGGTTTCTAAGTCATGTTCTTAGTGGTTTTCACTTGCGCAGCCTCTGCTGTCGCATTTTTATAAAATCGAAAAATAATCTTTTTAATACGAATCTTTTTCGTGAGCCTTCCTATCTGTCTCTAGTATTATCCCTCAAAGTTTCACATTTTAATATGGCTTCTAAGTGGTCCAAATATAGCCTCAAAGTGGCTGACCAGAGAAGGGTTGTTCCTCCGAACGACGTTTACTAAAACTCACTTTTCTCTTAAACCGTAAATCGTATAGGCATGATCTTTATACCAAAACAAACCTTAAAACAAGACCTACAGGCTCCTGGTCAGTTCTGCTCAAAAATATTCCAAGAACAGTTCGTAATTCTTGCTCAAAACAACCTTAAATCAAATGGGCATTACGACGGCTATAATCGTAACGTTTTCCATTTCCAAAACACAACCAAATCAATACCAATTAATCCCAAGCTCACCATCCACCTTATACACCCTCCACTCAGTCAAATCCTCCATGAATAATCAAAACAAATTCATAACCCATCCTCCAAACTCAACCAACAATTCATATAATTACTTAATCATGATCTTAACCTTACATAAACATCAAAACCACTTCAAAACTCATATAAACACAAAGGGGCAGGGGTTTTTATACCTTCCTTGGTGCTTCATATACACTAACAATGGTTTATAATCCTTCCTTGAGCTTTGAACAACCCTTATCAAGCTTAATCCTTAAGAAACAAAATCAAGAATCATGAAAAGTTACTATTCATTATCACTTTGTAAAATCCATATAAAATCGAAAAACAAGAGTTTGGTTCTAAGATTTTTACCAGACCTTGTACTCTTCATAAGCTTTCTTTGGAGCTATAGATCGCCACATTTAAAGCTTCCTAGCTAGGGTTTTGAGTCCCATCTTTCCGCTGGACACAAACTGCACAGTTTGGGTTCTCCAACTTGGGGGAGGGATTTGACTAGGCTACACTCCTTTGTTGTCCATGAACTTTTGAACGAATGTTACCCATGGAGTGGAGAAGCTATGGTTAAAATTTGGTGATTTAAGGATGGATAGAAATGGAGTTATGGATTTTTCTTTCCTCCTTGCACAAGCTGAGCCGAAAATGGGGGGAAGAGTTCTTCCTCTCCTTTTTCTTTTTGTTTTGATAATTAGATAAGGATGCTGATTTTTGTTACAAAAGTGGTGAGTCATCACATTGTCCTTGTCATCAGGACACGTGTCAAGCCATGGAGTATCATGGTGGCAAAGCAGGGACACGTGTCGCGCATGCATGTGTTTGGTTCGTTTCTTTTCACATGGATGATCCAAATGTTGCATCCCTCGAATTAATCTTGTTACATGTTGCTTCCATGTCTATATTTAATCCTGTAATTATTGCCTTGTTCCTCTTGAAACGATTCGAAATATTTTCCAAAAAGAGCGAGTAAAACTTTACGCGATTCTCGCAGTGAATAATAACTATTCACTATTCATTCCAACAATCGAATTCTTAAATCGACTTTAATAAAATAATAAAATTCCAAAATATTAAATCCTCAAATCCTCAATTTTAATATCTCATTTCTTGAATATAATAATATATAATTCGCTGCCCGGTCGAATATTACACCAAAATAAAATTTGGAATTTCTGAATTCCGATCGTCTTTGCATTCACTTATTTACTCCGTAGATCACTAATATGACTTCGGAATATCCACACCACGTCTCGTACATAGGTGGCATGAAAAACTTTCTTAACCCTCAAAATCACTATTCATCCACCAATATCACTATTCACTGCTGCACTTAATCATAATAAGAAAAGTTTTAAATTTTTTCCAAAAATTCGGGTTATTACAGTCTCCCCTCCTTAAAAGGATTCCGTCCCGGAATCAACTTAGGAGTAACTGGGGTACTTCTCTTCCATTGCACTTTTTAACTCCCAGGTGGATTCTTCCACCTCTTGATTTTCCACAAACCTCTCACTAGCTTGTCAACCTCGTCACTTAGCACTTGCTCTTTTCTATCCGTGATTTCCACAGGTTGTTCTTTGTAAGTCAGACCAGGTTGTATATCTTCCTGCTCGTACTCTAGCATATGCTGGGCATCTATAGTATACTGACGTAGTATTGACACATGAACCCCGTTATGACCATTCTACAAGTTTGGGGGGTAAGGCTGGCTCGTAGGCCACCTTCCTGACGCGTTTTAAAATCTCAGATGGCCCAATGAATCTCTGGCTCAACTTCCCTTTCTTTCCAAATCTCATTAATTCCTTCCACGAGGATATCTTTTAGCATCACGAATCTCTAACCTCATATTCTCTATCTTGTTTGTATAGAAAATACACCAACATAAACTTGCTTGTCATCCATCAACATGCCATTTAGCTTATCAATAGCAGTACCATCTCTATACTCGCGGGCTTAGTCCGCATACTTTCTCTGTCTGTCTTGGCTGTCACCAGCCACTTGTTGGTGAAATCTTTTGTCTTTCTAGTTTGTTGGACTAACTTGGGTTTTGTGTAAAATCTCATCCTTTAATTCCCGATCATTCGGAATCCATCTCTGTCTCATTTTAATTAAGGGTATCGGCCACCACATTGGCCTTCCCCGGATGGTAGTGTATCTCACAGTCATAATTCTAGGTCAATTCTAGCCATTTCTCCATCTCATGTTATCTACTATCACGGGTAACTCAAAGCCAATTCATTACATTCCATAAAATTTGTGGGTGCATTAGTCAACCCAAAATAACTTCGCTGAAAACTCGAAGTGTCTATTCCTAGTACGAATCGCAGTCTTGGGCATATCCTCTGATTTAACTTCCAACTGGTGATACCCAGTTCTTAAATAAATTGGAAATACACAGCGTTCTTCCGCTGATCAAACAATCATTTACAAGGGTACCTATTCTCCATGTCAAACTCATACAACTCTCGAGGTTCGATATATAACCTTGTGCTAAAATCTTTCTCTCTTACAACAACACCGGGCTCTCCACGGTGGTACACTGGGTCTTATCATATCCTTATACAACAACCCTTGTAACTGAGTCACTAACTCTTTCATTCCCACTATACTCTGAATACTCGGTATTCATTCTCATGTCATCCCAATCGATATTTGGTAGCGCATTAAGATCTTGTAAAATCTCCCAACTTGAAAGCAATCAGGTCTATCAAAAGTGTCGACCTCATATTTCCAGTTCACAACCTGGATGTACCAGTCTTATGGGAAAATCCCTCGATTGGCTATTTCTACTTGTAATTATTCCATCAGCGTCTCGGCCTTAAGGTTTAATTGTCATGCAATTTCTTGATATACAACGATACATTAGTTCTGTCTATACAATATAGAAGGGCACCTGTTATTTAAAGGTCCTGATAATGGGCGGCTGGTTGGAGGTAGCCCTGGTTGAAACCTACTGGCTTCTTTTATTCTGTGTTCACAAACTCCGGAACAAACCTCGATAACTCGGAAAAACTTGGCCTCATACTCGGTCACAATCATGGTTTCTTGTTTTAACTCTTTAACTTTCATTTTCATCCGGGTCTCCATATATTTCCGGAAATTATTCCTCTAAAAACAACACACGCTGCACTCTCCCAAGCCACAATACCCGCTCCCTCTGACTCCATCGCCAGTACTTATCTTGCTAACCCAGAGGTTGTGCCCATTCGTAAACAAATCCTCCAAAATCTCAATTCCACTGTAGGGCATCTATCTAACACCGTTGTCACTGGAGTTCACGGCACATCGCTATTCCTTTCACATATATCGATTGACACGCTTTCCATTATCATTATATCCTTGGGAGAATAAACCAATTTCATCGATATGTCACTAACAGTCTATTCGTCTTAGGGATTCGCTCCTGTCATAGGTGATTTAGTTGCGAATCTAATTCCTATCAGCGAATTTTGACTTATTTGACCGGGTTGGCCTCCCCTTAGAATTCAACGAGGATAACAATATCATGGGGCCTTGAAAAGACAGCTCCCATATCAAGGAAAACGTCACACACTGGTGATCATAAGGTTATGAGTTTTAAAGTAACCTTATTGGAGGTAAAAGAATTTACCGAGAGATCAACATGATCATAAGAACTCAACGTTGTGTGCCTCGATTGAGACATTACTAAAGGTAATTAGCCTTCTTGTATTTCACAACTTAAAAGTGATGGCGTCCCATCAGACTTCTATCACACAGACAGATAGTCCTTGTAGCCCCTATAAGTATAGGGTTGTTCATCTCAGTGGAAGTTGAAAAGTATGAAAGCAATTCGAGATCAATTTGATGATTATCGTCTTTCGACAATATTTCTTAAAGGAACACCTTGGATTAAAATTGAACAGATTCCAAAGGTGCGGTTTCCAAAGAAAAGAATAACCAAAAAGATACTGGTACTTAACAAACAAGTGGTGAGGTATCACCATAGGGTCATTCATTATTTGAAGAAAAGTGAAAGTTTAAATAACATCATTTGACAGGGGTTCGAAAACCTGAAAGTAGGCATTGTGATAGCCTCTGGCACAATTGAAACTGAATATGGTTTAACAAAAGTGTTATAAAACAACTTCGAAGAGGGAATATACCCTTTATCAGAATTCTTTCTTGGAGAGAGGTCAAGATAGATCATAGATTGGGGAGGTACCCCACATAATTTGCAAATGGGAAGGGTACTACCAAGGTCTCTACGGATGCCTTCTATGTCGGCTCCTCTAATGGATAATCGTTCAATTCCAAAGCTTTTCTTCTCCATGCACACCCTAAGGTGCTCGATACCTACGTTATTGCCGACTCATAATAGTCGTTAAGGATTCAACCATCGACCTTTGCAATCGCAGGGAATTCTATTCGACTAGGCGCAAACATCCCAAGTAAGCGTTCTGTTCTATAAGAAGACTTCGATACCGTTGTCGCCCATAGCAATGACAATTCCTCATGTCGACTGGGCAGTACTCCGGAAGATCGTTAGAAACTACAAGATTAAATCTGGTCTCTATTTCAATCATCCTTATATCCAATATTCCTTCTCCCATATCAATCCCGTGTGCTACATAAGCTTAACACCTTTGGCACAATAGCCTTTTCATTTAAGTCCATCCCGGAATTCTCAGTCCGTCTTGGTCCTTAAATATATTTCGCCTTTACCGTCCAATCTCAACTTCCTCATTTAATCTCTACAATCACTTATAGCAATCAGGGTCTGTCCACCAACCCCTATAACGGCTATCTTACCCAATCCACAGGGTTCGCTCTGATTTCCACTCTCTTTGGTGACATCCTCCGGTAATCAGAAAGACAAGGTTTGCCAACATCTGCTGAATTTCTTTCCAAAATCAGGGAAACTTGATCAATCTCTTTACCCACTAGTAATACTCGGATATGATTTCCGACCTTTCTGTTCTATCCTCATAATTCCTCCCTGGTTTCCCAAGGGTGGTAAATCTCGTTCTCGATTCCGTCTTAGCGTGCTTGTCTTACAATAACATTTGCATGGTACATATACCCAAAATTTTCCTTGAGATAATAAAATCCCTCAATGATGTAATAGACACTATTTCTAGTGGAATCGCTGGTCGTGGGGGATTGAAACCTCATAGCCAAAACAATTCCTTTCACTATTCTTAGGCAACTAAGTACCCTTAATCGTTCGTGAAAATCTGAACATCTTGGTTCTTACGTATGCCGCCTCCTTATGGGCAACTATAACCGACTACGAGTAACAGGTTCCGTTCAAGTCGAATCAATCCACTGATACTGGCTATACTGCCTCTACCTCTTCTGCTTTGGAGACTCTACTCCATTTTCTTTGTCATACCTCTTGATGTATCATGAACGATCCTTAAACTCTTGTCTCGTCACTTATTTATCCCTTGAAGGTTCGTCCGGTCTTATTATACGACCTCAAGTAACATACTACATCTTTATCAATCAACACGTCCTCTACAAGATTCTTTCCTTGACCCTCTACGGGGTCTTCCTCTAGATCCTCCTATGGATCTTCCTTTATCGGGTCTTCGTCCATCTCAAGAAGCGCATCATCAAATGCCTACTCGAAGGCCTCGGGATCTGGTATCTCAGAATCCCATCCATCTATAACTCATACGAATCGAGGTGACTAACCATGAAGTCCTAAGTACGGTTTCCCAGAAGAAGTCCCTTCTCGGGCTTTATCTTAAACAGTCAGGGTCATGTCTTCTAACTCGACTGCGAACTTAATTTGAGCTCTAGATGCTCTTATCATTATTAAGGGTATTGTAAGACTCGATCTCCTATCGCTTCTGAGGACTGTAACCTAACGCTCTGATACCATCTCTGTAACAACCCCAAATCCGGGGTCAGGGATTTAGGGTTGTCACAATCCATGTACTCCTTGCCTTACCTGTATTACTCACACCATTCATAATTCACCTGCTCATGACCCCACAACATATGTCTCACACACACACACACACACACACACAGGTTAGAGTCTCAGAAACGACACAATACAACAACTGCGGAATAAATAACTTTTATTACAATACCCAAATGTCTTTTGAATCTGATACTGATACAATTTCTAAGTATTGTTACATTACCAACTTAGCCTTCTGATGCTTACAGTCCACTAATACCATTCATGTCTATGCATAAGTTGAATGCCAAAAGCCGTAGCCTGATTCGATTGGTTCGTACTACTCTTCGGGATCACTGCTAGAAACTGTTTATGGAAACGCCTGGCGGGGTATGTGTCGTCCCATTGGCATCCTGCTTCGCTGCTATATAATATATATAAAACAATAGCAAGAGTGAGCGATAGCTCAGCAAGGTAATAAAAATATGGCATAATCCTGCCTTTAACTCAACCCAGAATAAAGCGGGTATAAGACAATAATTTGTCCAAATATCACGATACTGAAATTATTTCCTTATCGGAATGTATTCCCAAAAACAGTACCATTAATGTACTTCAAATATCATTTCATAATATTTCTGCAAGCTTTTGCTATATTATGAACAAAGTTCTAGTATAATATAAAAGATAAGGTGTCGAAGTAAACCAATATAACTCTTCCAAAAATATCTGCTATATAAGCAGAATATCAACACATAACTTAAAAGAAGTTATAAGATGATTCAGTATAAACAACTCCCTTACCATAACTCATGTTATGTAAGGTATCCACAGAGTCATATATATCCTTAATCAGGTTTTATCAGAGTCATACTCATAAAATAAAAGATGAAGTTGCAAGAATTTATTGACACTTCATTTCCAAACACTTTTCGACCCCCTGCCAACACGATTGGTTCATCTCCCCAATACATGTTGCAGGAATATCCAAATTGGATGATGAACTAATACTGGAGTTGCTACCGCGTCCGCTGTGCCTAACCTTGCTATGATCAGTAGCAGGTCGCACCGCTCAAATAGTTTTCTACATGTAGATGGAAGTATCACGACGGCCTGACATTGTCTACCGCCTTACTGTGACCTCCCGCCCATTCGGGGCAATAAAAAATTTGGATGGGCCCACGCAACTTGACCACTTACACCACTCCTAGTTCAGATGAAATCCATGACTCTGAAACGTAAAGATCGTCTTCCTTTCCCCAAGTGTAATACTTGTTGATACGACTCCACTCAGTAGTTATATCTAGGTTGGAAAGGAAGATTCTCCAATATTTCCCAAGCTATTGCTTGTTAATGGATATCGACTTGTTCCATGAATTTACCCCTCGATCGTTGAGGTGGTAACACAATATTTGACTTGCAGCAATTACATTGCTTTGAGAAAATATCTGTCCCCTGACAATTTTTGAATTGAGAGTTTAAAAAGAGTAGTAGTCACTTAAATCAGGTTTCCCATATTTTTGATAGTTGAGCGAGCATTTAAATCCTCTTTAAAAGACAGATTTAAATGGAAAAACATTGTTTTGGGAACCTCTTTTTGATTTTAAAAATACTAATAATATTTATCGAATAAGTAAACCCTCAAATGAATATTCGAAAATAATATTCATTAAGTAAATAAACTTTGAATGAATATTTAGAAATAATATCCATTAAATAAATAAGGATTAAATGAATATTCCACATAATATTCATTAACTAATAAACCTCGAATGAATAATTCAAAATAATATAACCTCGAATGAATATTCAAAATAATATTCATTAAATAATAATCTCAATTGAATATTTGAAAATAATATTCATTTAATAAATAATTAATCCTCAAATGAATATTTAAAGGTAATAATCTTCAAATGAATATTCCAAAAATAATATTCATTACTAATCCTTAAATGGAAATATTACCCTTTAAGTCAATAATCCTCCAATGAATATAAATAATATTCTGTAAGTCGATAATCCTCAAATGAATATCAATAAATAATATTCTTAACGTCAATAATCCTCAAATGAATATTAATAAATAATATTCTTAAATAAAATAATTAACCCTCGAATAACAGATACCCGATATCTTTGTTATCATTCCGGAACAAAGCGATTTTAAGAAAACATTTTGAAAATGATATTCATCTAAGTAAACAAATTTAATTAGACGAATAAGGCTTATTTAATCCGTAAATGCTTCCAGAAGTATTTACTAATTAAATAAACACTGGTTTATTGGTGATGTTGCCTTTAGGTTAATTATTGCGAAAATCTTTCTAAAAAGCTCTGTCCGGGTTTTCGAAAATATACCTTACAAAATAACCCCGATACGCTGGCTAAGTTATAAACTCAATACATGCTCTACCCTCTGAGCCTTTCTTATTCCAGTACACAAATACCTACCTTATGATATAAAGTCCCCTTCCACCATACTAAAAGTTTATAAATATATACACCATATAATTCAAGGCGTAGGATCTTAAAAGCATCACCACCCATCAACAGTATTATAAGGTCATGGGATTTTGGTTACCGCACGAGCAGGATTTAATATCATTAACAAGACCAAGGATATACTGGTTTTGATAAGGAAGCACAATATTGGGAAACTTGCAAATATGGACTGAAACTTATTCAACATATTTCATATATTTCAAAATAAATATACTCTGAACGATAGAGTATGCATACATAACTTGCATCTAGTATATGCATACTTCAAAATATGGTTTTTAGAAACTTGCCTGATGCTCGAGAAGTGATAGGGGTTCGCGACGATGCCGGACAATCTAGACAAAGTCAAACGAAAACACACGGTTAATCCCCTCGATAAACCACTTATAACTCAATGCTTAAACACGTAAGCGAAACACAACCAAGGAATTACTAACTCGTTATAGGCTCATACTAAGTCCATGTTATTTGTCAAATACTTAAGTCGTAGGTTTAGTCCGAAATCGATCCTCGAATACAAGTTATACTTAACCATTTACAACATTGGTTTCTAAGTCATGTTCTTAGTGGTTTTCACTTGCGCAACCTCTGCTGTCGCATTTTTATAAAATCGAAAAATAATCTTTTTAATACGAATCTTTTTCGTGAGCCTTCCTATCTGTCTCTAGTATTATCCCTCAAAGTTTCACATTTTAATATGGCTTCTAAGTGGTCCAAATATAGCCTCAAAGTGGCTGACCAGAGAAGGGTTGTTCCTCCGAACGACGTTTACTAAAACTCACTTTTCTCTTAAACCGTAAATCGTATAGGCATGATCTTTATACCAAAACAAACCTTAAAACAAGACCTACAGGCTCCTGGTCAGTTCTGCTCAAAAATATTCCAAGAACAGTTCGTAATTCTTGCTCAAAACAACCTTAAATCAAATGGGCATTACGACGGCTATAATCGTAACGTTTTCCATTTCCAAAACACAACCAAATCAATACCAATTAATCCCAAGCTCACCATCCACCTTATACACCCTCCACTCAGTCAAATCCTCCATGAATAATCAAAACAAATTCATAACCCATCCTCCAAACTCAACCAACAATTCATATAATTACTTAATCATGATCTTAACCTTACATAAACATCAAAACCACTTCAAAACTCATATAAACACAAAGGGGCAGGGGTTTTTATACCTTCCTTGGTGCTTCATATACACTAACAATGGTTTATAATCCTTCCTTGAGCTTTGAACAACCCTTATCAAGCTTAATCCTTAAGAAACAAAATCAAGAATCATGAAAAGTTACTATTCATTATCACTTTGTAAAATCCATATAAAATCGAAAAACAAGAGTTTGGTTCTAAGATTTTTACCAGACCTTGTACTCTTCATAAGCTTTCTTTGGAGCTATAGATCGCCACATTTAAAGCTTCCTAGCTAGGGTTTTGAGTCCCATCTTTCCGCTGGACACAAACTGCACAGTTTGGGTTCTCCAACTTGGGGGAGGGATTTGACTAGGCTACACTCCTTTGTTGTCCATGAACTTTTGAACGAATGTTACCCATGGAGTGGAGAAGCTATGGTTAAAATTTGGTGATTTAAGGATGGATAGAAATGGAGTTATGGATTTTTCTTTCCTCCTTGCACAAGCTGAGCCGAAAATGGGGGGAAGAGTTCTTCCTCTCCTTTTTCTTTTTGTTTTGATAATTAGATAAGGATGCTGATTTTTGTTACAAAAGTGGTGAGTCATCACATTGTCCTTGTCATCAGGACACGTGTCAAGCCATGGAGTATCATGGTGGCAAAGCAGGGACACGTGTCGCGCATGCATGTGTTTGGTTCGTTTCTTTTCACATGGATGATCCAAATGTTGCATCCCTCGAATTAATCTTGTTACATGTTGCTTCCATGTCTATATTTAATCCTGTAATTATTGCCTTGTTCCTCTTGAAACGATTCGAAATATTTTCCAAAAAGAGCGAGTAAAACTTTACGCGATTCTCGCAGTGAATAATAACTATTCACTATTCATTCCAACAATCGAATTCTTAAATCGACTTTAATAAAATAATAAAATTCCAAAATATTAAATCCTCAAATCCTCAATTTTAATATCTCATTTCTTGAATATAATAATATATAATTCGCTGCCCGGTCGAATATTACACCAAAATAAAATTTGGAATTTCTGAATTCCGATCGTCTTTGCATTCACTTATTTACTCCGTAGATCACTAATATGACTTCGGAATATCCACACCACGTCTCGTACATAGGTGGCATGAAAAACTTTCTTAACCCTCAAAATCACTATTCATCCACCAATATCACTATTCACTGCTGCACTTAATCATAATAAGAAAAGTTTTAAATTTTTTCCAAAAATTCGGGTTATTACAAAAGTTGTTCTTTTTAGGTGGAGAGTCAGAATCCTTCGTTGTCCTGGGATATTTGTCCCTAGCGTCATACTCTTGAGTCTCCTTTCTCTTTTTTCTATTTTCACTTCCCTCAATAGTGGGTTCATATTTCTTCATGCTTTCCTCGGCCTTGATATACTTTCCGTCTCTATCTTAAAGTTTCAACATGCTTTCGGGTGGATGCTTTGCCAATGATCTTTTGAAGTGATCATCAGTGGTTCCTTGTTGTAGGGCTATCATAGCTACTTTGTCCTCCAAGTCCGGGACTTTCAGAGCCTCCCTAGTGAATCGATTTATATAATCTCTCAAGGCTTCATTCCTTCCTTGTTGGATTCCCATGAGAGACGCAGAACTTTTCTCATGCACCCTTCCACTAACAAATTGGTTGATAAATGCCTTGCTCAGCTCCTTAAAGGACACAATAGAATTGGGAGGTAGACGGCTATACCAACGTTGGGTCATGCCTGCTAAGGTTTGAGGGAACGCCCTGCACTTGACCGCATCATTGGTTGGCTGCAGCAGCAATGCATTAGAGAAAGTTCTCACGTGATTCGCGGGATCTCCTGTTCCATCATAAGCTTTGATTGTTGGCATCTTGAATTTTCGGGATATATTAGCTTTCATGATGTCCTGAGTAAAAGGTGGTGTAGGATCATCAGGATCTCCTAGAGGTAACAAAACACTAGGATCACCCCTTGGGGCTTCAGCCCTTTTGGTTCTTCTCGGTATCGGATCTATATTGATCACTGGGACTCTTCCAGTTGCTTGGCTTTGTGCTTTGGCAGCCTCCTCTTCTGCCAGTAATTTTTTGAGTCTTACAGCCTCTGCCTCATGGGCTGCAATTCTTTCCTTAGTAGTTTGGGGTTGCTCCCGATTAGTTTGGGAAGAACGTTTTCTCCTTGGGGCAAGATCCCTATCTTCTCCAGTTGAGTCATTCTCGTCCTCAGTATAGGGTCCCGAGTAATCTTGAATCAAAGGGGTCTGCCGAGTTTGAGTTTGTTGGTTTTGGGGTCCCAGACCTTGAATGTAAGGGGGGCATATGATTCGTGATACAGTGGATTGTGACCACTGCTCCCAACGGGGGGTCGTGGAGGCATTCCATAAGGTTGGCATACCAAGAGTTTGAGTTGTGTATTGGGGAAGATCCGTGGTATGAAGTTGAAGGCCACGTGGTGCATTCATGAGCAGTGGAGAGGTTATGATTGGTTGCTGGAGAGTAGTCTCTTGAGGATTAGGGCCATGAATGACCATTTGCAGGGGATATTCGCCCCTTGAGTGCCAGTAGTCGGTGGTGATTGGCTTCCGTGAGTCTCTGTTTCAGAGGTAAGAGGAAGTCCTTCGGAAGTATGAGTTTCTCGATTTGTTCTTCGTGTATTTTCCATGGTTGATGTTGTCTTCCCACAGACGGCGCCAAATGTTATGGAATAAAAATTGTATCTTTGAATTCAATGCTAGGGTTAGAGAGCTTCGAGCTTTAATGGCTGCTCTTGTTATCGGGGACTAACTCGGTCCTAACAAGATGCCTACGTATCTCTAGTATTGCTGAGAATCAAGCCAAAAAACATAGTTCTTGGTGTTGCCCTCGGGGCTATGGCGGTAGGGGCACACCAAGGACGTAGTGACTTGTATGTCCTTATTCGAGGATGAAGTCTAAAATGTTGTAGATGACGTATGGAGCTGTGTCCAAAACGTAGTTCTGAGATGAGGGGTCAGACCCTTTATATAGGCGTTTAGAAGCCTAGTGGATAAGTATTGATTTCCTTAAAGGATAAATCTTATCTTTGACGTTAGATAAATATTATCACTTCCTTGAACGATAAATCTTATCCTTGACGGTGGATAAGTATTATCACTTCCTTGAAGGATAAGTCTTATCCTTGACGGTGGATAAGGATTAATTCTAGATCCTTCCTTGTATGAGTTGTTTCCATATCACAACGGACTTGTATTGAAACAAGCCCACTTGTATTAGAACAAACCTGTATTGGACGTCTCCTAATACAGGTTGTACTTCTAGCCCAAATATTAATTACGAAATTAAGATTTAATTAGAGTTTCGGGCCTTATTTATGGATCATCTAGGTTTAATTAATGCAATATTAATTATGTCTTTAGGGTTATTTTTAACTCATATCACATCTTAATATTCGTCTAATTCTTTTCAAAATAATTATTATTTTAATATTCTCTTTAGCTTAAAGTTACCATCTTAATATTTTCTTAAATTTTCTCTTAAAGTTCTAAAATTTCTTTACAAGTGATATATCCATCTTAATATTCTTCTAAAGTAATTTTCAAGACAAGCTTAATTTTCTCAAAATTTTAAGTTAGTGAAAAGTAAAACAATTATACTAGAATTTTTAACGACTCAAAGAGAGAACATTTTAACAATATTATACAAAACTTCCTTATTTAACGACTCGATTCATATTTATGTATTTTTCTAGAGCTCATACAAAACTTCCTTATTTAACGACTCTATTCATATTTATCTATTTTTCAAGAGCTCCTCTATTTTTAAATAATTAAAATCAAAACTTTTGTCCTATTTTTTAGAGAATAAAATTGATACCTTTTAATGTTTCCTTTTATAATTCCTATTATAAAAGGCAAGTTCTCTTAAAATTATAAACCTAATCAAATTATATTACTAGAGCTCCTCAATTTTAATTAAATTAAATTAAATTTTCGTACTTACATTCGAATTTATAACAAAGATAATAAATATATAAAAATTAATCTTGTTTAGAATCTAATTAAACAAATATTTACTTTAAAATTTAAGTAATTTTTTAAAATTTTAATTTATTAGAAAAATTATATTGAATCATAATTGTTTTCTGAAATAGATTTTAATGAATGAAATAATTCTATTATTTCGTATATTTATCTATTTTTCTACAAATCCTCTATTTTAAATAATTAAAATCAAAATTTCCTTATTTAGATCCTATTTTTTAGAGAAAAATATCGAAACCTTTTAATATTTCCTTTTTATAACTTCTATTATAGAAGACAAGTTCTCTAAAAATTATAAACCTAATCAAATTACAAAACTGGAGCTCCTCGGTTTTAATTACATAAAACTAAATTTGCTTATTTACATTCGAATTTATAGGATGAACAATAAACATACAAAAATCAATCATGTTTAGAATTTAAGTATACAAATATAACTTTTTTCTCAACTAACTTAAATTTCATTTTAATTTTAATTAGTATAATTAAGTATATAAATAACACGCCCGATACAAACTTTTGTGGGCAAATTTTCATGGCAAAATTCTCAATGGTATTATGAATGTTTCTTATCTACTTTTTGTATAAGCGCATGCCATGAATCAACTCCAGTGATCAAGGTTTGTTTGCACCGGGCTCTTTATTTTTCGATTATCTTTGTCTAAATTAATGTATGTTTTTTTACATATAACTAATTTCATAGTTATTTAATTTTTATATTATCAACTAACATTTATTGTTTGATTCTTATATGTAATAAATTTGATAGTTATTTCAATATAACATAAGGGTAAATACTGGAGCTAGACTCCAGCTCCCATTGTTTTTTCTATCAAAACTTAGAATATATACTAATATTAAAAATATGTTTTACTGAATGGTTGAGTGCAGTAATCCAAACTTCATGAACTTTCGCACTACTGCTCAAAGTTGAGTAGTTCCTACGTGATCAATAAACCCAAATTTGTATAAATTTTATATGTATAATGTAGTACGTATGTCTAAATTGTGTTCACCTTATATTGTAATTGAATAAGTCATACATATTTTCTTAAATAGTTGCATATTTTTTATACTTTTCAATTGATACTATATTTTTAAAATAAAAGTTCTTTCTTTTTGTAATTATCAGTTATTTATTGTGAAGGGCACAACGTAATAATTATATTTATTGCAAGTCTGACACCCATATCGAAATCTAAGTTATTATCTTAATACTCTTGAATTTTCTATTTAAGTCTAAGCTTAAAATATTGAAAAACATATGTTTAATCTATCTATATGTTTTACATAAATATTAAAAATCATTTTTTAAATTTTTACCTTCTAATTTAATTAGAAGATAATACTTAAAGAAAATGCAAGTTTATGTAAGAAAAAATAAAATCCAGAAGTCTTGTTTTCTTTTCATTTATTTTCTCGACTACCTATACGTTAAGCAATAAAATATTAAAATTTTAAAAAAAAATGAAATTAAATTTTATTATATAAAAAATTGATTAATGGATGATGTAATATATTTAGTAAATTAGTTTGTTATATGTTTAGATTTGGTAACAACGAAAAAATGGTAATTGGGAGGAAACATGTTTAACAAGAGAGCAGTCCATTAGAAGGAGTATATTAGAATTTAATATTAATGTTATATTATGTATTTTAAAAAATGGTGATTGGGAGGAAACATGTTTAATATAAGATTAGAATAATAAAAAAATATTAAATAATTAACCTTTTCTATATTTATTCAAATTTTCGGTAAATGACCAAGATGAAACGGAGAATTCTAAATACATCTTAATTTTATATTAAAAATATTATTGTTATGGATTAAAAAACGTGCTTGTGTAATTAATGTTAGGGTTTAATGAGCTTCGAGCTTTAATGGCTGCGCTCGTGTATCCGGACTAAATTGGTCCTCACAAGATGCCTACGTATCTCAAATCGTTATTGAGAATCAAGCCAAAGACGTAGTTCTGATTGTAGGATCAGAGTCCTTATATAGGCGTCTGGAGCCTTCGTATTTATGGTATGATTGGGAGACTTAACGGATAAGTCTTCTATTTGATATTGGATAAGTATTGTATTTCTTGCTGAAGAATTCGTTTCCTTGTAGATAAAGGTTATGACTCATTGATTGCCTTTGATTGGGATTCCAGATCCTTCTTTGACTAATTTTCCATAATTTGGGCTCTTTTAATGAGCTGTATATTTTCCCTATTCATTAATTACGAAATTAATGAATAATTAGGGTGTCGGGCCTTAAATACCGGCCTTTCTGTTGAACAGTCAATTATATTTCTATAATTACTTTTCTATCCATATCATTTGCCCCCCAACTTCTGGGAAAATATCCTCGGGGTTTTCGTAGAAGTTATTGAATTTTTCCATTTTTTCAGAGTATTTTCGACCAGAAATCAAGCCAATTTCGACCAGGAAGTCAAGTCAATTTCGACCTGAACTGGAATGAGGTCGATCAGTTCGACCAGGAAATTTAGGTCTTTTTCGACCTCAAATTTTCGACCTCATTTCTTTGCATTTTCGAGCAGGATCTACAGCTTAATTTCGATCAGAACAGTGTTGAGGTCGAACACTTCGACCAGAAAGTTTAGGCCTTTTTCGTCCTCAAATTTTCGACCAGGAATTAGTATTATTTCGATCTCATTCCCAGTATTCATTTTCGACTAGGAAGTGGAGTGAGGTTGAACATGTCGACCTTGATTTTAAGTGTAAATTCGACCAGAAATCTTCGAGTTCAACTTGGGTCTTTTTCGACCTCAAATTTTCGACCTCAAACTTACTTTCAGTATATTTTTGATCTCGAATTCATTTGTTCGCCTTAGAATTTATTTCTAACTTTTGAGTTAGAAATTTCTTTAAGCTTTCAACTTCTTGGGCCTTGATTCCATATTGGGCCTTGATTTTCAGATGGGCTTTTTTGACATTGAGCCTTTCTTTTGTCATGTTGGGCCTTGAACTTTTTCACTTTATGGGCCCTGTTTGCTTTGATGATCTTAAACTCTTTTAGGCTCATTAATTTGGGCCTAGGTTTTTCTTGGACTTTATATTGGGCCTTGAGCCTTGATATTTATTTGGGGCCTAACCCTTTGGGCCTTGTTTTTAGCAGTCCATAGAATAATTATGGGCCTGACCGGCTATAACCAGTTAAAATTCTCTTTTACCGGCTAACCAACCGGTTGAGAACTTTCTATAAGAGAGTGAATCTTCATTTTTCACTTCATTCAGATCTTTCCAAAAATTATTTTCCTTAAATCTCTCTGTCTTTCTCTCTTTTTCTCCGTGGTAAAGCGATTCCCGGCGAGTTTTTACGGTGGTGTTCTTATTTTTCTGGGTTCAAATCTTCTTCCCAAGAAGGTTTCTGGGTTTTGATCTTCATAGGTTGAAGATTTTCTGGGTTTCTGGGTTTTGCATTGAAGATTTTCTGGGTTTCTTTGAAGTTCTGGGCTTTCACCTTCATCCCTTGAAGGTTTTCTGAGTTTTTGTTAAAGATTTTCTGCATATTTTTTGAAGATTTGAAGATGG
Organism: Heracleum sosnowskyi; assembly: GCA_030848705.1. Lineage (NCBI taxonomy): Eukaryota > Viridiplantae > Streptophyta > Magnoliopsida > Apiales > Apiaceae > Heracleum > Heracleum sosnowskyi. The sequence goes on along the minus strand of CM061236.1, from coordinate 14,752,111 downwards.
CCGATCGTTCTGCTCAACGTTTGCAGAAAATGAATCAAGCGTCAAAAAGAGGTATCACTATCCGTTCTTCTACTATGTCTTTACAAGATATGATTCTAGAACGTAGTGATGAGTATCCCTCTGTATCGCACTTAGATTCCTTCAATCATAGCAATAGATTTCATGATGCTGATAAAATTGCTGATTATAAAAACATGTATAAAATTAGGCCACCTTTTAGGTTAGTCACAGCTGGTCCTGGGGATCGTTCCTACCATTGGCGCCCAAATGCTCTTTGCATTTATAAGGGGGTCCTTGCTGCAGGAGTTCGATTCCCATTTCATCCTTTCATTCCCCAACTTTTAGCTGACGTAGGAATTAACCCTTGTTAGTTACCTCCGAATGCCTGGAGGTTGATTATGTGTTTCATTGTTTTATGTTTGAAAAACAAATTCCCCCTTTATGTTGCTCTTTTTAGAAAGGTCTTTCAATTTAAGAATAGTTCTTCCAACACTTTGGGTTGGGTGTATATTAGTCACCGTTCTTCGACACCCCCCATTTTCCATCCAAAATCCATCCCTGACAATAACCCCAAATGGAAGGATGAGTTTATGTATTTGATGTGGGATGAAGGGGATTGGGGCACCCTTTTTCAGAGCTCGTTTAGTAGAGTGTCAGATGGTAGCCCAGATGACATAGTCCTGACTGAAGAGGAGACCCATGCTTATGCTGAACTCATCAAGGATGACTATGCCACCATGGCTTGGGAGCTTCTGGACGAGTTTGTACTTAAGTCTCTGAAACTTTCAAAAGTTTCTGATCAGGGTAATTCCCTTTCTTCAATTTTCTTGTATTTGTATTAAGATTGCCTTATACCGATTTTGTTTTCCTTGATTTTTTTTACAGCTGCGGAGTTCATTAACAAGCAGAATGAGCCGGAAGACAGGGAAACAGCCAGAATCAAGAGGGCTTGTTTGAAGGACCCCAGGTTGGCTGCTAAAGGCCCTTCTATTCTGAGGCCTCATGTAGCTGAGGTTGAAGAGGCTAAGGCAAACTTCTCAATCGTTGAGTAGTTTATTTCTGCCCCATGAAGAATCTTACTCACATAGTAGACGGGCTTCTGCACTTTCAATTCTTCCTTTATCAGTACAGCTCCAAGGGCTGTGTTAGAAACTGCCAAGTACAAGTAGAGAGTTTCCCCTGTCTTGGGTTTTGCCAATAGGGGTGCTTCAGCCATGTATTTCTTCAGGGCCTCAAAGGCCTCTTGGCTTTCAGTTGTCCATTCAAAAAAATTCACTTTTTTGAGTGCTTTGAAGAAGGGTAAACACTTCTCTCCTGACTTGGAGATGAACCTTCCCAATGCTGCAACTCTTCCTGTCAATTTCTGCACATCCTTAACAGACTTGGGGGGTTCCATGTCTATGATTGCTTTGATCTTGTCGGGGTTAGCTTCAATTCCTCTCTTGGAGACCATCAGGCCTAAGAACTTTCCCGAGCCTACACCAAAGGCACACTTAGCTGGATTCAACATCATCTTGTGGTGCCTTAGCACTTCGAATGCCTCTCGGAGGTGCTTAATGTGATCGGCCTTATCGAGACTTTTGACTAACATGTCATCCACGTAGACCTCCATGGTTTTTCCAATTAGGTGCTCAAAGATTTTGTTTACCAACCTTTGATAGGTCGCTCCTGCATTCTTAAGCCCAAAAGCCATGACTAAGAAACAGAAGACACCAAAGTCAGTGATGAATGATACCTTGGCGATGTCATCTTTGTGCATCTTGATTTGATTATATCCACTGAAGCCATCCATGAAACTTAGCATCTCATGCCCAGCAGTGGCATCTATTAGAGCATCAATCCTTGGTAAGGGAAAACAATCTTTAGGACATGCATCATTCAAGTCGGTGAAGTCGACGCACATCCTCCACTTCCCGTTAGCTTTTTTGACCATTACGGGGTTAGCTAACCATTCTGGGAATTGGATTTCCTCAATGAACCCAGCTTCCAAAAGCTTATTCACTTCTTGCTTAATGGCTTCAAGCCTCTCTGGAGCAAAATTTCTTTTCTTTTGTTTCACTGTTTTCCTTTCTGGATCCACATTCAATTTGTGAGATATCAATTGGGGGTCAATCCCTGGCATGTCGGCCGCTGTCCAAGCAAAAACGTCATTGTTTTCTTGAAGAAAAGACGTGAGTTTGCTCTTCAATGGTTCGGGCAATAGTGCCCCAATATAAGTCACCTTCTCTGGTTCACCTGGGACTAGGGGAATTGGGACCAAGTCCTCAGCCGGTTTCCCCCTTCTGTCCTCGTTGTCGCTGATATTCATGTCTTCAATTGGGAGAACTTGCCCCCCCGATTCCATCAGGCCTTAACGCGGCTACATAACAACTTCTGGCCATCTTTTGGTCTCCTCGTTCTTCACCAATCCCATTCCTCGTTGGGAACTTGATTTTTAGATGATAAGATGAGGCAACAGCCTTGAACGCATGAAGACCAGTCCTTCCCAGGATTGCATTGTAGGTTGAAGTCGCTTTTATAACTATGAAGTTCAACATCTGAGTAGACGTATTCATCCCTTGCCCCATAGTCATTGGGAGTTGGATAGTGCCTTCTACTTTTGATTCCACCCCGTTGAATCCATATATAGGCATATTTGAGGGTGTTAACTGAGAGTCTGTGTAACCCATCTTGATAAAGGCATCGTGGAACAAGATATCCACTGAAGCTCCATTATCAACCAAGACTCTTTTTGTTTCGGAGTTGCCTATCACAGGTATTATGACAAGAGGATCATCATGGGGGAACTTCACCCCTTCCAAGTCTGAATCGTCAAAACCTATTGACACTTCTGTCCTGGCACGCTTCGGTGCTTCTCCAACCACAGTCATTACCTCTCGGGCATAAGCCTTTCTTGAGTTTCGGGAGGACCCAGCAGCAGTTGGCCCTCCGAATATCATGTTGATCACTGGCCCTCGGGGCTTGGGATTCCGATCTTGATCGTTGTCCCTTCTATCATAATCCTTCCTTTCATAGTTCCCCCTTTGGCTCCCTTGGCTTCCATCCTTAGTGAACTTGCTGAGTTTTCCTCTTCGTATCAGAAACTCAATCTCATCTTTCAATTGTCTACAACCATCGGTGTCGTGACCGACTTCTTTGTGGAACCGACAAAACTGATTCTGGTTCCGTTTGGACAAATCAGCCCTCATCGGCTTTGGCCATTTGATATCTTCTTCCTTGGCTATCTCCATCAGAATTTGACTCCTGGGAGTATTCAATCGTGCATATTCTGTGAATTTTGGCCCAAAATTGCTTCTCTTGGGGGGAGAATCAGAGTTCTTTGATGTTCGGGGAAACTTTTCCTTGACGTCGTACTCCTGAGTTTCTTTTCTTTTCTTTGAGTTTCCACTACTGCCAGTAGTGGGTTCATACTTTCTCATGCTTTCTTCGGCCTTGATATACTTTCCGGCTCTATCTTGGAGCTTCAACATGCTCTCTGGTGGGTGTTTAGCCAATGACCTCCTGAAGTGGTCGTCAGTGGTTCCTTGTTGCAAGGCTATCATAGCCACTTTGTCATCTAAGTCCGGGACTTTTAAAGCCTCTCGAGTGAATCGATTGATGTAGTCCCTTAGGGCCTCATTCTGCCCTTGCCGGATTGCCATGAGTGATGCAGAACTTTTCTCATGCACCCTTCCACTAATGAACTGATTGATGAAAGCCTTGCTTAGTTCCTTGAATGACCCAATAGAGTTGGGAGGTAGACGGCTATACCAACGTTGGGCCATGCCTGCCAAGGTTTGTGGAAACGCCCTACACTTGACCGCATCGTTGGCTGGCTGCAATAGCAGTGCATTGGAGAAGGTCCTTACATGATTTGCGGGATCTCCCGTTCCATCATAGGCTTTGATCGAAGGCATCTTAAACTTTCTGGATATAGCCGTTTTCATGATGTCTTGAGTAAACGGTGGTGTAGGATCATCAGGATCTCCTAGAGGCAACAGAATACTAGGATCACCCCTTGGGGCTTCAGCCCTCTTGGTCCTTCTTGGTGGATCCAAGTTGATTATCGGGATTCCTTCAGTCGTTCGGCCCCGAGATTGAGCGGCCTCTTCTTCAGCAAGGAGTTTTTTGAGCCTTGCAGTCTCTGCCTCATGGGCTGCAAGTTTCTCCCTAGTAGTTTGGGGTTGCTCCCGATTTGTCTGTGAAGAACGTCTCCTTCTTGGGGCGACATCCTCCCCAGTTGTATAACCCTCATCCTCAGTGTATGGGCCAGAGTAATCTTGAATGAGAGGGGTCTGACGAGTTTGTTGATTTTGGGGTCCCAGGCCTTGAATATAAGGGGGCACATATGCCTCATGGTAGATTGGATTAGTTCCACTACCGTGGGTCGAGGGGGCAAGCCATAGCTTGGCATCCCCAAAGTCTGATTCGCGTATTGAGGGAGATCAGTAGTATGGAGTTGAAGACTCCTTGGTGCACTCATGAGCAGCGGGGAGGTCGTGATTGGTTGCTGGTGAACGGTCTCTTGCGGATTAGATCCATGAATGACCATCTGTAGGGGATTTGTCCCTTCAACCGAAATCGGGATTTCCGGTCCTTGAGTGTTGGTGGGGATATTCGCCCCTTGTGTGCCGGTAGTCGGTGGTGGCTGATCAGCCTCAGAGGTGATAGGGTGATCATCGGGAGTTTGAGTATCCCGAGCTGTTCTTCGTGTGTTTGCCATGGTTGATGTTGTCTTCCCACAGACGGCGCCAAATGTTATGGATTAAAAAACGTGCTTGTGTAATTAATGCTAGGGTTTAATGAGCTTCGAGCTTTAATGGCTGCGCTCGTGTATCGGGACTAAATTGGTCCTCACAAGATGCCTACGTATCTCAAATCGTTATTGAGAATCAAGCCAAAGACGTAGTTCTGATTGTAGGATCAGAGTCCTTATATAGGCGTCTGGAGCCTTCGTATTTATGGTATGATTGGGAGACTTAACGGATAAGTCTTCTATTTGATATTGGATAAGTATTGTATTTCTTGCTGAAGAATTCGTTTCCTTGTAGATAAAGGTTATGACTAATTGATTGCCTTTGATTGGGATTCCAGATCCTTCTTTGACTAATTTTCCATAATTTGGGCTCTTTTAATGAGCTGTATATTTTCCCTATTCATTAATTACGAAATTAATGAATAATTAGGGTGTCGGGCCTTAAATACCGGCCTTTCTGTTGAACAGTCAATTATATTTCTATAATTACTTTTCTATCCATATCAATTATTTTATCTAAAAACATATTTTATAAAAAATTTGTTATATAATTTTAGAAAAATCATAAGGAAACCGCTGCGAATCGCGGTTTAGTAAACTAGTATACTTAAGACGAGGGCGGTGAGGTGACGCATCTCAAATTATTTCGATCTATTTTTCTAATTTACTCAAATTTTTTAATTAATAATATCAAATATTAGAAAAAATCTCATTTGCATTTTAAATCTTTACTAATGAAGGAAAATAAATATACGTTTATAATATTATTGTCTTTAAAATCTTGACAACTGAAGGAAAGTAGATATACAATTTAAATATCTTACTCAATTTTCGATTAGAAAAAATCTCATTTGCCTTTTAAATATTTACTAATTGAGAAAACTAAATATACAATTTTAATATTATTGTCTTTAAAATCTTTACAAATGGAAGAAAATAAATATACAATTTAAATATCCTACTAAATTTTCGATTAGAAAATATCTCAGTTGTCTTTTAAATCTTGCCCAAGGGAGGAAAATTAAATATACCATTTTAATATTCTTGTTTTTAATTTTTTAGTAATATAGAAAAATTAAATATACAATTTTAATATTTTCGTAATTTTTTTATTTATTAATATACTTGCTAATCTCATTATCTTTATTATTATTTTATTTTATTTATCTTTTATCTTTATATAAAAAAAATTCTCCTAGAGCTCTTAAATCGTATGTATTCTATTTATCTATTTATCTATTTTTCCAGAGCACCTCTATTTAAAATAATAATAAAAAAATTCTTTTTTAACTCGTAATTCAAAAAAATTAAAAAAATAAAATTAAAATTTTCTTTTTCAACATATAATTCATAAAAATGGAAACTTATACAAGATAAGTTCTTCAGAAATTATGAATCTAATCAAATTCTATAGTAAGTTGACTATATCTATAATTCTATAATTATAAACTTTATTAAATTTTACAATCTATCAATACTATAAATACTATTATATAATAGACGAAACATTAAAAGTTTGGTTGGTCGGTATGGTACGTTGTGATTTTACTTAATTGCCCTTAATTAACTGTACTTCGTGTTTTTACTTAATTAACCTTACTTATTTATAAAAATATATTATTAAATAATAATATTACATATTTATAATCAATTATCTTTTTCACCTAAAATACATTATTTTTTCTATTTTTTCTAACAAATTCCCCTTCTTTTTCAAATATATCACGGGTAATTACCTTTTTTTAATTAAAACATGTTAGTTTTTCTATTTTTCCCTACTAAAACCCCTCATTTTCCAAAAATATCACGGACAACCATTTAGTTATTTATTTTTAAACCTATTTTAATATTATAATTATTTTTTAAAAGTTTACTTATTTTAACATGTCTACTTATTTTTCTTAACAAATGTAATTACTACAAATATTAAAATATAAATAATCAAATATTTATTTATAACCAATTAGCTTTTCAGCTAAAACACATTATATATATTTTCTAATAAAGTCCCTCCTTTTCTAAATATATCACGGGAAATTGCCTTTTACAATTTAATTTTTCTATTTTTCTCACTAAAATCCATTCTTTTTTCAAAAATATCACAGGAAACCTTTACTTATTTATTTTAAAACGTATTTAAATATTTTTAATTATTTTTTGCACAATTTCAATTAATAAAATAATAATAAAATAACAATTAACAATCCGTTCATCGCACGGGTTTTAAGCTAGTCAATACTATTATATAATAGACGAAACATTAAAAGTTTGGTTGGTCGGTATGGTACGTTGTGATTTTACTTAATTGCCTTTTCTTAAATTCGTGTTTTTACTTAATTAATCTTACTTATTTATATAAATATATTATTAAATAATAATATTACATATTTATAATCAATTATCTTTTTCACCTAAAATACATTATTTTTTATATTTTTCTAACAAATTCCCCTGTTTTTTCAAATATATCACGGACAATTACCTTTTTTTAACTAAAACATGTTAGTTTTTCTATTTTTGCTTACTAAAACCCCTCATTTTCCAAAAATATCACGGACAAACCTTTAGTTATTTATTTTTAAACCTATTATTATAATCATTTTTTTAAAAGTTTACCTATTTTAACATGCCTACTTATTTTTCTTAACAAATGCAATTACTAAAAATATTAAAATATAAATAATTAAATACCTATTTATAACCAATTACCTTTTCAGCTAAAACACATTATAGATTTTTTCTAACAAAGTCCCTCATTTTCTAAATATATCACGGGAAATTGTCATTTTCAATTTAATTTTTCTATTTTTCTCACTAAAATACATTTTTTTCTAAAAATATCACGGACAAATTTTTTACTTATTTATTTTAAAACGTATTTAAATAATTTAAATTATTAAACTAAATATGTGTTACATTTTTTATTTTTTCATACTAAAACCCCTCCTTTTCCAAAAATATAACGAGCAAACTCTTACTTATTTATTTTAAAATCTATTTTAATGTTTTTAATTAATTAAAAGTGTTTACCTATTTTAACATGCCTACTTATTTTTTTAACAAATACAATTAAAATAATAATAATAAAATAACAATTAACAATTCGTGCATCGCACTAATTTTAAGCTAGTATTATATAATAGACGGAACATTAAAAGTTTGGTTGGTCGTTACTAAGTGATTTTACTTTATTACCCTTACTTATTTAAAAACAATATTATTGATTAATAACACTATTTATAACCAATTACCCTTTCGGCTAAAATACATTATTTTTTCTGTTTTTTCCAACAAATCTCCTTTTTTTCTTAAAAAATCACGGGTAATTACCTTTTTCAACTAAAACATCCGAATTTTTCTATTTTTTCTTATTAAAACCCCTCATTTTCCAAAATTATCACAGGCAACCCTTACTTAATTATTTGAAAACCTATTTAATACTTTTAATTACGAACAATTACCATTTTTAACTAAAACATGTTATTTTTTCTATTTTTCCTTACTAAAACCTCCCTTTTCCAAAAACATCACGGGCAAACCATTACTTATTTATTTTAAAAAAATATTTTAATACTTTTAATTATTTAAAAAAGTTGAACACGCCTAATTATTTTTTTAACAAATATAATTAATAAAATATTAAAACTTAAATAATAATAATAATTATTATTATAATTAAAATAAATAGGTAGTATTACTAAATAATAATTATTATAATTAATAATCCGTGCATCGCACGGGGTTTAAACTAGTCAATACTATTATATAATAGACGAAACATTAAAAGTTTGGTTGGTCGGTATGGTACGTTGTGATTTTACTTAATTGCCCACATTTTTTGTTGGTCGGTATGGTACGTTGTGATTTTACTTAATTGCCCTTAATTAACTGTACTTCGTATTTTTACTTAATTAACCTTACTTATTTATAGAAATATATTACTAAATAATAATATTACATATTTATAACCAATTTCCTTTTTCACCTAAAATACACTATTTTTTTCTATTTTTTTCTATTTTTTCTAACAAATTCTCCTACTTTTTCAACTAAAACAGGTTAATTTTTTTATTTTTTCTTACTAAACCCCCTTCTTTTCCAAAAATATCACGGACAAACCTTTAGTTATTTATTTTTAAACCTATTTTAATATTATAATTATTTTTTAAAAGTTTACATATTTTAACATGTCTACTTATTTTTCTTAACAAATGCAATTACTAAAAATATTAAAATATAAATAATCAAATATCTATTTATAACAAATTAACTTTTCAGCTAAAATACATTATATATTTTTTCTAACAAAGCCCCTCCTTTTCTAAATATTTCACGGGAAATTGTCTTTTACAATTTAATTTTTCTATTGTTCTCACTAAAATCCGTTCTTTTTCCAAAAATATCATAGGAAACCCTTTACTTATTTATTTTAAAACGTATTTAAATACTTTTAATTATAAATTTTAAAATCTCATTTTCCAAAAATAGCACGGGCATTTACCTTTTTAAACTACATATATGTTACATTTTTTATTTTTTCTTACTAAAACCCCTCATTTTCCAAAAATATAACGGGCAAACCCATACTTATTTATTTTAAAATTTGTTTTAATGTTTTTAATTAATTAAAAGTGTTTAACTATTTTAACATGCCTACTTATTTTTTGCACAATTACAATTAATAAAATATTAAACAAAATAATAATAAAATAACAATTAACAATCCGTGCATCGCACGGGTTTTAAGCTAGTCTATACTATATTATTAAAGACGAAACATTAAAAGTTTTGGTCGGTCGGTCGGTCAGTCGGTATTTGGGCCGATTCACGGGCCTATCTATAACCAATTTATTAATAATCAATTACCTTTTTCAGTACATTACCTATTTTATATTATTTTTAAACTAAACCAACTCATCTTCTAAAAATAAAATGGGCAACATATATATAATATGGTAATATTATTATATATTTATAACCGATTACCTTTTTCAGCTAAAACACATTATTTTATATTTTTAAATAAAACAACTCATCTTCTAAATACACATATGTATATGGAAACCAGTTTATTAATAACCAATTACCTTTTTCAACTAAAACATATTACCTATTTCATATATCTATTTAACTAACACAAATCATTTTCTAAAAATAAGACGGGCAATATATATATAAAATGGTAATATTATTATATATTTATAACCGAAAGCTAAAACACGTTATTTGTTTTATATTTTCTAACTAAAACAACTTATCTTCTAAATATAATACATGCAAAATAAATATACAATGGTAAAATTGTTTTATATAAATATTAATAAATAACCATTTATTCTTTTCAGCTAAAACACATTACCTCTTTTATATTTTCTAACTTAAACAACTAATTTTCTAAAAGTAATGTAGGCGACATATATAAAAAAAAGTAATATAATTTATATAATTGTTAATAAGTAACTAATTGTCTTTTTAAGAATATTATCTGTTTTATATTTTTTTAACTGAAACAACTCATGTTCAATTTAAAAATAACACGACAAAAGATAGATATATTGGTAATATTATTATATTAAACTTATGAAATTCATGTTTATTATAAATTTTTTAATATTCAATTTAAACGAGATAATTAATGAAAATAAAAGTAATAGTATATTCAAATAAACTCGGTATATTGCACGAGCACATATTTTGATATTTGCACTTGAGTCCCTTTTTAGATTTTTAAGAGTAAAAAAATACGAATCATTAGATCTGTTATTTTAAAATATTTTATATTTTAATATCTAAAATACTACTACAGATTACGTCAAGAATATATTAAATTTAAATATTAAATTGTTAGATTTATAAATCCGGTATATATATTAGAATTTTATCAAATTATATATAATAAATAAAATCTAAATAAAAAATAAGAAAATATTAAAGAAGACGTGCGTCGCACGGGATATAAGCTAGTATTATATAATATACGAAACATTAAAAGTTTGGTCGGTCGGTATGGTACGTTGTGATTTTATTTAATTACATTTTTTTAAATTCATGTTTTTTACTTAATTAACCTTACTTATTTATAAAAATATATTATTAAATAATAATATTACTTATTTATAACCAATTACCTTTTTCACCTAAAATACATTATTTTTTTTATTTTTTCTAACAAATTCCCCTACTTTTTCAAATATATCACCGGCAATTACCTTTTTAACTAAAACATGTTAGTTTTTCTATTTTTCCTTATTAAAATCCCTCATTTTCCAAAAATATCATGTACAAACCTTTAGTTATTTATTTTTAAATCTAATATTATAATTATTTTTTTAAAAGTTTACCTATTTTAACATGTCTACTTATTTTTCTTAACAAATGCAATTACTGAAAATATTAAAATATAAATAATCAAATATCTATTTACAATCAATTACCTTTTCAGCTAAAACACATTATAGATTTTTTTCTAACAAAGTCCCTCATTTTCTAAATATATCAACGGAAATTGTCTTTTTCAATTTACTTTTTCTATTTTTCTCACTAAAATCCATTCTTTTTGTAAAAACATCATGGACAAACCCTTTACTTATTTATTTTAAAACGTATTTAAATAATTTAAATTATTAAATTTTAAAACTCATTTTCCAAAAATATCACGGGCATTTACCTTTTTAAATTAAATATATGTTACATTTTTTATTTTTTCATACTAAAACTCCCCATTTTCCAAAAATATAACGAGCAAGCCCTTACTTATTTATTTTAAAATCTATTTTAATGTTTTTAATTAATTAAAAGTGTTTAGTTATTTTAACATGCTTACTTATTTTTTTTAACAAATATAATTAAAAAAATAATAATAAAATAACAATTAAAAATCCGTGAATCGCACGGGTTTTAAACTAGTATAAATAAATTATAAAAATCAAGAAGATGTCAACTATAAAGATAAAGATATAGGAACTGAAGTCAAAATTCTGTTATACTGCAAAGAATAGAAATTTGATTACATTAGTTGTATTATCAAACAAAGAAAGTGAATGCATGTATTATGACATTTTGCACATATCAATTCTATTTCACACAAATCTACTCTGCTATAGATTATAAGGTGGAGATTTCTCGCCATCAAATTTAGTTTTTATATTATTTTGATAAAAGTTTTGGTATTTATTCTTTCTTTTTGTATGTTTTTTTTTGAATTTTCTGTAATTCTTAGATGTAGTACATCTCATCGTTATTGAATATAGTTTCTGGTCCAAAATTTCTCAAAAAAAGTAAAAAAAAAATATCTTCAAAACTATAAAGGTATGTTTTTGTAACTATTTTATTATATATCATGAAAACAAAACAAATTTGAAAATAATGTAATTTATACATTAGAGTAATGTTAATGTGTTATCTGTTAAATTTTTTAACAATGAGACAGCGACTCGGGAGAAAATATTTTTAAAGATAGGGCGGTTCATTAAGAACATCATATTATATGCTAGAATTAAATATTGATGTTATATTATGTATTTAAAATTTAAATTGGGATTTACATTTTGAAAAAAATATAAAAGCTAATCAATATAATAATATTCGATATAATATTAAAACAATGAAAATATTAAACAATTGCATTTTTTATATTTATTCAAAATTTTCGTCAATGATCAAGACTACACAGAAAATTCAAAAAATAAACCTTATGCTAGAAGTATTATTTAAAAACATATTTCGTAGAATGATTTTTAAAAATTTAGAGAAATCTATTATCTATATTATGGGCCAACACCGGTTTTGGCCTCATTTATGAAATGACATCCATGCCCTTGCAGTCACATCCAATCATACATGCCCTTGCAGACGCTTGGAAATGCCTCTACTGCCCTCGGGAACTACGTGGCAATGTTTGGCCATCCCTTCGGTTTCAGTTTTGAACTCATCTGCTTCCCCATCGGTTACACATGCTTCGAATAAATATAAAATGCATGGAACTTTCTTCAGTCTCTCCCCGCCGTTCCGTTGCTGTTTGCCCGACAAATTGTCCCTGCATCATTCTGTTCACCTTCAGCGTAGTGCCATTTACGGAGGTTGCAATTTGCTAGCCGTTGCTCCTCTCACTCTCACTCTCAGGTATTACTACTGCAACACTTGTTGGCCTTCGCCGTCTAAATGAATTGGTCTGCAATATCTGCCACGAAATGCATGTGTGAAATCCAAGTTCTAAAGTGTTAATTCGACTGGCTGTGTATTCTAAGTGGCATTAGTGCATTCTTCACTTTTTGTTATTGTATAATGTGATATGGGAGCAACTTCATACTGAAAAATGTTTATTGCACTCTTGACTTCTAACGTAAAAGAAATTTTTTTGATCAAATAACAACAAGTTGATGGATGCTACTTTTATATTCTGTGAATTTGATTATAGTTGGTTACTCATTGGAGGATCCCGTACATCCGTTATCTTAATTCGTTGAACTTCAGATAATATTTACTATATAATGTTCTTGTTGAAAGATCCTACTGGTTGGGACTTGAGAGCGAGCTATGGAGTCCAGCCAGGGGATGGCTTTCTTGTCATAAGGTACATTTAGGGATTAGGAGAGAAAATTATATAGGTCATTAGTTTAACGACAAATAGCCTAAGCATCGCTGTCGTCTCTGGCTAAAATAACTGTTGGTTCTTGAATTGAATGAATCCATGACCATGTCTGTGTTCCCTCTAATACTTCGCTTTCGCTGTATTGTTATGCTACAGTTAATGTATCACTTATGTTGATATCAATATAATTTGGGCGTTCCCTTCGGAGAATGTTTTGCGACGGTTAATGAAAGCATTATGTTAGCTTTATCAGAATAGCACAGTGACAATGGTGGCAACTTATTGACTAAGAGACCATTTTGTGTGAGATCTCATTGACTACTGATGGTGACAGATTATACATTAAATTTTGTGTCAAGAAAGGTCATTATTATGTTATCAAAGCTTATCAAGCTGGGGGTTGGGAGAGTTGAGGGTAATGATTACAACTAACAAAAAAAATAGAGCATACTTTGTGATGTACCACCATGACCATGTGACCATGTCTATATTCACAAGCAGCACCTAATCCAGAGAGGGTTCATCAGTATTCTCCAAAAGTGTCTATCTGCATGGTCTCAGTTTTTTGTGTGTGGAGAGCTAACAAACATATGTAACTGTGATGGAAACTATTCACAAATGTCCCCTATAGTTTTTTTAGGGCAGTCTGTTGTGTGTTAATGCAATATTCGTCGTAAAATACACTTGTGGACTTGGATGCAATTTCTGTAACAAGATACAGACACAAAATTAACTACCATAAAACATTACACTTCCAAATGAAGTCACACAATTGTTTCTGCCTCCTTCACTGTCTTCACTATAGATATAAACCGCACTAAGAACGTCTATTCAAAATACTCAAAATAATTGAATTTTATGAATATAAATGGTGCCCGTGCTTTGCACGGGCTATCATGCTAGTTATTATAAGACCGCTGCGAATCGCGGCTTAGTAAACTAGTTATTATAAAACCGTTGCGAAGCGCGGTTTAGTAAACTATTTGTTTTAAATATGTTGACCTTTTTGTAAGTTTTTGTAATTCAGATAAAAATGAAAGGAAAAAAAACAAATTTTACCATAATGAATTTTACGCTTTTAATTTTAATTTAAACTACAGTTTTCCTTTAAATAAATATTTAAATATATGCTTATTTCAAGTTATACTTATTTAAATGACAGAAGTACACGAGTTCGGACATCAGCATCACTACGAGATTTGAATCGAATAAACTTGTGTAAAGATCTTTTAATCTGTTAGGTCGACGTAAATGTGGCGTTGGATGCGCGAATTGGATTTATGTCATGAGGTGGCAGTTGTTGTAGAACTAGTGGGGAATCGTCATAACTCAAAAGAAAACCCAAAGATTAGTTTAATTCAGGCATTGTTGACTGGAGATCAACTGAAAGTGCCATATGGGAATCCTACAACCCAATGTTGTCTTTATTCATGTCTCAACTCTCGAGCAATATTTCCAGCTGATCCCCTATAATTTATGGATTTTCTGATTGTGTATATAGTTTTGGTCAGTGATTTAAATACGAATTTGCTTTATAACCCGTGGAGATCCGTGCTCGTTCTAAAATATTACATAATGTCATTAATTTCGGTATATTTGTTTGTTATATTCGTGTTAATTGTTTGATGGCTGAGATATTAGAACATTTAATATTAGTTATTTAGTATTAGTTATTGTGAAGTTAATATTCCTTTTTGTAATGATATTATATTCATTTAATCGAAAGTGCTTGTAATACATATTTATGATTTAGAGGTGTGAATAGTTTGTTGTCGATTTCTGGGTTCGTATTTGATGTTTCTTATGTATATAATAGATTATGCAGGCAGTGCTCGTACGAGAGTATTTGGTATTGTTTCCATTCCCTCGATTTGAATAATCATGTCAAAAATTATTGGAACCGGTTCTCAACTTTAAAATCACTGATCTTTATAAATATTTAAATTAAGGAATTGTGTAAAGAAGAAAAACGATCATTTCTGAAAATTTGCAGCTTACTGGCCAAAAATACAGAGAAGCTTTGACAACTGTAAGCAATACATGTGATATGATGATATCTTCAACATTATAAAATCATGTAAATGCTGAATTATGACATGCACTTAATTCTGAAATTGGCAAGAAAAGCCTATCCAAGTTGAAAGTTTGTTGGTAGTTGGAAATTTGTCACCAATGATGTTTTCATGCACTTCTTTTGTTTTAAGCAGTGGCCAGTAGAGGTGGTCAGTCGTGCGGTCCGAGCCGGGCCGGGCTTGACACGGGTCGGGCTCCTTTCCGGCGAGCACGGGACCGGCACGGAGGCGGTACGAACCGAATTCGGGCCGGGCTCGAGCCGGAGAAACGGAACTCGGAACCGGCACGGGGATGATTGGCGGGTTGGGTGGGTTGGGCGGGTTGGGCGGGTTAGGGTTGGGGGGTTGGGCGGGTCAGGGGTGCGGGTTGGGCGGTTCAATAATTCAGAATGCAAAATTAAATCTACGACCACAAATCCACAATGCAGTTATAATCTTATGCCAGAATTGTCAGAATGCAGTGATATTATGCCAGAATTAAATATGTGATATTCATTAAGATACTTGAATTTTATCTCTAAAAGAAAATTACTTGAATTTTAAAGATATAAAAATAATGCAGTTCTAATGAATCATGCTTTGTTAATTTGTGATAAAAGAGGACGGTACCTCATATAAATTTTATTAATTTTAAAAATATTTTACAAATTATTTGAGAGGACTCCTCTCTAAAAAAAGTGCAAAACAAAAAATAACTATCCACTATTTTTTGTTGTTCGTGAGTAGTTGATGTGTCAGAATCCGAAGTATTCATTGTCATCCATGGATCTTCTTCGCCATCCGAGTTATCTTCTTTTTTTCCTTGTTGTCTTTTTGCAGCTTGATCCCAATCTTTTTTGCAAACACAAATTTTTACAACATCTGACGAAAGACTTGATCTCTTCTCGTCCAACACTCTTCTACCTGCACTAAAGCTAAAGGAATATCGGGCCTAATATAATCAATGGCTTTTTTATTAGCAGCAGCATTATCTAAAGATATCGTAAATACCTTATTAAACAAATTAAATTCCTTTATTGTATCTAAAATTCTTTGTTTTATGTTATAACCAGTGTGTGACTCATCCATAACATCAAAAGCAATAATTCGTTTTTCTAATAAGTAGTCACTAATCCAATGAACCGTAACACAAATATAAGGCTCACCTTGACTCGAACTCCAACAATCACTAGTTAAAGAAACCATACCATCAAAATCACGAAAGTATTCAATTAATTGTGCACGTTGAGCATAATATTGTTTTTGTGTTTGACGTTTAAGTGTGTTCCTAGGTATTTTTCTAAATGTCGGGTTTAGTGAATGTTTAACCATGTATTCTAAATTTGGACTCTCACCGTGGGAAAAAGGTAACTCCTCTAAAGTAACATAGGTAGCAAAATCTTCAACCATTCTATCTCTATTATAAGAGAAAGGCATACCTCCACCGGGGGACGAAGTCATGAAACCACCAATTTGTGTTTGTTGTTGACCTCCACGTGCTTCTCCACTTTCGTGACTCGCCTTTGAAATTCCGTGAATATTTTCCAAGTGTCGATTAAGTGTACCCGTACCGGTTCCCCTTTGGTAACTAAATGGTGCGTGTTGTCGACCATTTTGTAAACAAACCAAACAATGAGCTTTAAATTTATTTGAACTATCCGGTATTGCCACTTTATCATAATATGTCCAAACATGTGATACCTGTCTCGAACTCGTACCACCTACATAAAATTTATAAAATGATTAAATTAAAAGGCAAATAAAATTAAATTAAATATCAGGGAATAAATATCATTTTCGAAGGAAATAAATATCAGGGAATAAATTTCATTTTCGAAGGAAATAAATTAAAAGGAAATAAACCAAATAACATGATTTTCGAAGGAAATAAATTAAAAGGAAATAAACCAAATAAAATTAAAAGGCAATTCGAAGCAAATAAACCAACATAATTTTAAACAAACAAAAATTTAAACAAACATAATTTTAAACAAACAAAAATTTAAACAAATAAAAATTTAAATAAAACGTACCTTCTTCGGTGGATCGAGATCGAGGTGGTAGCATGGTGACCGGGGTTGAATCTTGAGACGATTGGGTACCCGTACCTCTTCCTTGTTCCATATTTTTTTTTTTGTAAAATGTTGTAAAAATAAATAAAATACAAAATCTAAAATGAATAAATAAAATGCAAAATCTTGTATGAATAAATAAAATGTAGGCAGCAGGCAGCAGCAGACTATCGATAGAGATTTATAGAGAATGAGAATGAGAGAAATTGGTGAGTTGAAAATTAGAAGCCAAACATGTATTTATAGTGAGAGATTGAGCCGTTCGGGAAAATTTCCAGTAGCCGTTGGGAGTGACAGACTGACAGTGACAGTAGCCGTTGGGAGTGACAGTAGCCGTTGCTGGCGAGCAGACAACGGGCGGCGAGTGGCGGCGAGTGCGTGCCGTGTGTGCGGGCCGTGCGGTTCGGGTCGTGCGGTTCATTCGTGCGGTTCGGACCGGTTCGCGGGTTTTAGAAAATGAATTCGTAACCGACACTACGTATGCTACGAATCGGGTCGAATAATTCGCGGTTCACCCGGACCGAATAAAATACGGTTTTAACGACGAGCCGGGTCGTGCGGTTTGAATAAACCCGCACGACTGGCCACCTCTAGTGGCCAGCGAGCAATTGATATTATCACTGTATAATTTTTCAATGCAGGAGAGTAATCACTCACAGAGTACTAGATATCCGAAAATGCTGAAACAAACATCCATTGATTGCACAATTCAACTAACTACATCTCAGAAATTATTTGCCAAAATAAAAGCTGGGTAGTATTGAAAAAGTTGATCCTGTTGCGTTGAGAGGACAACGTATTTGCATCTAAATTTCGGAATTGAACAAGAAAGAATATGCGAAGCCTGCAAAGCATGTTTCATTTACAGATACTTGGTTACATCCATAAGAAAGACCAACAGCTACAAACCCAGGCCTTTATGTATATGTAATATGTATTGTCTTTCTCACCACTGTTTTTTACAACTTAACAACTTTTTCCATTACAAAGTGTTCAGAAAATGGAAAGGGAAGAAAAGCTCAACACTTACCAAACAGAGTTCTCAGCTACTAATATACAATCCTCTTAGAGGTTACGAGGCCAGTCAACTCTCCCAAGAAGAACACAAAAACAACTCTACAAAGTCATTAGTTTTTTCGCGGGGTTTGGATTAAGGTGAATTACAGGAGTCTGCAGTTGTCATCAGACACGCTGAATCCCCATGAAGAAGTTAAAGTCATGATGCTGGACCCTTAATTGCTTTAGCCAAGAATCTGCTACACTCAACATCGAGTTCAGTCTATCATGGTCCCCTCCATTCTTGTTGTTGACCCACACATCTCCTTGCATCTTATAAGTGGCCAATCCAAAAGGAGGAAGAGAAATTCCTTTGGATTTCTTTCGCTTATTTTTTGTGTTTCCCATTTCATCATCAAGATCCAAATCTGTCAATTAATATATATAACAACGGTCATTACTTAGCAAGCACAGATTCACGGTAAAAAACAAAAGGAACGATGTATCTGTATAGCTTTGGTTCATATGAGAACCACAAGACAGTGAATAACAGCGATCACTACAAAAATAGTTGTACCACTAACAAAAAGGTGCAAAACATTTTTGGTTCTCATGCATGGTTCTCACAGTTTTGTGGTTCTCTACTAATCTGCAAATGGCCAAATACAGTACCTTTAAAAGAAGATGAGAGTGTGTGGTATGTAAGGAAGCACGCGGACAAATCCTTTATTGTTCTTCCCATAGGAATATGGTATATTGGGTACCTGCATATAATTCACATTAATGATATAGATCATGGTGATTGTGCTTACCCTTTCTTTGATTATTAAAGGAACACACTATTAACAATAACAAATCCTTTTAAGTGCATGAATGTTGATGAAGATCTAATTGTCAAGTATCCATGATTTTGTTCAAGCCAATTGCGGCAATCATGCTAAACTCTTTAAGAAATCTCAACACCTAAACTATTTTCAGAAAAAACAGCAACTTCAAAACATAACCAAGAAGCTTCAAGGTAGAAAAAGAGAGTAAATACCAAGCAACTGCCATCCAACTAGCTGGTGAGAGGTCTACACATCTTAATGACATTAATCCAGGGTACTTTTGTGATAATGCACTTATCTGAAACCAAAGAAAGACGTATTTGAAATAAGAAATAGTATCAAACAACATCCAAGGATTAAATCTCAGTTATCACTTATCACAAACTTAACTCATCTTTTACATGGAATCTGATTTAACTCTCCAAACAATAGCATTTTAGAGAACTGCAAAAGGTGAGAACATATTCTCCGGGGACACTGATACTCTACTTGATAAGCATAAGAGAGAAAGGAAGTCCTAATTTTCTGCCTCAATCCTCAAACATGAAGAATAGAATAAAGTTGATATTGTTGATAACAGCATAATTTGACAAGGTACGGTAAAAAGGGTTTTAGATCATGATATTTTGATATCCTATACCCCCAATCAAAGTTTGAACTATATATTATTGTTATTAGATTCCCATGGTTGTTAGAACATCAAGAGATTCTAACATACCCATAGCTTCTCATAGAATAGTATCATAGTTACCGGACCAATAAAAGGGTAGTAGATCATGGGAATAAAAGTACTTGCCGCTTTGAAAGTATGTACAGGAAACAACTAAAGAAAAATTAATTGATATTTTCCGAGGGGTACCAAAAAAATATATACAGATTTTCCAAGGTACCTTATCCATGAGAGGGACCCTTCCATGAGGACCTAATTTTTCAAAGTACTGACAGTAAAGATGACCCAATTTATCATTTTGATGCCAGAGATTCTCTTGTTCAAACACTCCCTCTTCCGATGAACACCCGTCCCACCTGGATAATTTTTCACTCTCACTCTCATCACTGAACGAGTCACTGAAAGAATCCCTCGTCTCAGATGTTGAATCAGCGTCTTCCCTGATTAAACACAGATGCAGAAATTCAAGTCCATCATACCATTTTTTTTAATCAGGAAACATGACAGAGGATACTAGACAAAAAAATGTCAGGACAGACACAAACAGGGATGCAATCATATTATACAGTATATATTATACACGCCATGGCAATTTGACCTCTGAAACTATATTATATAAAAGCACATAACTTCTAATTACAGACACACAATCTGATTACTAACAATCGAATCAACCACTGAACAACTTACAAAACCTGATAAGCAACTTTTGATACACATCAACCGACCATCATATCACAACAAAAACTATATTTAACAAGTAATGAAACTTTTCTAGTAAAAAACACATCGCCATAGAAAAATATACTCAATGTCTTACCTCAGAGAATTGAACGAATGAGCGCTGATAAAAATCTGAAGTGCAGAGAGATAAGGCACATAGTACTGAACAAGAGTATCGCCATTGTCCAAGCGTATGGGAACTCCGGCGCCATAAGCACTCCATTCATCATAACAATTCCAAAGATCGCTAAGAGTAAAGAATTCAACCTTTTCACTCTCCCAAGGATGCCATAGTCTATTCAAATTTCTGATCTCACTCTATATTTTAAGCAAAAAGATTAAGAACTAGTATCAAACAATTAAATTATACTACTTTTTTCTCATTAAAAAGATCATAGTAAAAAGAAGCATATGCACACCTTAGATATAAATTGTGAGGGGGGCAGTGGGGTTGTGCAGTCCAGAAAAGCACCCAAGTTTGATTGATGCATTGTATCTTTCTCCAAAACCCTGAAAAGTGAAACCAGAGGAAACTTACAGTGACATATAATATATATATACACACACACACACAGAGAGAGAGAGAGAGAGAGAGAGAGAGAGAGAGAGAGAGAGAGAGAGAGAGAGAGAGAGAGAGAGAGAGAGAGAGAGAGAGAGAGAGAGAGAGAGAGGAGAGAGAGAGAGGAGAGAGAGAGAGAGAGAGAGAGAGAGAGAGTAATGGGATTTTATTTTTTATCCTAGTAAGGGAAGGGGATAGAGAAAGTGTATGAAATCAAATTCAAGAATTCTACTTATTGACAGTCTAGAAAGCAAATTCTCTCTTGTTGCTGAGTTCTCAAATAGCAATCCACACAAGGAGGCAAGGAGAGAGGGAGAGAGAGAGAGAGGGGGAGAGAGAGAGGGGGAGAGAGAGAGGGGGAGAGAGTTTACAGAGAAAAATTCAAGAATTCCCTAGAAAGGTAAACACCTCCCCTTTGCTGTATTCTCAATATACACACACACACTCACATCACATACAGAAGAAAACAGTTGAATTTCCAATGCAACAATCTGTACAAACAAATCAAAAAACAACCAAACCCATCAACTTAAAATGAAAAAGATTGAATTTTTACTAACCTTGAAACAAACCCAAATACAAGAATTGACTTTAACTTGTAATCTTGAATATTTATTACCCTCCCCTAAATATGCGCAAGAAAAAGGAAAGAAAAGATACACACAGCTGTTAAAAAAGGACGCGTAGTTTCCAAAACGATCAAAGATTATCAACTTAAGAGGCCTTTTACAAGAAACCCATAACAGAAAGAGAAGCTATGCTTACATACACAAACACAACTATACATGTGATCATGTGTGTCAGTGTGTGTATATAAAGAATTAAAGATAGTATATAGACAGAAGGCACAGAAGAGTCCAATGGTTTGTTACAGTGAATTTGAGACGCTGAAAATGGGGACACAGATTCATATATCATTGACATTAACAATATTTATTTTGGTTACAATTTTTTTAAATTTTGCATCAGTCGCACTCAAAAATTTAATACAGGGTTTCAGATTTTCTTATATTTCACTTCAATTTCCTGATTCTGTTTCTATAGCTGTCCGAAATTTTTTTTTTTTTTTTTTTTTTGCTAAAAGCCTAAAATGTACGAAAAACAAATTATGCTTAGATGTTACTATTGATAATATTAAATTTTAAATAAAATAAATATTTTTTTTGTTAAAACTTTAAATATATCTTTTTGATAATTTTATTCAAAAATTTATTATATATAAATTTAAATATCCACACAAGTGCTTCTTTATGTGTCAACCGTCTAATGGGTAATTTTTTAATAAAAATATAAAATTTTGTGTATATATATGTGCGTCTTAATCAAAACATGGCATCTGTTTGTTATTTGGAATAATTTTCGAGAAATGCCTTTAAATTTTCTATAATTATTCACTTATTAATATGCAAAGTTTTGAAGAAAAAAAATGCAAAGTTTGGTATCTTATCACTTATGACTTATGAGTAATAATTGTCAGATATGTATTTGAAATTTCACCTGTGTTTGGGCCCCGCTGCTTAAAACAATTTTTAAGACAGAAATGTCTGTTTGTGTAATAAATTAAAAAATTACTTAAATTTAAAAAAATAGCTTAAAATTAGAAGGTGGTAGAAGGTAGTTTTTTGAACGAATTATTTAATTTTAATGATTTTATTTGATAAAAGTTAATATCATCATTCAAATATATAATTTATCAAATTTATTTTAATTGTTACAATTTTAATAACTCATAAGTTACTCATACTACAAAATTACCCAAATAGATATTAACTTAAAATTTTCACTTTTTACTTATAACTTGAAGCAATTTTTAAGTCATAAGCAATAATTTTAAACTTAGCCAAACAGGCTCTTACTCTGATTTTTTAATCTCCGACTAACATTTATGTGTTATCAATATATAATTTACAAAATTCGAAATATATATATTAAAGTAGATAAAATATATTTTTCAATAATATAATTTTTATTATAATATATATATATATATTACTCTGTACTCATCAATCCCTAATATTTTAACTTGTACCTTTTAGATCCTAAGGCATCAAAAATATACATTTTAACCCATTTTTTATTTTTCTTTCAATAATACTCCTGTTGATCATTTAACAAGTTAAGCACCAGGGTATACAAGACGGAAATGTACCGGGGCTAGGGGGAGCAAGAGGGGTAAATAATTATGAGCGAGTTGTCATCTTCCTCGAGGAGAGGTGATCGATGAATTTTGTGAGCCGGAAACATGATATAGTTAAAGAAATTGATGCTGATATGATAGTTTAGGTGTTATTGCCCCCTCCCCTTCTCACGACTCTCTCATATACCCCTGTAAGGCTGTAATGTTTGTAGTGATTAACTGGTTAAAAAATCAAACTAAATACTTCAAGGGCTAAAAGTTATATATTATGCAGGGATATTATTAGAAGAAAAATAAGAAAAATGATTAAAAGGTATATTTTTCGTACCTTAGAGACTAAAAGATACAAGTGAAAACGTTCGGGATTGATGGGTACATGATAATAAACTTTAAAGACTATATGTTATTAAATCTTTAATATTTGATCAAAATTTGATCAATTTAACCATTTAAAATTAAACAATTAATTAGAGAAGGAGGGAGTATGTAAGTTCCTTATTGATTTATTTATTTCAATTTCAATTATTGCCAATAAAATTATTATTGGATTTGACCTTTTCATTGTCCATCTGAATCACAACGGGGATAAGAGGACAGGTACAACTAACACGTGTCGAACGTTAGTAGTCAAGTCATTTTCTCGAAGACTAGTCCGCAAAAGGATATTCTGCTCATATACCTCATGGCGCGTGGACATGGACCATGGTTTAAGTTTCTTTAATAGTTACTCCTTTAGTCTCATTTATTTCTATACACTTTTCATTTTGGGATGTCTCTCTCATTTCTATACATTTCAAAAATATTAATTTTTAATAATATAAAACACTATTACACTCACTACTTTCTCCACTATATATTCTATAATAATATAAAACACTATTACACCCACTATTTTTCTCCACTATCTCAAATCTATTATTAAATATTGATAAATCTCACCACTTTACCCACTTTTTCATCTAATTTTACTCATTTTTTATATCTTTTCTTGGTTTCCGTGCCCGACCCCATGTATATAATTCGTTGGGACAGAGGGAGTAGTTAGTTACACTTGGAGTGTACAATACGAGTTACACCGTTAAATACACACATGAATCTACTAAAAGACATGAGTTAAAATGAAATTTAACATTTTTTTATTATTAAATTATTTGTAAGTATAAAAAAACATTTTCAATAAAAGTTAAAAATGTATTACTATATTCTAAAAAATTTTTTTTTGTTAAAATATGTTTATTTCTAATATATTATTTTCATTCTTAGTAATTGAATATGTAAAATTATTTCTCGAGAAAAACCTGGGGAATTTTTTATCGGGATCGTGGTTTCCAACTAAAATCTTCTTGAAAGAAATTGTTCATTTTAAGAAAATATTTACACGTTCTAAAACGAATAAGTTATTTTCCAAAAAATCATCACTCTTATTAAGAAAATTAAATCTTTTGAAAAAGGTTTTCTTTTCTTGAAGATCAAATAAACATAGAAATTAAATCTTTTGAAAAATGTTTTCTTTTCTTGAAGATCAAATAAACATAGAAAAATCTTGAAAAGGTTTTCTAAAACGCTAAACAAATACATAGAAGATATTTTTTCCTAATATTTATTCTAAATGCCAGAAAATTCAAAAAATAATTTTCTTCAAAAATGTTCTAAAACTAGCGGTTCGGTTTTGAGTTGGATCAGTACAGCGATCTATATTGGCACTTGGCAGGGTGTCTCATGTCCGTAACATCCATTGACAAGTTGCTATATTTTTTGAACTCACGCGAATCACAACATTCATTGTATTGATGATATATTACTTTTCACGTCAAAAACAAAAATAGTTTAGCTAATATCTTTACTAATAGACGAAACTTTGGTTGTTTAGTAATTTGTGATTTTATTTAATTATTATTATTTATTTTTAAATATCTATATTTCTTTATTTATGTATAGAGTTAATTGCACTTTATATCCCTCAGCTTTACCCCAATTTCAATTATGTATATGTAGTTTCATAAATTACACTTTGCATTCCCAAATTTTAAAATATAAGTCGAATCACAACCCCTTATACGTTTTTATCAAAAATAATATTGTTTTTAACAAATATATTAACAAATGCGATATAAATTATTGCAGTAATGATATAAATTTTAGATTTTAAACATGTAACTAATTTTACACTTTTAAAAATTTAAATCACAATTTAATATTATTTTTGCATCTCCAAACTTTAAATCATAGATTGAATCACAACCTCTTATACGTTTTCTATCAAAAATAATATTTCTTTAACGATTGTATTGAAAAATGCGATACCAAATTATGCAATGATTATATAATATATATTTTAAGATGGTACAAATATATTTTAATGATTTTATACGTATCATATATCATATTAGTCACAACTTTATTTAATGAAAACATATTAGTTCATTTTTTTATAAATAAATTATAATTGATTAATGGACATAAAATAATATTAAATTATGATTTAAAATTAGTTACATGTTTAAAATTTAAAATTTATATCATCACTATAATAATTTTATATCACATTTGTCAATATATTCGTTAAAAACAATATTATTTTTGATAAAAAAAACGTATAAGGGGTTGTGATTCAACTTATATTTTAAAGTTTGGGGATGCAAAATGCAATTTATGAAACTACATATAAATAATTGAAATTGGAGTAAAGCTGGGGGATGCAAAGTGCAATTAACTCTTATCTATACTATCTTATTATAGACGAAATACGGTTGGTACTAAATAATTTTATTTAATTACCCTTACTTATTTTTAACATGGTATTTTCTCTAAAATCTCAAAAATTTTAGAACGAATGATTACTTAACATGATATCAGCCCCAAAAATAGACGGCTGTCAAGTTATTCAACACATCATCTCAAGAAACTTCATGAGACGTTATAGAAAAAGTATTCTTAACAATTTTAAATATTTATAAACACATCGCATAATATTATTTACAACTCGAGCTCAGTGTTCGACGTCGAGTGAGATTAAACTCTCTTTTTTTTTCTAAAATAACCCATGTTAAAAAAAATAAAGTTTAACACATTTCTTCGATCTCCTCCTAACAAGAGAGCAAAATATTTAAGTACATGAGAATGGATTGGACGAAGGTGTTAAAAAAAATAAAATAAAATTACACCACTACGACAGTTGGGAATATATATATAATTCCAGTTGCCTACTAAGAAAATGATATAATCCAATTGCAACGTGGAATCCAATTGCAGTAAATACTTATCCACACACCGGCAACAACTGTAATTTAATAGTACTACTACATTAAATTACGGTTGCAGAATTGGATTAAACGTGTTATCTCCTGTACAATACTGTAATTTAATAGGAGTCTGATTCCAACGATCATTTGTTGGGAACGATTTTTACGACAATCGACTTAATAGTCGTTGGATGGAGTGGTACAAGCTAATTACCTTTTTATCCCTTTATCTATATCGCGAAAATTTTTCATGATACGTCCCCGGTTCCTCTTTCAACCGACCGAGTATTAGAGTGCATAATCAAAAAACACTTCATACAAAACACGATTTTGAGGTAATTTAGAGGCGATTTTAAAACGATTTAGGTGGAACGACACCGAATCAGCAAACGAAGAATATATACAGTCCGAAGAATATTAAATTACAGTTGTTCGCAGAATTGGGCCAAACTTGTTTCTCCTGTACAATACTGCTCGATCCGTTGTTTTCTTGAAATCTGATTGCTTACTTTTGGACAAGGTACGATAACGATTTAACCATATTCTTTAATAAATAATCACGACTTTCATGCATAACACCACAACTTAATTACTTCCTTAATCAACACTAATCCAACCGTTAATCATGACTTTCTTTTTTGATGCTACTTACTTGAACATTGTTAGTAGTGTTAATTACGTGAAGTTAATTTTCTTTTCAATTTATTTGCATCAACTTCTTTTTCTTCAAAGTGCTCTATTCTCTAAAAAGTATTGCTCCATACCTCAAAATAATTATCAAAACTTGTATTAAATGACATGGTCATATGACATATCGTTTTATATTTTTTAATTTGTGCGCACATATGTAAACACGTTTCATTCATATTATTATTATTAATTTTATACTAGATACATTAATATTTGGTAATTTTTTTTGAAATACCTAAATTTTCTGATCGTTAATTAGTAAATCTAGATGAGTAAGTTTGACTTTTGCAATTATGCATTAAAGAAAGGGGATTTATATTTTCCAGTGAGCTACGGTAGTTTAGGCGCCAACCTCCTATTTATGAATACAGAGTCTTTATGGCTGCTGCGGCTTGAATACAACTTTAAGCTTGGCACAGGCTCATTTTAAGAGAACTATCTGAGCTTGTTTCGGCATTTTCTAAATTTTGGACTATGCATGGTCCAAATTTTTTTGTTTAATAATTATTAAATCAGATAATAATTAATTATTTAAGCACCAAGTAATATTCTTTGTTTGAAACGAGAAAAGAATCAATCTCAATCAACGAATAACGAAAAATATCTTCAAACGATATCCTTCAAATTAGGAAGATATCACAACGTCAAGATAAGAATCAATCGCGATCAACGAATAACGGAAAATATCTTCAAACGATATCTTTCAAATTAAGAATATATCACAACGCCAAGATAATGCAAGATAAAATCTATAATTGCCCACATTAATTAAGTTTATCCCTAAAGTCTATCAGAGATAAACACAATTGCACAGAACTGCGTGGACTTGATCCAATATAAATTGGTACGCAGGTATCTTGGCAAAAGTGATCCGATATATGAGACAAATCGAGACACCTCTCAAGTCCGCTCCCAATATTTTCATAAACCCTAATTTCCTAAAACAGCTACATACATACAAAATCGCTCTACTATTCCAACAACCTCCGATTTTATGTTATTACGAAATTCCTCTAACAAATTTTATTATTCGTAGAGGATGAATTATGTTCAACGACAAAAATACACATGGGGTTTTGGGTTTTTATCGACACACACAAACACAAATCGATGGGAACAATCTTGATGGTCGTAAGCAGCAGTTTCGGTTCAAAACGGAAACAAGAGAACCTGTAAAAAATTGGAAGAGCGGTTTAGTCAAACAAAAAAAAGATAAGGCGGGGGCACCACGTGGATCATAAAAGGAAAAGACAACAGAAGCATGACATGATGGCAAGAGGGGGCAACTGGTGAGCACGCGACTTGAAAATCAGAATAGTTCGCCAGAATTGCAGCTGGCTTGACAAAAATAAAGATAAGTTTTTTTAAAATTTAATTTTATGCAAATTATATATTATTGTCATGCATGCATAAATTGTTTTTTTTTATATTTTTCGAAAAAAAAATTATTATTAAAAAATTCGTGCAAGCTAAATATTTTTATTATGCTTGTAAAATTATTGCGAGATCCGCACATATATTTTAGAAAATATCGTTCGATATTTTTATTTTGGAGAATTGTGGATATTTTAAAATATTGAACGAGCTGCATATTTCAAATAAAAAATATTTATGCGAGACGCATAATTTTAAAGAAAATTCTTACGAAAAGTGCATTATTTTTGAAGAAAAATAAATATCGCGACATTCTTAAATTACATATTTATTTTATTTTTCGACTGTGTTCAAAATATTTTTCATATATCGTCGCCATAATACATATATGTCAAAAATATTTCAAATTTACGAGCTTAAATTGTCAAGTAGGGTAGCATGGGCAAGCTATAAGTACCACACTGCTGCACGCTTGTAGAAACGAGTCAGCGACCCTCTGGATTGAAGGTCTTGCTCTCTAGCTCTCTCAGGAGAATCCAGGGACAAACTTATATTTACTAAATGGACAAACTAAGGGACTAAATGGTTTTAAATGTTTGGCCCGGGACATTCCTACAATCACGGGAAGAAATGCGGAAATGCCGCAAGATTGTAGGAAAACGTGTAGAATCGGACGTGATATGGGCTGAAAGTCTGACATTTGAAATTGAAGAACTTATTAAAGCCTTAGCTCGGGGGATCGCGGATGAACGAATACATATTCTTATGTGGACAATGACTTTTAAAAAACGTATATGCCAATTCACGCTATATACAAAACGCCAAGGTCCTAACTTGACAATGAGACCGCAACGGATTTCAAAATGATATTACATATACTCGCATTTTTGAAACCTTGACAAAAATATATATCTTAATATGGTTCATCGCAGGCTATAGTACTTGCATTCACATATGCAAAATGGGCACTGTAGTGCTCCAAATGTTTTACTAATCTTCTATTTTTAGCTGTTTCAGCGACCGAAGAAATTTGGAAGCTCGAACAGTTTTAGATCTCCACTGCAGCAAGCTACACTGAAGAACTGGGGGCTTGTTGTTATGCCACATTTTGACATAGTCCAAATTTCTCCGTTTAATAATTATTAAATCATATAATAATTAATTGTTTAAGCACCAAGTAATATCCTCTCTCTGAAACGAGGAAAGAATCAATCTCAATCAACGAATAACGAAAAATATCTCCAAAAGATATCCTTCAAATCAGGAAGATATCACAACGCCAAGATAATGCAAGATAAAATTTGTAATTGCCCACATTAACGAATTTTATCCCTAAAATCTCTCATGGATAAACACAATTGCACAGAACTGCGTGGGCTTGATCCAATATAAATTGGTACGCAGGCATCTTCGCAAAAGAGATCCGATATATGAGACAAATTGAGACAGCTCCCAAGTTCAGCCCCCAATATTTTCATAAACCCCTAAAACAACCACATATATACAAAATCACTCTACTATTCCAGCAACCTCCGATTTCGTGTTGTTACGAAATTGCTCCAACAACAATCTCCGTACACAATTTAAGAGTTTTGATCATGTAATTAAAATTACTCCCTCCATCTCATATTATGTGTCTTGTTTGACTTTTTATGATCAAATTGACTCAAATTTGATTGAAAATTAGAAACTATTCGTTTATAATTTCGGATATTTGAAAAATACATTATAAAGTATATTAAAAATACTTTCTTTCCATTATATAATATGTGTAATTTTAAGTCAAATTTTAGTTAATTTGATCACTAAAAAATCAAACAAGACACATAATATAAGAAGGAGAGATTTACATTCTTTTTCATTTTGTAAATTATAATATTAACTCTATGTGATCAAAAATGTGTGTAGAATATCAAACGACAATTAATTGAAGAGAGATTAATTGAAGAGAGAAAGAGACTCTGCGTTTTCTCAAGAACTAACAATGTACTCACAGGCTATTCGTTGGATCATTAAAGGTCATTAACTATTCAAATGATCAGATCCAAATGACTCTTCATGTCATCGTAATTATATATACAGCCTTAAACCATCTCCAATGCATAACATTAAAACGATGTAATTTTTACACTATTTTAGTGTGAAAATAACACCATTCACAAAAACAACTCCAATGCATCTACACTAAATTTTACACTAAAAGTCTAAAAGAGCACATGTTGTCTTTTACTTTTTCAAAGTAAAATATCTTGTTTGACATATAATAGGATATAAATAGGGTATGAAGGGAATATATTGTTTTTGTTAACTAGTACGAGGGTATAATATGCAATATGAAAGACGTCAAATTGGTGTAAAAATTACACCAAATGTACATTTGACACCAAATTTGATGTCACACTATTTATTTGGTGTAATTTCTACACTATTATAGTGTTGCATTGGAGTAAGTTTTACACCAAAAGTTACATCATTTTCATGTTATAGTGTTGCATTGGAGTTGCTCTTAGGGGAAGAACCTGGATCACTGCCTTGACAGGATAAACAAAAACCTTAAAATCCTCTGGCAAAAAGAAATGGCTGCCTCAAAAATTCAAATACCCTTGAAAGTGGTTATACATAAACAGGAGGAAAGAGTGTTATATGCTGAAGCAAACAGTGATTTTGTCCACATCGACATTCTGTTTAGCTTCCTAACAATGCCAATGGGGACTATTGTTAGGCTTTTGTCCAGACCTGCTAGTAATTCTTCCCAGCAACCGACAATCGGGAGCTTAAACAATTTATATAAAAGTGTAGCTAATCTTGAAGCTAAGTATTTTGCGCAAGGTGCATGCAAGGATATTCTGCTGAATACCAGAAACTCGGCAGAAGATGAGTGTCGAAAGCTTAAAATCAATGTTAATGATATTAGCCCCATTGAGTATTATACTTGTGAGGATATGGACTGTACTGAAAAGAGTTATACTGCCTTTTTCAGCATGTACGATGGTGTAAAATGCAAAAATTGCTCCAAGATGTTGAACAGATGTGCCAACATTCATAATATTTTCGAAAATGATGTTCAAGGAGTTTTTGTTAATCCCGCTGAATCGTTTCTAATAACCAATGATTTACATGTGATCCCCAATGTCACGGCTTCAATTCTGGAAACTTCAGAATCTACAGATATCGAAGTACTTGAAGAGAAGACTCTTCAGATTGGATGGTCTGAGGTACATTAATTTTGTTTCAAAACTTTGTGTAAACATTGGACTTCTCACTCATTCCTTATTGTTGTTTTTGTTTTACCTTGACAGATACTTGATTTGCTGAAGTACTCGATCCTATCAAGGACTCCATTAACAAGTATGTTTTTAGTAAAAACTACTCCCTACGTCCCCTCATTTCTTTACAGTTTTTTTAACTGCTTGACACGCATTTTAAGTTAAGGCTCACGGAGGGAGTCTATCATCACAGACAAATCTGTTCAATCTCTAAGTAGTCTAATGAGTACGGAGGAAATTATTATCACAGACAAATTGGTTCAATCTCTAAATAGTCATATGAGTACGGAGGAAATTATTAGCTTCAAGAAGATGGAAGTGAAAGTTTTGGTGCAGAAGTCAAAAAACAAGATAATTTTGGTTCATAGTTCAGAAGATTTTATAGAATTTTTATTTAGCTTCCTCCCTCTTCCTTTAGGAAGAGTTATTGGTCTGGTTGGTAAAGGTTATGCTCCTGCACTCTCTGTAGAAAACCTACATCAAAGTGTGTCAAATTTGAGAGTTGACGGGTACTTCAACTGGAAAGAAATGAAAGATATGCTACTTTCTCCTAAATTGTCAATGCTTTATCAATGCCCCGAACAGCTATTTCCTCTTGAAGAAGATAGAATTCCAAAATTCTGTCAGATGAAGGCAGGACTCCCTCGTATACTAGGGCAAGTCTAATGGGTGAAGAGGGATTTTTAAAGGGGTCAACAATGAAATTCATGGTTACAGATGACTTGGTAGTCACCCCATTCACGTCAAAGTCTTGTATGAAATATATCCGAAGCTGTCATGTTCCGTTCCTCCAACTGATATTGAGGAACAAATGATCTACATAGGCCTGAAGGGGGTAAAGGATTTGAAATAGTTAGTGTTATATTAGTCCTGTATACCTAAGAGTTGAAACGTGAATTGGTCTATTTATTTTGCAGGCTTTAAGCTTACTGATGGCATCCCTGGTATCTACTTGAGTCTTATCGAATGGACTAAAGGACTTGATACATACGGAGCAAGCCAACGACGGAGAGACCAGTGAAGAAGCTGAGACAAAAGCAATCTTCTTACATAAAGTTGGTAGTCATGAAAGGAGGAATGACAGGGAAGATTGTTGTAGTGTCGAGAAAACTGGATGAATGTGGTTTCTTCTTAATTTTGCTAAACTGAAACAGCTTATTTGTGGTCAAAATCTTTCTAAATGAAGCTATTCTATAATTTTAGGGGTGCTTTTGAGTTTTAAAGAAGTTTACAAAGTAACAAGTAGCAGTGTTTTTATTCAACTACATTTCCCTTTCGAAGCTTCAAATCTAGTACTAGTATGATTTGAAGTTGTTCCTATGTTTTCAGAAATTGTTTATGTTTGCATTATATTTTATTAACTCATAATTGACATCAACTATGTAGTCCGAATACAATCAGTACAATTTAAAGCATAAGTGGGTAGTGTTACATACAAAAAAGTCTGTACATCAATGCCATCATCTTCCTCTTTGCAAAGCCTTCTCAGCTGTCTCCATCTCTTCTAAAATCCTAACTCTTCGCTTCGCTGGTATTGGTGCAGTGGGTCCAAAACTAATATAATGGCCAGAAACTGCATTGAGAGCCGAGTATATATCGCGGAAAGATGACCGTCCGAGCAGAGCTTTCTCTTTCCGGTACTTTGCCACCCATGAGTTAGAAGTCTCTCTTAGTTGAGCCACTGCATCAGCTACATCAGGGTCATTCCTGTCTTTGGATATTGTGTTTCTTATCCTGCTGATCACTTCTCCTGCGTCTTTCACGTACTCTTCGTCCGAAACTGCCCATGTTGGGGATACAGGTAGGATTGGTGAAAGGATTATTCCTGCTGCAAGTGAGACGAACATGCGGCGACTTTGCGGTGGAGTGGTAGTGCTTGTAGCGGTAGTGACAGTGAGTTTGGATCGGATGGGTGGGAGAAGGGATTTCGGGGTTGAGGTTGTGGGAGTGATTAGGGTTGGAGAAGCCATGGTTTAGTTTTCTGTGGTTTGAGTGAGGGAAGGAGAAGGAGAGTTATGGAATAGAGGTGAATGGGATTTTCTTTTCTGCCACGTGGGCTTATCCTCTTATCTAGTGTTTTTTAGAGTTTATGGATGAGAAACTGTGAAATCTGATTGTGATATGGTATGTTATGCTAGCTTGTTGGCTAGGATATGTGGCTTCATATGTAAATATGAGCTACACAATACAAAAACACCCTAGAATACTTATATATGTATTTATAACTGGGGTTCAGCTTCAAATTATAAAATATATAGCAAACTAAAATAATATCTTGCTCCAGGAGGGTTCCTGTAAGATAAACAAAAAATTCACCCCTCAAGTCCTAAGAATAGATGTAATAATCGAAATGAACCATATAGGAACCACAGACTTCGGTTAATACCTACAGAATTCGTAATTGAATCTTAATGCAAGAATTGACGTCTATGTTCCTGGAAACTCAAATTTCTATCAACATGGTTTGCTTACTTGTTTAAAGTCATATACTAGTACAGTAGTGACTACTAGTAACTGGGCTTTCTAATACTTTCTTTTCAGGAAAAAAATGGAACAATGCATTTCATTTTCAGTGCACCCTAATTCAGCTAAATAGCCTAATAATATGCAAAATATACTTGCAGCATTCTTTCAAAGACAGATGGAGTACTTCCTTTCAAATTTACAACAAAGAAAACTTAATTTCTCCTTTAAAGGAATACAAGTAAAATGAGACCATCTAGTGGATGTCATGCAGTAGTTCACAACATAAAACCATATCCGAAAAGGTAACAAATAAATACTTTCGTATAAAGGACAGCCATATGAATGTGTATAAATTACAAGCTAAGACAGCCATATCAATGTGCATAACTTACAAGCTAAATCACATAAAGTATGCAAGTTAAAGATGCACATTGTACATTATAATGACCTCTTTTTTATATTGATTGTGGCAAAAGACCTTCTCTCTTCAACTGATTAGACATAATCCAGATATAAATGACCCTTTCCCATGTAATCTGGATATAAACTGGAGCAGCATCTCACTGTATATGTAACAATATTGCACCTGCAGAAATTGAGTGTATTATTTACTGCAATTTTGTAATGAACTATGTTCAGCCTAATTATGAGCTAATGATTACTCTCAAAGTGATTGGAAGTAAAGTATAAGGAATGTAACTGGCACAGAGAAGTTAAACAGCCACACATATATGAACCAAATAGTGCTATTTAAAATATCAAGCCCCAAGACCGTGTTGTTTCGTTTAGTACGAGATAGCTTCACACCTCATGGTGCTTACACCTCTCGCATATCAAAGTTTTAGTTGGTGTATTCAAACATCAGAAAGGATTATATGTTCTTAAATGAAAGTGTATAACAGTGTTGCTAATCCTTTAAACTGTGATCTTTCAGCAGGTACGCTTCTGAAGAGTTAGCATGTAAAGGAGAGAACGGGTATACATATACAGTAGGTTGCATCTCCCATTTTATTTCAGAGAAGCTTTAGCTTGGCTTAGCTTTAGCCTAGCTGTTGCCTTGTTGGTGCATGTTTAAGGGAAGTTTGTTGATCACACATCAACAATCTGGAGGAAGTGCAAGAGATCAACAAGCAGAAGTTTAAAAAATGCAAGTACAAAAGAAATATTCATTAGATCAATTCCCTAGGTGTTTCCATTATGAAGTATTGATTCTTAAATTTATTATGGTTTGCTTCGGAACACTATGAACTTACTGGAACATGTTAGAAAACTCTATATGTAGCTTACGACATTGTCGAATTTCAGACACTTAAAAGTAAACCCTTAAACTTAACAAAACGTATCTACTATATAAATGAGATCAGGTACAATAATTAATATGATACCATACAAATTGAGCCTAACCATCATTCTCTGTTCTCGATAAACCTGCTTCCTTTGAAGTATAACTTCAATTTGTACATAAATAAAATTATTCTTGTAAGACCACGAGAAGTAAATACATTTTCATCCCATCAACATGCTTTTCAGCAGTTTTTCATAACTAATTTAGTTTTCAGACAAAGATTAGTTGATTCCATGGTGAAAAAGGAATTCACAGGAATTATACCAAAATATGGTGTAATATTTGAAACAATGACCAAACATAGTAAACATGGTAACGAAGTCGACCTTCACATTTTAAACAATCATAAGAAGACCACATAATTTATAGCCCGGGGTATATTTGTCATATTTAAGCCATCATTGATGAGGAACGAAAAAAAGGACTTTAATTTTTATTTCTAAAGAGTTTAATTATATTTAGTAGAGAAATTAGTGTATTTACATATATGTTTATGTGGGGTTAGAAGTTTATCAATTTGTAGCAGGTTATACAATAGGCCCACTTGTTATCGGGCCTTAGTCCATTAGGTTATTTTATTAGAGTTTTCAATTCCTATATAAGCATTGTAATCCCCAACACATTAATCAGACTTGAGTATTGAGAAATTATTGAATATTGAATTAGGTCTCTTCATGGGTTGCGATCCATAGTTTTTGTCCCTTTTGCGGTTGGGAAACCCTCGAGGTAGTAATTTTCTGCAGTTAATTCACCCAAGTTTTATCTTGTTCTTGTTTTTATATCATAATCCATCTTTTTAATATCATGTCCTGCATCAGTCATACATAAACCATTGTGTTTAAATCATGTAATAATTCACTTTAGTCTATAATGATGAGAGATCAAATCCAAAACCTGCTGATAGTCAATAAACTCAGCTACATGATGCCATGTATTGCTTAATGTCATATTTATTGGGTAATAAATTTCTATATGACCAAAGACATACAAGTTTTGTTGCTATTATACTTTGAAGAAGTCACAAGTTCAACCTCTGGGAGTCTTCATCATCGCATATCACTTACAAAATCCCTCATGACACCGTTGTAATACATACCAACATGTAGTTTCACTCTTTACCATCACGATTAAAACACCAATAATAGCTAGAAGAAATCACAAGAATTAACAAGGAGCAAAAATAGACGTGGACAGCGAAACTTTTCCGTCCAATACAAAATTACTTTCCTAATATAATTATATTGTATTTTAATGAAGATAAAAAAAACAAGAGATTTAAAAGAATCACGCAAGGGAAGAGTGTAAAAATATGAGGGATGCAAATCTCATATGGTGTGAAGAACACAGTGGAACAAAACTTACTTCAAGCTTAGGCCAAATTCTATAACATTCTTACCTCATTTCGTTGTATCCAAGAGGACAAAACTGTTAGGAAACATAATAAACACAATAAATATTTAATCAGTTACATATTAGTGTGTGCATCAGTTACGGATTTGAATAGGAGGATTTGGTGGGAATAAATATATTTCAGCTTTAATTTAGGGATTATGGGTTGATGTTAGGGTTATAAATAGGAAAGTCATTTGTATGTTTGCGACATGAAGAAATAAGATTGAGTGAAGTGTTTGTGGAGAGTGGGTGGTCTCTCGAATACCACCTAAATATTGTGGAGAGCAGGTGGTCTCTCGAATACCACCTAAATATTGTGTTTTCGTGTGTGTGTGTTTATCAATAAAAGCGTTTCTTTCTATATAAATTATAGTAGATCAGACCGGGTCCTAACAAAAACCTAAAGACACACACCACACATGGATGGAATATCTAATTATTTATACCCTAACTACCTATAACTATAAGTTGCACATGAATTAACACCCCTAATTTTCAATAAGGGAAACAGAGCATAAAGGACATAGTGAGACAGATGGCCTGGCCGACACACGTTAGAAACATCATCTATCTTAGTTTTATTCTGTTTCTTATATATGTAAAAGTAAAAATTAATTCTTTTAGCAACTTATTCTTCCAGAACTTTCATTTGGAACCTATAACCAAGCACGAACGGAAAAGTATATCACATTGTCGAGTCCATACATGCTCTCACACTTAAATACAAAGCATATCAAAGTCTCCAGATTGTAGCCATTAATACACGAAAATAGACCTCCCATTACGTGAAGAAAGTAGTAAGCATACCCCTATCTCCAACAACAAACTCACATCCAAATTCTAACACAGTGCTAAATTTTGATTTCGACTTAAAAGGTGAATTTTTAATCAATCGTAAATAATGCAAAAAAAAAACAATGATTATAACTCTAACATCCAACAATAAACTTAAAGTTGGAATCTTTAGTGGAATTAGAACATCAACACAGCTTATAAAAACTACCACAACTACTAAACAAGAATACAGTAAATAGGACAAAAATTAGTTTCAAGCACTGTAATATTTCACTGAAGTAAAAAAGAGAGAGGGGGGGGGGGGGGGGGGGTTAAGTACCTGAAGAAGGGTTGGGGGGGGGGGGGGGGGGTTAGTGGGTAAAAAACTTGTAAAGAAAGAAGAAGAGGAAAAGGAAGAAGATGAGGAGAAAAAGGTAATCAAGAAACAAGAAGAATGTAGTTGAGCCGTGGTTTCTTTTTTTAAAACTGGGTTTCTTGGATGATTCGTATTCATCGTCGCCACTGTATGCTTCTGCTTCTTCTGTTTTCGCCATTGTCAACTACCAATCTCGCAGATCTCTTTCCCCAGCAGTAGGAGAGACTAGAGAGTGATATGGATGTTTACAGTGGGGCAAGCCCCAAATGGCCTAAATACAATCAGGCTCTGTTCACTTGGGCAGAATGGAATTAATTTTAAGGGAACGGAATGCTCATTCTGGGCTGAATAAAAAAATAGCTTGTTTGGTTGGGCCAGCTGAATGGAATGGGTATTCTTAGTCCATTCCGTTTGGGCTAAAATAATTAAATTTCATTCTGGTCAAAACACAAGGTATACATGTGAAATCTTTAAATTTGTGATTTTTATTGATTTAATTGCTGTTTATAACTGGTCTTTAGTATTGCTTTCTTGTTCAATAATGTGTAATATTTGTCTGTTAATTTGATGTGTGTGTGTTTATATGAGCTGTAGATGAACAGGGCTAGTTTTTGTTTATTCGAGAGTGAGGAATGAGGGTTTGTCACTAGGCTATCCGTAAATTTGTGTTTCGGATTTCGGAGATTTTGTTCAATAATTTTGTAACTTTTTTATGGTAATTAAAAGGTTTAGTTTTTTTATCATGGTAAGTCTCTTTAGTACTTGTTTGGAATTATTCTTTGAAAAATTTTGTTTTCTTGATTAATTTTGTTTTGGAAGTTTTATATTGGTTACATTGTGTTTTTCCAAAGTATGAATCTTTTCTGCAATTATGTGTTTGGGTCATGCTCCAGTTTGTTGTGAATGTTTTAGTTAAGTACAGTGAATTGTGAATGTAACTGCCTAAACTAACTGGGATTGCTATATAGCGGTAAGAAACCAAATATCATTAGAATTGTTGTAAATTGTTAATGATTTGAGATGATTCCTATGTCAGCATTATCTTTTAATTTTAGTTTGCGTCCTTTTATCACATTTTCGAAATATTTTAGCATTATTTTAAGTTGTTTTTGTTATATTGAATTTATTGCAGCAATGGCCCGACTTCCGTTAACTACAATTCAACAAATTAGGAAGAAGAAAGCTATTCTAATATATACAACATGGATGCAGATGGTTTTATCATTTAATTTTGTTTTTGAACTTATGTATCTAGCTCAATTGAGGAGAAGAACTTTGAGAGAACGATACACTATTTTTAAGTTGGAGAGAAATGAGTATATACATAGGCTGATTCATAAGCATCCCGCTAGTTGTGTTGAAAATCTTCGAATGGATAAAAGATCATTTTATAAGTTGTGTTTCATGTTGGAATCAAAGGGTTTTGTGCAAGAAAGTAGGCATGTTAATGTGGTTGAGAAAGTTGCTATGTTTGTATATATATTAGGAAACCACACAAAAATGCGAGGTATTCACACACACTTTGAAAGATCAACGCAATCAATTACTAGATATTTTCATGAGGTACTAAATGGGGTTTTGAGATTACAAGGAGCTTATTTTAAGAAACCCGAACCAATTCCAAGCAACTCAACGGATAAAAAGTGGAAGCATTTTAAGGTATACTTAATCTAACATATTATACATTATTTACATATCATATTTGCAATGTGTAACTTAATTATTTATATTGACTTGTAGAATTGTGTGGGAGCTTTGGATGGAACACACATTAGAATGACTATACCCGTAGAAGATAGGCCAAAGTACAGAAATAGAAGAGGTGAAATTACAACTAATGTTCTTGGAGCTTGTTCACCAAATTTGCAATTTCAGTATGTGTTGACTGGTTGGGAAGGATCAGCTGCGGATGGTAGAGTCCTTAGGGATGCTATATATAGACATGGATTAATTGTCCCAACCGGTACTTATTATCTAGTAGATGCGGGATA
Source organism: Heracleum sosnowskyi (assembly GCA_030848705.1). NCBI lineage: Eukaryota > Viridiplantae > Streptophyta > Magnoliopsida > Apiales > Apiaceae > Heracleum > Heracleum sosnowskyi. The sequence goes on along the minus strand of CM061236.1, from coordinate 14,711,835 downwards.
TACTAATGGTGAAGGTTTTTTGGCACCCTTTAGACAACAAAGATATCATTTAAATGATTGGAACTAGCGTAACAGCCCGTGCAAGGCACGGGCCTGCATAGAGATGTCAATAATTTTTATCGTGAAAAAGTTGGTCGTGATCGATTTATTAGATTAAGGATTGTGTAGTCTTAAGTTTGAGAGCGTAAAATGAGAAGTATGGTTCATGCATAGTGAGGAGTAAAGAATTTTTTTGGCGAATAGTGTAATTACTTTGAATCGCAAACGTAACTATGCCAAGGCTCTAAGACTTGTTTATAGTGACTATTATTGATTTTGAGACCAAATTGAAATAATGTAGAATTTGAAGCACGAATGTACTATTGTTCTTCTTGCGATTATAAGCAGGTTTACATGTGTTTTGTGTGTCAGAGAAATGATAGTTTGTAGATTGGTAATTTGCGTTAGAGAGCGGTTGCTATATGTTTTTCGGGAATTGATTGGTTTTTTTTTTTTGCAATTTAGGTTATGAATAGGTTATATGCATGCAATGTTGTTGTAATATAATCGAACATGCATGAATGAGATAGAGGATTTTAAAAAGAAGCTGAAGGCCGACGCATCTTTGCACACCCTCACATCACCCAAGTTTGTGATAAACACCTTGGGAGATGAACACCTATTACAGTTTGGAGTATTCATGTCACCTATTTGTTTTTGGTTTTTTACTTGGGAACTGATTCTGCACTCCTCTCATGTGTTCATCTTTATATTAAATTATATTAACACACTTAGTAAATGCATTAAGAATGTGTTTGGAATATCGTTTTACAGTTACACATTTTAATCCAATTTATTACTATATATTAAACCTCAACACAAGGGCAAAAATTTCCAATTAAATGGTCGTCACAAAAATGTCACTCATATATTATTATGCAAAAATATATTAATAGTTGTTAGTACAAAGAAACAAACCTCCAACCTCCTTCTAAGATGTTCATGGATTTAACCACTATTCTACATGCCTGTTTGAGTTTACTTCAAAAAATTTATTAGATAATCCACGTCTTTCTTCTCTTATCTTATATTATTTTTACTTTGATGTTTAAATAAATAAAATATTGGTTTGTATTATTTATATAAATCAGTTTTTCTTTTCATCTTTTCGTAATTTTGGTCAAAAATTTTATTTTCCGGACACCCCAACCGGTATCACGCCAGACCCTAGAGTGCAGGAAGAATTCCCCACGCTCCCATGAATCAAACCTTGAATGCTTTGGTCAATAACCAGTGCTCTCACCAACTCATCTACGGGCCCGGAGGCTTCTTTTTGTAATTTTATATACCTATATATTCAATCACTGAAATAATTAATATATATTAAATTGAAAACATACAACTGCAATAATATATAGTGATTGAATATATAGATATATAAAATTACGAAAAGAAAAAAAGAAAAACAAATTTATATAAATAATTCAAACCAACATTTTATTTATTCAAACATCAAAGCAAAAAAAAATAATATAAGAGATAAAAGACGTGGGTTATCTAATAAGTTTTTTGAAATAAACTCAAAAAGACATGTAGCATAGTGGTTAAGCCCATGGATATCTTGGAAGGAGATTTGAGGTTCGAATCTTTGTAGTGACACATCTATTAAAAAAATTTTGTATAATAATATACGAGTGGCGTGAAAAGGAAAAAAGAAAAACAAATTTATATAAATAATTCAAACCAACATTTTATTTATTCAAACATCAAAGTAAAAAAAAAAAATATAAGAGATAAAAGACGTGGGTTATCTAATAAGGTTTTTGAAATAAACTCGAAAAGGCATGTAGCATAGTGGTTAAGCCCATTGATATCTTGGAAAGAGGTTGGAGGTTCGAATCTCTGTAGTAACACATTTGTTAAAAAAAAATTGTATAATAATATACCAGTGACATTTTTGTTATTTTTCAAAAAAAGAGAGGGTAAAACGGTAATTTCGCTGAAAAGGAAAAAAGAAAAACAAATTTATATAAATAATTCAAACCAACATTTTATTTATTCAAAAATCAAAGTAAAAAAAATAATATAAGAGATAAAAGACGTGGGTTATCTAATAAGTTTTTTGAAAATAACTCAAAAAGGCATGTAGCATAGTGGTTAAGCCCATGGATTCCTTGGAAGGAGGTTCGTGGTTCGAATCTCTGTAGTAACACATCTATTAAAAACTTTTTGTATAATAATATACGAGTGGCATTTTTGTTATTTTTCAAAAAAAAGGGTAAAATGGTAATTTCGCGGCCATTTAATTGGCAACTTTTGCCCTTGTGTTGGCCTATTATATATAGTAACTAGCCTAAAAACCCGTGCGAAGCACGGGCCTGCTTATTTACTGAAATAATTTTTCGCACGAAAATGTATATATATCGAAACAATTTTGTAATTAAAATTAATTTTGAATTTATCTTATATTTGTATAAATTTTTTAAAATTTTTTTTAATATTTAATAAGATTTCACAAAATTTGGAAAAAAAATCTATAAAATAAAGATCAAATTATTATTTTCATTTGACAAAATATTAATTTAGTTTTAAATGTCGTGAAATGCATTTTATCAAATTCAACAATTAAATATAATCTAAATGATTATTTTAGTATAGTTGTTCATATATGATATGGATGTATCTAAACTAATGTGTTTTTAACGAAATGACAATATACTTGTAAATAAAATATAAAGTTGGTCAGGTACGTAAGACTACACACCGTGATCACATCTTAAAATCTTTTAGTCTAAAGTCCGTATATAACATTAGTGTATGTAAATTAATATGATAACGTAACTGTGCCAAACCCAAGGCTTTGGGACTTGTTCATAGTGAGTATTATTGATATTAAGAACAAATAGAAACAATGTAAAATTTGAAACACGGTCGAACTATTGTTCTTGTTGCAATTATAATCAGGTTTACCGGAGTTTTCTATGTTGGAGAAAGTATAATTTGTAAATAGGTATTTTGCCTTAGTAGTTGTTGTTTGTTTTTCAGCGATCAATTGATTTGGTTTTTTTATTTTTTTGCAGTCTAGAATATAAATCGTTAAATGCACACAATGTTGTTGTAATATAATCGAACACATGTGAATGAGATAGAGGATTTTAAAAAGAAGCTGAAGGTTGGTGCATCTTTGCACACTCTCACAAGACAAATACTTTGGGAGATGAGCACCTATTGCAATATGGAGTATTCATATCACGTGTTTATTTTTTTAACTTGGGAACTGATTTCGCACTTCTCTCTTGTGTCCATCACTGTATTAAAATTATATGAACACACTTAGTACTTTAATAATATGTTTGGAATGTCGTTTTACAGTTACAAATTTTAATCCAATTTTTTTTATAAATGATCATCGCGTACTAATAATAATGTATTTTAACTTGACTTATATATATGTATTTTATGTAATTAATTAAGCGTTAATAATATCGAAATTCAAAATTCAAATCTCATTTCGATTAATTTAATATATATACATATATATTGGCAACCGGAACGCCCTTAAATTCATATATATATATATATATATATATATATATATATATATATATATATATATATATATATTGAAATCGTAGATCCAACCATATATTTGAAAAAAAGATTACATAATTGTTTTTGAGTATATTAACTTATGTACAAATTGGCATGGTTAATGATGCAATTTATAATTTATAGGATATAAAAATTTGAGTCTTTGTCTACTTGATACAAATAAATATTATTTACAATATAAAAGTAATTCTATTATTTTTGGGTCAATTTTAGAACAAGTTGTTTTTCGTGCTTATTTATTTATGTTTTTTTTATATGTTATTATTTAAGAGATAATTGAAATAGAGTCCAAAATTTAAATCTCATATATATTAATTTGATTAAATATTTTTCGATCCAAACTCCTTTAAATTCACATTGTGTTTTTTTTTTTAAATCGTAGATGCAATCATACAAAACGAAACAGTAGTTACGTAAAAATTGTTAAATGTATTAATTAAGTTACTTACAAATTACAAATTAGTGCATAGCTGATGCAAATTGTAATTTATATATAAAAAAATATGAACCACTATCTATGTATAGTTGCATGGTTACATTTGCAAAAAAACAAAATATGTTATAGATGAAAAACATTCGTCTACTATTTTTAAAAACATTTAAAAGAAATTAAAACATTCGGCTATATATGTATTATTTCTGGACCGAAACGTTCTTAAATTCAAATTATTTTTTCTTAAAAAAATTGTAAGTTCAATCATATAGATGAAAAGATGACGTAATAATTATCGAGTATATTAATTTATGAAAAAATTTATATGATAGACGACGCAATTTGTAATATAATACGATATAAAGTTCAAACCGTTATATATTTTAATGCAAATAAATAAAATTTTATAATATTAAAATAATCTTATTTTCTACGGGTGAAAATTTATAATATTTTGTGTAATTTGTTATTTTTGTACGATCTTTTCTTTTAGTACCGTTAGATTTACAAAAAAAAATATGAAAAATATTTATGTAAATCATTTGTGTAGATAGATTCCCTATCTTGCGAAGTAAAATTACAAAAATTGTCGGTATATAACATAGGCGATGCAGTCTTAACATTGTCAGATATAAACGTAGGGCTGAGACTTATTACAAAATCTATTAATATTATTTAAAAGTCATCCATGCGGCGTCTCACTCAATTTTTTTACTTTTAAAATTTTATAAAAAATTTTATACTCTAATCTTATATGTTTATCTATAATCTTATTATTATGTAGAAATTATACGTTATCTATAATCTTATACTCTTTTAAAAATTTTTATTTTTTTATATCAATCATTTAAAATAAAAGAAAGAGAATCGTAGAGTATGCTCAATCCATTAAAATATTTTTGGTAATTATATACAATGCAATATTTTATAAATAATATAAACCAACATTTTATTTATTTAAAAATAAAAAAATTATAAAAAAGAAGATGAGAGAAGAAGAGAAATTAACATTAATAAGATTTTTAAAGAAAACTTAAAACAAAATGTACTATGCTACTTATGCATGAGCTTGATTAGAGAAGATTAATGGTTCAATTTACTACACTAACATAATCTTATCTACTATTTGCATAAATATAAAAGAGTTGACGTTTTTGTAATTTTTTAGCATGTAGGGGCAAAATCATAAATTCAAGGTATTAAAATGACATATATCAATAATTTAAATTGATAAAAGAGAATTGTAGATTATGTTCAATTGCTAAAAATATTTATTATAACTATGTATTGTGCAATATTCTAAAAATAATATAAATCAATGTTTATTAACTCAAAAAATAAAAAAATTGGAAGAAGAGGTGGTTTATCTAATAAGAGTTTGAATATAAACTCAAAACAAAGTGTAGCACAGTTGGTTATGACATGAGTTTGACATGGATATGTTAAGGGTTTCGATTCCCATCATTAAACATAATTTCACAATTTTTACATTTTTATTAAAGAATGGTATTTTTGTAATTTTAGAAAATATAAGGGTAAAATCGTAACTTCACAGCCATTAAAATGGCAAACTTTGCCCTTTGTTGGCTTTTAATATATAGAGAAAGATAGATAAATAGATAGATGATGGGAATCAACCCACATCAGCCCGTGAGTATTTTAACATGATGCACTCGTCGGCTAGAAATGTGATTGAGAGATGTTTTGGCATCCTTAAAAAAGAGATGGGCAATTCTAAGAAGCCCATCTTTCTATCCGGTAAAGACTCAAAATATGATCGTTTTAGCATGCTGTATTCTTCATAATTACATACGAACTGAAATGGAAATTGATCAAGCTGAAATTGAATTTGATGAGGAAAGGACTTGAGGATGAGAATGAGCAAAAATGAGCACGAAGCAACGGTTGAAGATCACATTACAACTATCGGTACTTCAAATGAGTGGACAGCTTTTAGAGACAACCTAGCAAACTCAATGTTTAATGATTGGAATCATTAGATTACATTACAATGATGTGTCAGAAAATGCGGTGAATGTGCAGGTACTTTTGTCCTATGCTGCTATGCATCAAAATATTCAGTTTTTTTGCCGCCTTCATGGTGAAAATAATCCCTTGTATTCTTAGACGATAAATCTGATCATGATTGCTATTGTTTTGCAGGTTTTGAGAATGCAAAACTCAGCATGCTGCTTTTCTGCAGGGCGTCCCCCTGGTATAATCTGCAGGTTTTGAGTGATCTATTTGATTTTGGCGCTCCTATTAATAAAATCCAGAAGTATTTAAACAAGTGATCAGAATTTATAATAGACTACCCTGTTGTTAATTTCAAGTATTAATACTCCAAGAATGTGTATCCTGTTGTTCATTTCTAGCATCCACTTGGCCTGTGTTGTCATTCTGATCTTGGCCATGAAAATTGTTGCTGGAGAAGAATAGGCCTTTAGGTAAATAGTGTGCATGGATTTTCTTATTTGCAGAAAGATTTTTAATGCTGGAATAATTGTCTTACTGATGAGTAAAATAGTGTTTATATTACATGATTTCACATCTAATTCTGATTTCAAACTAGATTACTTGTATGTTTTGCCAAAATTCTGTCTTGTGGCTCTAATGATGCTTACGTTGAGCTCTTCGGGAATGGCCATTAGTCTGAATTTAATTTACTAAGTAGTAGAACTACTTCTTGCTGAAAATTTGGAAAGACCTTTGTGCAGCATTACCCTTAGCTGAAAATTTTATATCTTCTGCCATATTCTGTTCTCGACAATTATTTTTGCTTGTGTTCAGTAAGGTACATGTTACATGGAGTGGAGTATCATTGAATTTTAGGGTCTGTTTTGCTAGTTCTGAATTATATGCTTTTTATTTTTCATTCCATTCCGTCCAAAAAAATTTGACAAGTGAACGCAAGAATGGAATGATCATTCCTTTCCTTTCACATTCCATTCCATCCTCATTCCATTCTTTAATGCATTCCATTCCCTCGTCATTCCATTCATGCGAAGTGAACGGAGCCTTAACGTAATGTTTAAAATGTGTAAGGCCCAAAAGGCCTAGTTTTCAAGAAAACAAATGTGATAAAAAAATTAATTATTAAATCTTGGATATGTCACTTTCGGTAGGCTCAGCAACGATCGGTTCAGTCGATTTTTAACGATTAAATCGGATCAGATCGTATTTAATGGTTTCGTAAATTACTAGATCAGATCGGATCACTTAAAAATTAAGACCAGGACAAACCAGACTTGAATTAAACGGTTTGGTTTGGTCGGTTCGGTTTTAAACCTTACTAGACATTCAAAGATAAATGAACTAAAAAATTAATGATATTACTAAAATTTGATAGGTATCTACTACACAAAAATATATTGATATAAATAATTAAAGCATAAATAACGTCCTTTCCGAATAAAATTGCAAAGTGCAAGATATGAGTTATAAAAAAATATGTATTCTTTACTTAAGATTTTAAGATAGAAATCTATACTATTATATTATAGACGAAACATTGAAATTTTTGTAGTCCGGTCCTCAAATTTTTGTAGTATGGTCACTCTATTCATAGCCGTTAGATATTTATGATCAAATCGATGAGAACCGTTAGATAAATTATTAAAATTATTATATATAATATATTTTCTATTTTTCCTAACTAAAACATCTAATTTTCCAAAAATGTTACAGACAATTTCCTTTAATAAAATAACATAATAAACTTATAATTCATAATAACTAACTCATTATCATTTTGAGCCAAAGTGTATATATATTTTTTTATATTTTTCTAACTAAAATTTCTACTTTTCTATTTTTCTTAAATAAAACATCCCATTTTCCAAAAATATCACGAACAGTTCTATTTAATAAAATAAAATAATAATATTATAATTATTAATTACTAACCGATTAGGTTTTTTTTTTTCAAAATGTATATTTTTTTATATTTTCTAACTAATATTTCTCCGAACTAAAATCTCAAAAATATCGCGGGCTATTTCATTTAGTAGCATAAAATACTAATATTATAAACCTATCTATCTGTACTATATTATTAAAAGCGAATCATTGAAAGTTTTGGTAACTATTTTTTGGTACGATAGTTGTCTTATTTAATTGTTTATTTAATTATTATAAAAATTATTATAATCAGTTACCCTTTCAGTTAAATATATATTATCATTTTTTTCTAAAAACATTACGGGCAATTTTCTTTTCAGCTAAAACATGTTATTTTTTCTATTTCCCTTACTAAAATCGCTCATTTCCCAAATATATCACGATTAAATACTTACTTATTTATTTTAAAACATATTTTAATACTTTTAATTGGAAACTACATTTCCCCTCTTTTTCTAGAAAAATCACACGCAATTACCTTTGTGAGCTAAAACATATTATATTTTCTATTTTTCTTACTAAAATCCCATCTTTTCCAAATATATCACGGACAAATTCTTATTTATTTACTTTAAAATCTAGTTTAATAATTTTATTTGACAATTATCTTTTTCAACTAAAACATGTCAGCTTTTCTATTTTTCTTACTAAAACCCCATTGTTTTCAAAAATATCACGGACAAATCGTTACTTTTATATTTTAAAATTTAACGAAAACATGTTAACATCTATTTTTCTTACTAAAATCCCCATTTTTACAAAATATCACGGACAAACCGTTACTTATTTATTTTAAAATCTATTTTAATATTTTTAATTATTTAAATAAGTTTAACACACCTACTTTTTTTTTAATAAATGCAATTAATAAAATATAAATAATAAAATTAACAATTATTAAAAACAATATGTGCATAGCACGGGTTTTAAGCTATATTATTAAAGACGAAACATTAAAAGTTTGGTAGTCGGACGGACGGACGGTCGGTACTTTGTGATTTGACTGAATTACCCTTTTTTCAGCTAAAACATGTTAGTTTTTCTATTTTTCCTTACTAAAACCCCTCCTTTTCCAAAAATGTCACGGATAAACAGTTATTAATTTATTTGAAAATTTATTTTTATACTTTTAATTATTTAAAAAAGTTTAACACGCCTACTTATTTTTTTTAGTAAATGTTAATAGAATATTAAAACATAAATAATAAAAATAATAATTATTAATAACAATTCGTGCATCACACAGGTTTTAAGCTAGTATATTTAATAAAGTGTAAGATGTGAGATATCAATAAAATAAATAAATATATTATTTTATAATATAATAAAATGGAACGGTCTGGTTCGGTCTTAACGGTCCGATTTGAATATGAAAACCGAATCGAACCATTAAATAACAATTTTTATTTATATCAAATATAAATGAAATCAAACCGCCAAAAAAACCGTAAAATGCGGTTTGATCCGGTCCAGTTCGAATTGTTTTTTTTACTCAACCCTAACTTTCGAGGTGTGTTCTAAAAAAAGCGAATTAAAGTATCGTTTCAACACGCAAAAATAAGTTAAATCACCCACAAATATAAGTTAGTGATTTTCAACACGCAAAGAATATCTCACTCTCTGCCTTTGGGTACTTTCTGTGCATAGTTTATGTAACAAAGTAATTGAAGATATAATTAGTAAAATAAAAAAGTAATTGAAGATATAAAGATGTTTCATATTTTGGAAATCGACACATTTTTTGTTCGAAAATAGTTGTCCCGTAATTTTACGTTGCTTTATTTAATGATCAAATCTTGAATAACGAGTAAAAATTATATTTTATATAATTTTAAATGTGGAAGAATATATTTTACGACATGTAAGAGCAAGTCCAACAACGTCCTAGTTGGTTACTTATAAATATGATATAATAATGTGTCATAGTGATTTAAGACTTGATTTCTTATAGGAACTCTAACAACATTACTTATATTCATTCCCTATTATTATTATAATAATATATTTGAAAAAAGAGAAAAAGAGTGGAAGAAAGAGAGAGAAAAGAAATGTAGAAAAGGAGGGAAATGAATTTTTTATTCATGGAAATTAAATATGTAATGACTAGTGGTTAACTATTAATAGGTAATGAGATGGATGTCCTAGTGATTTAGGTAACCACTAGGACATTTTTTTCGGCACCATTTTTTGCTAGATTACTTATATTTGAGCTTAGGACATGATATAAGTAAGCTGTTGGACTTGCTCTAATATACACTTTTTCATTATTTAATTTTCTTTAAAAATATAATACAATACTTATTTTTAATTAAATTTAATCAATGTAAGTATAGAACTAATGCAGTTCTATAATTGGTTTTTTGGAATAATTTTTTGAGTAAACTTCAAAGTGGTGGCCGCACTTTACCCATTTTTGTATTTTAATGGTCATAATTTCTAATTTACAATATTGTAGCCGGACATTACTTTTATTTTTTAAAAAGGTGATTACGGACCACTTTTTTAAGTATTTTTTTCTAAAAAAAGTGGTAATTTGCAATAGTTAGCCGAACATTACTTTTATTTTTCAAAAAGGTGGTTACGAACCACATTTTTAAGTAATTTTTCTCTCAAAAAAGTGACTTTTAACCATCTTTTTTAAAACTAAAATTAATGTTTGGCCACCGTATTAAAAATTAAAAATTATAGCCATCAAACAGTAAAATCGGGTAAAGTTCGACCACTCTAATTTTTTTATTAAAAATCGGGCCGAACCCAGTGAGGGTGGCGCTATAAAATGCAAAATCTAACTTCCCCGCGAACTTCTCCTCACCTGGCTGTGCTTTACTGCTCTACACACACAATCCCCGCGTGACATCTCTCTCTCTCTCTCTCTCTCTCTCTCTCTCTCTCTCTCTCTCTCTCTCTCTCTCCCTCTCTCTCTCTCTCTCAAATATAAACCCTCCATTACATGACTCTATTCTACTCTTAAACCACAATCCAAACTTTTCATTTGCTTCCGTGTTTATCGGATCTGTTTAAATACATTACATCATCTAAATCCTTGCAATGGCTGGGCGTTACGAATCTAATCCTTTCGATGAAGCAGACGAGGTTAATCCATTCGCGGTAATTTCTCCCCCTCTCCTTTCTTACTCTCTATTACACCACTGTAAAACCTCTCTTATTTTTTACTCTCCTATTTACCCTAAGCTCAAATTTTATAATACATCTCTTTAATTTTATTAATCGAAATTTAACTAGGTGTGTTATTATTGTTGTGGATTATTGAAAATGTGGCATTGATCTGATTTTTTGGTTTACTGTTGCTTAAACTGTAAGTTTAGATTTAGTTTCGTTGAATTTTTGCAAATCGGAATGAAGTAGGGCACTGAATTGCTAGATCTGTTGTTGGTTTTCGGTGTTTTCAGCTGGTTAGTCTGATATGTGTTTCGGTTTAGGGTTATATTTTACGGATTTTTGTCATGTTTTTGTTTAGAGGGGGAAATGTGATTTCATAGTTTTGAAGAATGGTGCTGTTTTTAATTTATGAAAGTCGGATCAGGCCTAATGGTGGTTCGACAATGTGTTTGCTCTGCAAGTTTTTTATCGCTTTGAGTGTGAGATGCTCCGATACTTGCATGGTTAAGGCTTAGAGCCTTAGATGCTGCTAGCTTCATCTTTTGGGGTTAATTGACTGAACTAAAGTCAATGATTTATATTCTTTTCTGTTCTTTCACTGATCAGTGATCAAACAGCCATGCATTTCTTTACTACTAAGTAATTCTTGTGATTGGAATTTGTAGGTAATATTTTAGAATGATAATGTTAGTCAAGTAAGTAATGTTAATCAACAAATTATGTTTAGTTTGTTATTATGTATGAAATTCCCACTTCACCCTTGCACTCTAATCTTATCTCCTGTTGGATTTGAGAGCACATGTCTTAACATTTCTGCAACTTTTCACACTGACGTGCTTCGAAATTCCTTGGGACAATGGTTCTTCTTCGATGTAATCACCCTTATCTATAAAATTTCTGTATTAATTCCACAATAACTTCTTCATTCCTATCATGCATTGATTCTTTTCCTTTTCATATTATCTCTCTGAGCGAATCAAGTTATCTAATAAATTCTAGCAATCCTTTTCCTATTGCAGTAAATCCTTTCAATTTCAACCATTTCTTTTGCATTTATGTCAGTAATAGGATAATAATGTTTTCAAGCAACTATTTTGCTCATGCTTTGTTTTTCTGATCTGTTGTTTAAAGCAGAAAGACAGGCAAAAAATAAGCTTGCTTGGCTTAACAGAACCAAGATGCTTTTACCTTAGAATATCCATGATTAGCCCTAGAAGTAATGTATATAGATATATTTCCATGCCTGTATTAATATTACTAGAGACCAAGTGCAGAAATTCTAGTAGGTTCTCAGTGTATTTCCTCTTACGTAATTGCATTATTTCAGGGTGAAAATGGTCGAGGTAGAGGTTCCAGCCAACCAAACTATGGCGGAGGTGCATTTTACATGCCTGTAAGTCCATTCAGAGTGGAATTCTCTTAAGTTGTTTGTCTTTATACAGTTATGCATTCTTTAATAATGATTTAGTGGCCCCGTATGGAGTGCTAGATTGATGGGTTATATTCCTTTCAAATGGCTAGGACTATTTAGATATTAAAAATCTGGTTTTGTAATTAGTAGTTGTAATGCTGGAGGCTGTCGCTGTACATATAATTTGTTTACCTTAGAATTTGATATGTGAATTGTTATAAAAGGGTGAGTCTCGCAGGTTTTGTAATTTTAAGCACCCACTGGCTACCATGGGAAATATGCATACAACTGTGTCACTTGTTAGTTTCCTGCGAGGATAAAGAGTTGTATTCTGTTTTGGTACCAATTGATTTAATGTTTTTAGTAAAAAAATTAGTCATCGTATATAATCTTTTATGAGAAAACTGGGCCTGAGGGTGACCTTAGGGTGTATCCGGAGGTTATATGGATTACTAGTACAAATTCTGGCTTTTTCGTAAATATTAAAATTTCCTCCCATATTTTACATAAATACTCTTGTGTTTACATAGGAAACTCTTTTAACCTCAGGCTACTACCTGAGGTCACCCTCAGGTACATCAAACTCATCTTTTGTTTAGCCTTTTCCAACAAATTTCTATGCTAATAATTGTACTTTGTAAGATAGGGAAGCTGTTTGAGCACTATGATAACAATATAGTATAGGATGTAGTAAGTGAGGTGGAGGTCAGCGTATTGTAGTGACTAATGAGGTTTTCTATTTTATTAAGCATATTCTATAATTTTCAAAACTTATTATCCTAGTTATCATGGCTTTTCCTTTTTGCTTGAGCCAATTCTTGCAGTGTGATGTCAGATGTGTTTGTGCTTGCTTCATCCTAGGTCCTCTTCATATTATCATATAATTGGTCTGCTTGTAGGCTTGAGCTTATTATTACTATATTCTTGCTGAGATCTGCAGAATCCTGGAAGTGTTGCCTCAGCAACTTCGCTTTCACCACTTCCTCCTGAACCTGCTGATTATGATCGTAATGCAACAGTTGATATTCCACTTGATAGTTCCAAGGTAAATTAACCAAGGACCTTGTTCATTATTTAATTTTATATGTAACCTCAGGTGTAAGCTTAGGTCATTTTACATAATAGGATTTGAAAAAGAGGGAGAAGGAACTTCAGGCAAAAGAGGCTGAATTGAAAAAGAGAGAACAGGTATCGTTCTTTTTAACTCACAAACATTTCTTCACATTATTAGTTACCCTAAATAATCAATAAAGTGAGTGTCAAATTTTGAACTTATTCGAGTTATTTGGTGTATATGAATGTAATAGTTCATGTATGTGTTAGTCCAATTGTACCCAATTTTATGTACTGGTAGAAAAGGTAAAATGTTGTGTAGATCAAGGGGAATAAAAATCTGAAGTATTTATTTGCTTTCTATTGAATGGTTCGGAGGCAAACCTTACTCTCTCTTTTTTTTAAATGGTTGTTTATTATGCTTTTATTACACAATGCAGGATTTGAAAAGGAAGGAGGATGCTATAGCACGAGGTAGTTCTGTTTACCAATACTGGTTTTGTTAGATTATCATTTTAGAATGTCTTGTCGTGTCCAATATAAGTAGGGTTTTTTTTCTCATTGTGGCAGCTGGAATTGTTATAGAGGAGAAAAACTGGCCCCCCTTATTCCCTATCATTCATCATGATATTGCAAATGAAATTCCAATCCATCTACAAAGGATGCAGTATGTTGCGTTTACCACTTGGCTGGGTAAGGTTAATTGAGAATCTTCTATTGCAGTTAGATGCTAATAGTATTAATTGTTTTGCACTTCTTCATGCAACCTAACAATATAAATAATTCTATCTATTGTTGTGCTTTGTATTTAAATTCCACTACTCTGTGATGGAGAAGTATATATTGTAAAAAATAATTAGAATGGGGACCTTGCATGATTGCTATGTTACACATTACTATGTTTTGGTGAATGATTTTCCCTCATATATCCCCTCGCCTCAGTACACGCTTTGTCTCAGCACAAGCGTACAAGTTTCTTATGCAGGTAGTTGTGCCACATTATGGTTGATAGTTGTTATACTTGGTTTCCTATCTGAAATATTGGGCATGCTCTCTCTGTATAAGTATTGACCATGTAGCTTAACTGGCTCTGGTCTTCTTCCCACGATGTATCGCAGTGTTGACCATATATGGCTCAATATTATCTCTCTTCAGCTGCACAGATGTATCTATCAAAGAAATCCATACTTAGCCATGTTCTGATTTTTATGTTGCTGTAAATTCAGGTTTAATAGTGTGCCTTCTGTGGAATTTCATAGCTGTTACTGTTGCATGGATCAATGGAGAAGGTTGCCTTGATATCTTACACAGTATTTCAAAATCTAATAATGAAATATTCTGTTCTGTTGATGCTATCTTCAAATTGTGGTTTGGTGCAGGACCAACAATCTGGTTTCTTGCTATTATCTACTTCATATCAGGGGTTCCAGGAGGTTATGTCTTCTGGTATCGGCCTCTTTATCGTGCTATGAGGTATAACTATTAAATAATGATTTTTTTAATAGGACGTCTAATGGTTCTGCATGTTGAAATTAATTTTGTTTTCAAGAGTTTGAACATTTGTCCTGTGTGAACACATCCATCAATTTGAATGTTCAGGAAAGAAATTTCACATGGCGTATCAAACATTTATGGACCTTTGGTGGAATTTGGAAATAATAGTCTTACTTGAATCACAACTTTTTACGCTCTGAAAACTTATTATCGCTCTAAGATCTGATTTATTCTGGTCACTGTTTATTTGGTTGTCTTGTTGCAATTTGAATCTATATAAAAAGTTCTTTTTGTTGATAATATTCTCCTTACATTATTTTCATTTTCGTCTTTGACAGGACTGATAGTGCACTAAAGTTTGGTTGGTTTTTCTTGTCATATATGGTAAGCACTTTTGTGTTTTCTATGGTTTCGTGTCCATCAGTCATCTAGGACTCATGTGGAGAATTATCGGAGCCCAGCATAGACATTCTAAGTTGCGTGAAATTTTTGAAGTAAATTAGTCTCCAACATATGTGGTGTTGTCATATGAATGTGGGGCACACACTCAAGGGCAAAGCAAGATATGTAAAATAGGTTTTCACACTGCATTTAATTTTTTTGAAGATTTCACATCTGTTTGCTATGTCAATGCAGTTTCACATTGCGTTCTGCGTCTTTGCTGCAGTCGCTCCTCCAATAGTATTTAAGGGAAAATCTCTCACGTATGGTTTTTTTCCTGTAGACATTCCCAAGATTGAAAGAGGAATACCTTTCTTTTTGATGATAATCTCCCTTGTTATATCTTACAAGTAGTTATTAACTGAGGTATTTTCTTATGTGTACAGTGGGATCTTGCCAGCAATTGATGTCGTAAGTGATCATGCCATAGCTGGGGTAAGTCGGTTGATAAGAGGGATAGTTTAAAGTATTAGAGAACCCTGTTGTGTTACAAAGAAGTTTTGAAGTATAGTTGTGCTTGCAGATTATTCTGTTTCATAATTATCAGTAATATAAGCTGATCATACTATTCATTTATCCTTGATATTGGAGGTGTAAACTATGATCCCCATTTTGATGAAATGTATCAAATTGATATATATTGGTGATTATTAGTTATTACTGGCTGCCTTTCATACAGTCATAATTTAGTAGTATCAGTAAGAGTAGCGGGGGAGCCTATTGTAAACTATGGCAGCAATAAGCCGCACAACTAGTCCAAAATAACAAGGGCTAGTTGAGTTCATTTTGGGATTTCAGATATTGATGGCAGTAATATCATTGATGCTTGTTTTCATAATTGCAGATATTTTACTTCATCGGGTTTGCATTTTTCACTCTTGAATCAATTATCAGCATCTGGGTTATTCAGGTAAAGAATTTTTCTATCTGTAGACTGGCCAAGACAGTTAATATCTTTCTCCCACCCGACCCTCTTTGTATTTTATGGCGTGCAGCAAGTTTACATGTATTTCCGGGGCAGTGGCAAAGCTGCAGCAATGAAGCGTGAAGCTGCAAGATCAACTATGATGGCAGCACTATGACAAACATCATTGTTTTGTTTTCACCTATTAGATTTTCTTTCTTTATACTCAAAAGTTTTAGAGCCAGAATAGATTACTTTGTTGCTGGCCAAGTGTACGCTTAAAAAAACTTATTTCCAAAAGAGGTTGTTATTAACTTCATCATATATTTTTTTCTCAATGATATACATGAATCAGTTCCCGCAAAATTTTGGAGGATTACATGGGGCAGAATATACAATCAATCTAGATTTAATTTTTTGAGTACTTGAATCAGTTTGGTTATTTTCGATTTTTATGTATTCACTCGAATTTATTATTTGTTACGACAGTTAACACACTAACTAATTTTTACTTGCAAAATTCGTAAATTATACATGAAATTGTGCATCAACATACCCCCAGGAAAATAAATGCTTTACTTAAAAAGAAATAGAAAATTGTGTACCATATTATGAATCAAAAAAAGAGTTGGGGGACGAAATTGAAGTTTTGCCAAAGACTAATAAATAATAATAATAAAAATAAAAATAGGAAGCGGTGTCCTTCTAAAACCCTAATTCCTAAACCTCAGGGCTCAACAAACCCCTCAGCCTCCTAACAAATTCTCCCCAAATATATATAGTCAGCCATAAAAATATGAAATACATATGTAAAACCCTAGTTTCACTTGTTCAACATGGTGGGTTTTGTCAATGACCCCTCTTCTGTTAAAGTGAAGCAAGAAGAAGATAAGAAAGAGGCTGTTCTTGAATCTCCTGAGGTAAACAAATCAATTCTTGATTCACTTGATTTATATCTACCTCAACTAGACGATCTTTCTTTGTCTTTTGCTGATTCTTTTTTGGATTTCGACTGCTTTAAGGATTATAGTGAGGACAATCAAGATTTATTTATGGTTGATGTGAAACAAGAAGATGTGGGGATGGTTGGTGTTGGAGTAATTGATTCTGGGGGTGTGGAAAAGAATCTTGAAATGGGTCAAGATGAGATGTTTAAAGGAGATCATGTTGATGATGGGTTTCGAAAATTGGGTTCTGGGGTTTTTCAGAAGAGTAAAGATGAGAGCTTTAATGGTGAAGATGGGTTTCGAAAGATTGATTCCGGGGTTGTTGAGAAGAATCTTGAAATGGGTCAAGGTGGGAACTTTGAAGGAGCTGATGGGTTTCGAAAGTTGGATTCCGGGGTTGTTGTGAAGAATGTTGAAATGGGAAAGGCTGATTTTGAGGATAGAGTTGGAAAGTTTGGTTCTTTGATTGAGGAAGAGATGGGTAAGGTGAGTTTAGAAGGTGGTTTGGATGAGAGTGTTGGGAAGGATGTTAAGATTGAGATGGAGAATGGTGTGGATGGTTGTAAGAGAAGTGATGAAAATGTGGGTGTTGAGGGGAGTGAAGTGGAGGGTGGCGAAATGGGAAATGTGGAGTGTGGAGGTGAGAAGAGTTGCGAGGTTGTTGGAACGGAAGTGGGTGGTATCGAAAAATCGTGTTTTGATGGGAACACTGGAGTTGGTGGTAATACTTTGAGTGTTGATGGTGTTGGTACTAAGAGCGGTGAAACTATGAGTGACGGGGAGGATGGTGATAGTGATAGTGAATCAGAATCTGAGATGTCGGGTTCGTCTTCCTCTTCATCTTCGTCATCCTCGAGTAGTAGTGAAGATGATGATGATGAAGAAAAAGAAGATGATGAGGATGAGATGGAGGAGGGAGAAATGGAGGTGGAAGAAGGCGAGATAAGGGATTCAATAGAAGAGGAAATGACTGCTTGGAGTGATGAAGATGAGGAGTTTGGCAGTGCCAAGGCTGGACCAATCATGTCAGCAAACGAGATCAAGGTAATTTACCACTTTTGTTTTGTTTTACTTATTAATTTACAGTTGTTTGCGTGAAATGTCTAAAGCTTTTTAAAGTTACTCATCAAATGCTTTAACATTTGACTAACTAATCGTAAGGCTAAATATTGTTGATATGGTTTTTTGGTAACTGCTCAAGGGAAAGTTGCATAACAAAATCACCTATCTAGAAGATAACACTGTAGAGTGTGAATTACACTTGTCAATGGACCGAGGCTTCAGATCTCTCCTGTGTTTTTGGAGAGATCATGGGAGGATGGTCTGATATACCTGCCAGGAGGAGTCCTAACACTCTAATTAGTAATATGTATATACAATTGATTCTTTTGAATGATTTGCACCCACCTTACTTTTGTTTATTTTCCTATTGCTGAGGGTCCTACTTCACGGAATGTGATGTATATTGAATTAATTTTGATGCTACACATAAAACTTAGATTTTCTAACCTTGCTATCTCGTCTTTCAGGTTCTCCCTCCTGTTCCTCCTGTGGATGTTACCTTACAACCATGTCATGTGACCCTTCCAGTAGGAGTTGTATTATCGGTAAGCTCGATACCTCTCCTGACTAGCACATATAATTAATTTTCTATGGCAAGTATAAATAAAATCAAAACTAAAAGAAACTAGAGAACTGTTTTTCTGCACAAGCGGAAATATATCAAGATCCAACAGAACAGAGTCCATTTGTTTTCGAGTATTTTTTTAAAAAAAAAAATTATTTTCCAGTGTGGTGTATTTGTATTAATTCATTTGACATGTAAAACAAGGAACATAGCTAACCTAAGAATGCTGGTTATACTTGCAAGGGAGTGAGTGGTAAACAATGGTGCCCCATGTATTCATCATGTTAACTAACCTAAGGAATGCTTGGTTTCACTAATTACCTTTATTGATAAATTTTTCAGTATCACATTAACATCTATTTCCTTGAGTATAACAATATGATTTTATGGCTTTCTTTGTCTTTTAAAAAACTAGCTACCTATTTTCGATGCACATCTTTGGCTTAACTCCTTTGCACTCCTTGGACCAAAATTAGTAAAAAGTTTAGATTTTGGTGAGTAGAGTCGGTAATGATTTAATTAACTAATTACCTCTGTTTTCTATCCATAAAACTTGGGATTGCTGCTTCAATTCACTGCTATGTTAATAATATGCGCATCACTATGTTAATAATTTTCTGCAATGTTGCAATGCAGAATTAAATTTTTAACTTCGGATGCATAGTTAGTCATGTGAGTGTTAATGGTTCGGTGCATAGTTACATTCTCATATAGTCTGGGTATCACTTTATAGTTTGTCTTTTTTGCATGACCTGATTTGGACTTGTTCTTCAAGCACTTCTGGCGAAAAAAGAGAAAAATATTTTTGATTTTTTTCATGTATATATCTTCTGTCAACTCGGTCCAAGTCACAATTATTACGTCATTCTCCTAAGAAAATATCAATTGATAATTAAAAACCTTTTCTTAATTGAAGACAGAAGATTGGCTCTCAGCTGCTGATTGAATATTTAAAATTTGAAAGTCATGTTGTGATGTGTTTTTCTTTGAAATAGGTTGTAGGTGTTCAAGTCATTGTTGAAGGGGTAGAGAAGCACGACCCACTCAATGAGGGTTCAATTCTCTGGGTTACTGAAAAAAGATCCCCACTAGGGATAGTTGATGAAATATTTGGACCTGTCAAGAACCCCTACTACATCGTAAGGTACAATTCAGAAAACGAAGTCCCTGCTGGGATCGAACAAGGTACTTCAGTATCCTTTGTTCCAGAGTTCGCAAATCATATCCTCAACAATGGCAACCTTTACAAGAAAGGGTACGATGCATCTGGTGAAAATGATGAAGAGTTGTCCGAAGAAGCAGAGTTTTCAGATGATGAGAAGGAGGCCGAGTACAGGAGGTTACAAAAATTGTCGAAAAGAGGGCCAAAAGATCAAACTGTTGAAAATAGGAAGAGGAATAAAAATAAATCTAAAAGAAGAGGTGGTCAGTGGGGTGGTGACCAAAGTTCATTAGCCACAGGGCCAAACGAAAAAGTGGTTCAAGTACCATCTAATCAGAATCAACATTTCCGACCACCATCACCATTGGAAAGAGTAGTTCAAGTACCATCTAATCAGAATCAACATTTCCGACCACCACCCTCATCGGATCAAGGCAAATTTTCAAATTCCCTGCGTCCAGTTCAAGCCTTTTCGGGTGGCCCTGGATCAGTCCCGGCGTTTCCTCAGGCACCACAGGTCCCTGGTTTTGTGGCACCTTCTAGTGGAGTTTGGATGAATGGAATCCCATGTCAACCACCCCAAAGTGCCTTTCCTAATGGGTCTACTCCTAATAATATACTGCAGTTGCAGCAGAATCAAGCTCAGCAACCCTATCATATGCCTCCGTTTAATGGAATGCCACTACAACAATTTAGTACTGGTCAAATGATGCCTTCTAACTTTGTCTTTCCAGGTGGGCAACCAGGTTTTGGTATGGGAGCAACATTTACACCTATGAATCAGATGATGTTAGGCCAAAATAACTTTAGCCAATTACATGCTGCTGCTGCGAATCAAAATAACTTCAACCAGTCACAGGCTATCTTAAACATGCAACTGCAACATGCCATAAATATGCAAGGCCAACATGCCTTAAATCTGCAAGGTCAACATGCCTTAAATCTGCAAGGTCAGCATGCCATAAACTTTGGCCAATCAAATGCTGCTGTAGGAACGCAAGGCCAGCATGCTCCCTCATCTGTAAATAACGGTGAACAAGGTGTTTTGACGAAAGAAAACCAAAACGAACAGAATTGCAGTTCCCAACCACTGTCTGCTACTCCAGATAGTACTGGTGGAGGTCCTCAGAATTTCAGTAGTGGAGGGAACTTTGGTCGTGGAAGGAATTCATACCGAAGAGGTGGTGGGCGATTTGGAGGTGGAAGGGGAAGGGGAAGGGGAAGGGGGAGGCAGCAACCCAGGTGAATGCAATTGCTCTGCTGCGATATTTTCTTTCGTGCAAGCCCTGTAGTGGTTTTGGTCGACCTAGGAATGAGGCTTCACTTTAAAATTTTGAAAGTATGATTGTAATTGTTTTCACATTTCAGAACATTGTTTTTACCTTTAATTTACCAATTTCAGTTATCTTTTTAAACGTGTCTTGCCAATATGTTTGTGCCCTATGTCTGTGCGTGTAATAAAACTCTCTCTATCCTATTTTATATGTCCTTTTTGAAAAAAATATTAAGCGTAAATGTTTGTTAGATATTCTTTCCTCCCCTTTATAGAACTAAGTTTTAAGGTACTTAAATCTTGGACCTAATAAAGAAAAGGATGGTTTTGGAAAATAAATGAGCATGCAAAATGGGGAGGAGTTTATGATATCATAAATGATTTTATCGATATTGGTTTCTAGAGGAACTAATCATCAATACTTTCATTTCATGGTTGCTAGAGCAAATAATACATTGAAACTGCTGCAAGTGCAACAGAGAAATTCTGGTTTATGTATCCGTAATTGTTCATGAATGCATTTAGGAAGTATCCTGGAAGAAAAACAGTGTAATGTTTCCACGCTCAAGGCTTGTTCTCTTATAAATTTTTCAACAAAAATCACCTGTTGCACGTTTTCGAGTATTTACCCAGAATATGCACGGTTTCAGAATTCTGTTTCTCGTTTTCACTTTGTTTTTAACTTTGTAGTTACTCACTATGACTGCCTGAGTTGGATGGATGCTGTACATGAAAATTTAGTCAGTGTTCCATTTTCAACCCCCTCCTGTCTCTGTCTTTATGTCTCTAACTCTCAATATATGTATTTATGAGTGACCAACACTGGAGACCATTATTGTAGACAATGAATTTATGGTTTGTGGGGGATGTGTTAGCTGTGGGATTCAAATGTTCACTTCCTTGGATATTTTATATGCATATTGTCTGCAGTTACAAAATTAAGGTTAAGGCAACTTCTTTTTGGTTAACAAGTTTAAGTCTAATGGAGTGCCCTCTTTTTCTTTGGAAGATCATGGATTGTTCTAGTTCATTACTATTCCAGCTCTTTATCTTCACCAAAAATTGAGACATTTTTCTTTCGAAACCGTCATTTGTTCTATCTTGAGAATGTGTCTGTTTACGAGGGTGAGGAAAACTGGTCAGTTTAACTCGGGAAGTATATTCAGGGATAGAAAGTGGATTTATCCTTTTCTTGCTAGTTTATTTATCTTGATTTCTCTGTTCACGTCTGCTGGTTTTTTGATGTATTCATCTTCGTTTGTTTGGGATACACATCAATTCGACACTGCTTCATTTGCAAGGTCCGACACAAGTGGATATTTTGTAGAATCGGATTTAAAGAGATTGCATGAAACCAGTAGGGTTTCAAAAACTGAAGCACCGAGATTTGCTTATCTTATTTCAGGCACAAATGGCGATAGTCAAAGAATGATGAGAACCTTACAAGCTGTTTATCATCCCAGAAATCAGTATATACTGCACTTGGATCTTGAGGCTTTGCCACGTGAAATGTTGGAGTTAACAATGTCGGTGAAGAATGATCCCCTGTTTCGTGAAATTGATAATGTTTATGTGATGGAGAAGTCCAATATGGTATTGGTGACATATAGAGGGCCTACAATGATTGCAACTACTCTTCAAGCAATTGCAATTTTGCTAAAGAAGAGCGCAAGCTGGGACTGGTTTATAAACCTCAGCGCTTCAGATTATCCTCTTATGACACAAGATGGTCAGTTTCAATTTTATTTTCTATTACCATGATTGTGTTAGTAGCAGTAGTCCATAGTTGTTTAGTTGTATTTTAAGATTGTATTTTTTTAGTGACCCTTGCCAATGTCATAATTTTGTACAACAAACAACAGTGTTAGTAAACTGTATGGAACATACATCTCAGAATCTTCTTCCTTCAATTTTGCAAGTTCTTATTCCGTTTCAGGTTTGTCAACAGACTTACATGTCGAACTGATTCCATTACACGACAGGCTGCAATTGAATTATCAAGTACAGATGTAAACTTCGATTTTGCTTAGCCATGTCTAAATATGTTGTCTGATTGTGCAGACATGCTTCATGTGTTCTCTAATATCTCCAGAAATCTGAATTTTATTGAGCACACAAAGTTACATGGCTGGAAACTGTAAGTAGGCATTAACAAGAGCATATATGATTTCTTTTACATGTTCTTGCATTTGCAAAGAAGCATACAATTGCCTAATCAGTTGTCCTTTGCTTTCAGAAATCGCAGAGTAAAGCCGATTATAGTAGATCCAGGCCTTCACCTGTCGAAGAAATCTGGCATATTTTGGACCACCCAACGCAGATCAGTCCCAACCTCTTTTAAGTTGTTTACTGGCGAGTTAAAAATTCTCGATAACTTTTGCATATATTGATAATCACTACATCCGAAAGCTTTAGTTGAACTTGTCTAAATTAGATGTGTCAAAACGTTCTAAATAAATTTTAATAATGTGCACTCATCAGTTTATGTTATCAACTGTGATTGTTAATGTTCATGACAAGTTCATGTGTTATGCATATGTTCCTCATGATTGCAGGTTCAGCTTGGGCGATTCTTAGCAGATCGTTTGTGGAATACTGTATATGGGGATGGAATAATCTTCCAAGGACTATCTTAATGTACTACACAAATTTTATCTCCTCTCCAGAAGGCTATTTCCATACTGTAATCTGCAACAATGACGAATATCGTCACACTGCAATAAGCCATGATCTCCATTACATTGCTTGGGACAGTCCTCCAAAGCAACATCCCAAGTCCTTGACAATCAAAGATTTTGACAATATGGTGAATAGCAATGCTCCGTTTGCCCGAAAGTTTGCCAAAGATGATCCAGTTTTGGACAAGATTGATAAAGAGCTTCTTGGGCGTATTAATAGATTTCCTCCAGGAGCATGGTGCATAAGTAGCTCAGAAGGTGGGGTTGATCCTTGCTCCTCGATAGGTGATGATTCGGTGTTTAAACCAGGCCCTGGTGCAGAGAGGTTGAAAGTGCTAACTAATAAGCTTCTATCTAGTGAATTTCGAGACAAGCAATGCAAACTATGACAATTGAAATGCATACTAAAATTTTCTTTCACTAGTAGAGGCTCAATATCCCCAGCTCCATGCAAAGTTCAGTTGCCAAAGAATTAATCAACATATTTCGCAAAAAAAAATAATAATTTCATCAACATATCAAACAAAAGTAATTGAGTAAAAAAATCGCCGCTGCCGGGGATCGAACCCGGGTCATCCGCGTGACAGGCGGATATACTTACCACTATACTACAACGACACAATTGTGACACAAAATCTGTCAGTTGATATATATTTATAATATTTAACTGTTGGTTGTTATTACCAGATACCAGTTCCTTTCAAAAAAAAAGGAACTGTTACCAGTATTTTCTTCAAACAATAAACTGATTGTAAACGTATGGCTAAGAAGATCACAAAAACCAAATGAGACGACTAAAAATTTCACTTTCCCTGCTTAAATATATTAAAAGATAATAATTGGAAGTAACAATATTACAAGAAGAAATTTTAACTAAACCATGATGTTCAAATTTGTACAATAGGAAATTTGGCCACCCATAATTTACCATGTTACAATCAATAAAATGATTGCTTTTATCTATAAAAACTCAACAGCAGCTCATTAATCATCACAGCAATATCACACAAACCATCAACTCGACTTTCCCCGTGGTACCTTGTCTCCCTGTGTTGCCCTTGACCGCAACACACACCATCCTGAGTGCAAAACTTTTTGTCTTCAAATTCAATGAACATTACACTGCTGCAACAGAGGATGGTCGTAACCAATGTATTTGTCCCAAAGGGGTTTGTATTTCTCCATTCCTATCTTCAACCAAGGCTTCGAGTTCCCATTAAAGTGCAGTACAGCCCCATTTTCTATCAACTGAGAATCAACATTTGTGTAACCTAGCCCTAACACATGCCAATCAGGGGCTAACGGCTCAGTCAATCCGTAGAAAGTTAAAAGCCCTGGGGGTAGTGTCCCAAGTTTCCACAAGGTGCGGTCCACATTTTTTTCTTGCCAATAGTGGTAAATTCCAGTCACATTCTTTTCCCTCCATTGAACCAAGTCAAAAACATTCATTCCAAATGCCCATCCACAAGCATCTGGATCGAAATGTGATCGTATGAGTGGGTGAGAATAGTTCAAGTATTTGTGGTATCTGTGAAACGTCTCCATGCAGGTCTCAACAGCACCATTAACATTGCCATTTAGATCTATGGCGAATAGAGGTGATAAATCCTTCTGTACGACAACATCATCGTCAAGAAAAACTATCTTTTTCAGCGAAGGATAAACTTCTGGAATATAGAACCTAAGGTGATTTAACATGGATAGATATTTAGGGTTCCGGAACTTTATTGGAGTCTTGCCACCATCATTGTTGCCAGAAAAGTAGTATTTCCGAGTGTCAGAGTCTTGGAGCTGCTTAAGAACAGGAACATAAGAAGCATTTAACCAGCTAAACTCCTCTATCTTTTGTACGTCGACAGTTACTCCTCTGAAACTGTTCTTGGAAAACCATGCTTTCATTGCAGCATAATTCACTTCATCAGTTACGAGATGGAAGACTACCTTGTCAGGATTTTTGGAATTCAAAGCAGTTGAATTTACCACAACAGATGTTGCAAGAATGTTGTCAGAGAAGATACAAAAATGATACAGACTGTTATCTCTCAGTGTCATGGCTACCTGTCGTTTCTCCTTCAGATTTTTCTGTATATTTGAGTTTTTAAACCATTCTATTGTCAACCGAACACCAAGGCAGTAGAGACTCTTTGGGACTTCCTCGGCTGCTATCTGCCCATATTTGGAGCTCTTCTCACTCACCGAATTTTTCTGTTCTTCAAGACCCTGAATTTTGGCTTTCATTCTCATTATCATGGTTGCACTGTCATAGTGGAGCTGCTGAGCTTGGTATAATAATAGTGCCATGTCACGTATAGCAACTTCTGATTCGCTGTTTGTCAAAGGAATTCGTCTAAGAGCAGCACTGGAAAGGAGGACCTGTGAATTACGAATCTGGGCACTTAATTCCCAAGCAAATTGAAGGTTGTTGCTTTCTTTTGCAATCACTACAAATGCCTTTGCTAGTGCAATTTGATCACTTAGTTTTCTTGTAACTGAATCAGCGCTCAACATTTCATCTGTAATGTTAAGACCTTCTAGAATCCTGTCTTGCCTGTAAGATTTCTGCAAAAGAAACGAGCTCAAGTATGAATGTCTAATATTTTTAGAAAGGAGAAGTGAGAAATGGAAAAACAAGTATGGTAGTCTAACAATCAAAAACAATGAGTTGAACTAGAAGTTGATCCCAAAGATCCATATGTAATACCGAATCCACATTCAAATAGCATAAGAAACAATGTGCTAAGATCTAGGGCATTTTAAACAACTCAGAAAAGGTGCTCTTCTATCATTTACTGTACTAACAACATCAAATGTAAAGTAGATTTCTTAGATTCTATTTGTTTTTTACCTTCTGGTTCTGCAGGTTGAGGGAGGGACTTCACTGTGATTATTGTGTGTTCATTTTGTAATTCCTTGCAACTCAAATACTAGATGAGCACTTCTTCATTGTGAAAAAAGACCTCATAGAACCCTAAAGACCGTCACAGAAAACCAAATTCTA
This sequence comes from Heracleum sosnowskyi, assembly GCA_030848705.1. Lineage (NCBI taxonomy): Eukaryota > Viridiplantae > Streptophyta > Magnoliopsida > Apiales > Apiaceae > Heracleum > Heracleum sosnowskyi. The sequence goes on along the minus strand of CM061236.1, from coordinate 14,684,803 downwards.
AACACCATGACATAGTCTTGCAGCATCACAACAAGCTTCTTGAAACAGTGTCTTGGTGGATCTAACTAACAACCTAAACATACTTCACCACGAGGACTCTATGTCTATGAACCATCACTACGAATATGGATCTTATGTTGTTTTATTTCTATAATATTTACACCCTATGGGACAACATTATAAATTATCAGCTTGCTTGCTTTAGCTAGACATATATGAATAATATATGATATGTTTATTTGAGTGGCCAACTAGTAATCTCCCCAATAACCTCTGTAACATTCTTAAACAACCACCCCAAACCTAAACAGAGTAATTACAAGTCTTGACCACCAGCATAACACAGCTGTCAGTTCCTATTCGCTGAAAATTAATTCTTTTTATATAATTGTACGTAATGAATAATATTGTAAGAGGTTAGATATACTAGATTAAATGGAGTCAGACGTTTTCTGTTCTCTTAATAAACTCTGTAAACCTAATTCTCCGGGCTTGGCTCAGCCATAATAGTTCCTTTTAAATTAATAATTCCAGTAACTGTGCAACAAATTAAACTTTAATCGAAAAAAAAGTACTGCTACTTCGCTAGACAGCTAGACTAACCTTAAAATTCATCTCATCTATCGCCATCATTCATTACATTAACCCTCCTTCTATGCAAATTGCATGATACTAGATCATATCATTTCCCTCTCATACCAATACACACACACATATCCCAAACCCCTACTACCAAACTATAGCTTTTGTTCCCATGCTTAACACCCTACAGTCTACAAGCCTACAAGATTGCTTTCAAAACAATGTTTAGCTCACCGTAAGTACAACTAGATGTAACTAACCAACCCCCTTTCCAATCGTAATCGTTTAGGCAAAAGCGATATCACATAAGTATTCCTATTTTTTGCTAACAACCCTCAACATATCAATCACATCCAAGTGTGCCAATGTCAACAAACTAACAAGATCACATTTCAAAAACAATATGTGCTTACTATATATTAATATTAAAAAAAAAAGGCAAATTCTTTCTTGACCAATACTAAAGTCAAATGCTTTATAACAACAAACAATGACCCATCAAACAAAACCCACATTAGCCCATCTCAAGAACACACAAAACCCATCTCAGATTCAAAAAAAGATCAAAACTTTAAGCTAAAAACACAAGAATTAACAATCAAGAAACAAGAAAATAACCTTAACCAACACAGATCTGGATGAAGAATTGGTGTCACGAGTGAGCAAACCAATGAAGAGTAGCATCAAAAGACCACATAATGTGAACCAGAATACATTTGATAATCTCCGGCGAACTGGCCGCCGGAATTCCTGACCTCTCCGCCGCATTTTTAATAAGAAATGAACTTAAAAACGGAGCATTTCAGTGGGAAAAGTGTGGGAATGGAATAGAGATGGGATTGGTGTATGTATAGATGTGTGTAATGGGAGAAGTATGGTCGGTGTTGAGTAGGCAATTAGGCCAATTATTACAAGTAGGATCACTTGGTTTTTAACTAACATCAACTAAGTGAAATGAAGATATTTTTCTTTGAAAAAAGGTTTGTTTTTATGAGTCTTAAATTTGTGAATTGAAATTTATAATATCAATGAATAAGAAGTTTTATGATTTTTGGTACAAATTAAGAATTTCATTAGTAAAAGATGAATACATTATAAATATAAAAAATTTCGCACCTCGTAAAATTAAATGAAACAGTTCAAGGATTATCTCTTATCGTTCGCGTTAGAGTTAAGAACATATATTCATTTATAAATTAATTTTATCGTAAGTATGTACATCACTACCACAATAATAAAATGTACAAAATTCTGAATAACTAAATAATGAATTATCATTTCCGTAAGTATATAAAAATATTAAAATATCTTAAAATGGTGCACCATGAGCTTTTTACAAATATCTTATATTAAGAAGAGAACGCGAGCGTTACATCTCCTGTAACCAAAATTCAGTTGATAATAAATGGAAATTAAAACATTGATTGGATCTAGACCTGGCAAAATGGGTCTGGAACCGAGAAATCGAACCGAAATTCATGGAACCGAGATCCGATTTTGTATCCAAATTATATAATCCGAAATTTAACCGAATCCGAAACAATCCGATCCGAACCGAAATATGAATCAGTTAGTTAAACCCGAAAATGATCCGAAAATCGATTTTATCCGACCCGAAATTTACCCAAACCGATAATTTAACCGAAAGTAATCCAAAATAATATATTCGATTGTGACCCGTAACCAATTGGACCCGAATAAAAAATTATCCGAACCAAATAGGACTCGAAATACTGTATCCGATATAAATCCGAAACTGAAAGTAACCGAACCAAAAAAGATCCGATAAATTATAATGTGGAAATTAATTTTTGCTTGACCTTTGTTTAGTATTGTCAGTTTTGATATTTTTTTATATGATATATATTTCTTGCCTCTAAACATCGGTTACCATTTTTTGAACATAACATTTTTATATGATATATATTTCTTGCCTCTAAACATCGGTTACCATTTTTTGAACATAACATTTTGCAAAAATGTATCATGGCATAATCATTTTATAAAAAATTTGTTAAATAATAAACATTGAATAATAACCGCTTGAATATCCTTGAGAATCAATTATCCTTTTATTTTTTTCACAAAACATCAATAGATACCTCACTTATATTGTATATTCCACAATTATGTACATTACTTGTAAATCTATAACTTAAATTTGGGTCGCATTGAAAATTTGCAATTAAAAGAGGGAGAGAAATATTACGTGTAAATTGAATTACATCACACTTTATTTGTACGTATTGTGAGTTCGTGGTCCGAATTTTGAGCCGAGAAGAAGATGAATTGATTATCAGATTAGCTACATGCTTGCCCTCCATCTCTGTTTAGTTTACCCACTGCCGCTATTTTTCGTGTAATGTGTTATGTTATGTGTATCGTGTATTCGTGTTATATAATCCGTCTATCTCTCGTTTCAGCTTTTTTATGTCATTTTCAATATTTTATTTTTCATATATCTAAGATTTGATTTTAATTTCAATAATTGAATCTTCCGATAATAATTTTATATTTTTAATTAAGTAATAGCATTTGCATTTTTAAAACATTAAAACATATTTTAAAATAAATAAGTATGGTTTTGCCAATTATATTTTTGAAAATGGAGGAGTTTTAGTATGAAAAAATAAAAAATGTAACATATATTTAGTTTAAAAAGGTAAATGCCCATGATATTTTTGGAAAATGAGATTTTAAAATTTAATAATTAAAAGTATTTAAATACGTTTTAAAATAAATAAGTAAAGGGTTTCCTGTGATATTTTTGGAAAAAGAATGGATTTTAGTGAGAAAAATAGAAAGAGTAAATTGTAAAAGACAATTTCCCGTAATATATTTAGAAAAGGAGGGACTTTGTTAGAAAAAATATATAATGTGTTTTAGCTGAAAAGGTTGTTATAAATAGGTATTTGATTATTTATATTTTAAAATTTTTAGTAATTGCATTTGTTAAGAAAAATAAGTAGACATGTTAAAATAAGTAAACTTTTAAAAAATAATTATAATATTAAAATAGGTTTAAAAATAAATAACTAAATGTTTGTCCGGTGATATTTTTGGAAACTGGGGTGTTTTAGTAAGGAAAAATAGAAAAACTAATTAAAAAAGGTAATTGCTTGTGATATATTTGAAAAAATAGGGGAATTTGTTAGAAAAAATAATGTATTTTAGGTGAAAAAGGTAATTGGTTATAAATAGGTAAATAAATAGGTAAGGTTAATTAAGTAAAAACACGAAGTACAGTTTATGAAGGGCAATTAAGTAAAATCACAACGTACCATACCGACCAACCAAACTTTTAATGTTTCGTCTATTATATAATAGTATTGAATATTGATTACATAGTTAATTTGTTACATAATTTGAGTAAGTTTATAATTTTTTAGATAACTTGTTTTATGAGTGTTAGTTTAAAATCTGTGCGATGTCCAAATTTTTTTTAATATTATAAAAAAAAATTAATTTGAATTAGAAATTTTAAGACATGAATTTTGTAAATCTAAAATTTTAAATGACATGCTTGATAATAATTATATAGATGTTTCCTGTAATATTTTTAGAAAGGAAAGCATTTTTAGTGTGAAAATACATAAAAGATGATATGTTTTAGCTAAAAAAAGTAATTAATTAGTTATTGGTCATTATAATATTATCGATTAAATATAAATATGTTATTTTAGGAGTGTATTAATGGTTGAAAGGTATATTGTATAATTGGTATTACTAGAAAGTAGACAATGCAATATTAAAGATTGAGATGTATAGCATAATCGATATTTTTTAGGTGTATTTATAAAAGATAATATGTTTTAGTTACAAGGTAAAGTGTTTTATCAGAATAGTCATAGGCAATCGTTCCGTTAATATTATTCATTATTGGATAAGGACCGAAAATCAAAAATCAAAAAATAGAAAATCATAAAATCAGAACTTTTAATGTTTCGGTTATTATATAATAATAAGTATAGATTTATATTATTTTATTAATTATTATTAGAATAAAGGACATAAAACCAAAAAACCAAAAAAAAACAAAAAATTTTAATGTTTCGGCGATTATATAATAATATAAATTACCTTTTTTTTACAAATTAAGATCAAAAAAATAATTATTTTTCAAATGACGTGAGAGCATATCGGGATTCTCCTTTATATAATATAAAGATAAAGATAAAGAATAAAGATATTTGCTAAATATTATTTTATATTTTCATTTGGACATTAAAATTATTGTTTAAATTATAAAATTACGCATTTAGTGGAAACATTGTTTCTGACCTTAAGTCCCGAGACTGAAAAATTATATCTACTTAATCAAATTTTCTTTTTCTTATCAATGAATAGATACATATGTCTCGTAAATTATGTATTTGAATATAATCTTATCAAGTTTCAACAATACTTTGACAAATTTTCTAATAAAATTTATTTAAGTTCGATGATGATAAAATTGATACGACATTATTCAAAATTGAATTTTTTTTATCCGAATAAAATCTGATCTCAAACAAGAAAAGACCCGAAATGATCTGACTCGAATTTAATCCGATCCGAAACAAGAAAAGACCAAAAATGATCCGACTCGATCTTGATCCGATTTTATTTCGAAATTCACCCGATTTTGATCCGAAATATATTTGATCCGAAATCAATCTGATCCGAACCGAAATTGATCAAAATCATGCAAAACCGAAATCAGATCCGATCCAATCCGAATATTATCAAAATATATCATAAACCGAAAATTGATCCGATCCGAATTAATCCAATCCGAAACCGATCTGATTATCCGATTTGCCAGGTCTAATTGGATCTGGACCCTTTTCATATGTTAAGATGGTTGAGAAAGACACCTATCTAAATATTTCACTTATCATACCCACGCTAAATGTTTAATTAATGCGAAAAGGAAATTGATGAAAGATATATTAGTGAATCTATCTAGCCCCATTAGTTGTTTGTTAACCAACATTAAAAACAGCTAATTGTACTCTCAGCTCCATTTTGGAGAATTTTCAATTACCTTCTTCCCCTTTTTCTCTTTCGTTCTTCTTTGATTTTAATTCCTCTTTCGCCATCTCTTAATCTCCTTTCTTCTTCTCCTTGGCTCGGGAAGCTCCAGTGGACGGGGTTTGGTTGTGAATTTCGATGCGGAGCAGAGGATTAGTCTTAAAACGGAAGGTGTCTCGAGGTCACTAACCTGTTTTACTCCGGCTACTGGAGGTGCTCTACTGACTCCTTACCCATATATGGTAATTCTCCGAATTTATTTATCCATTGTGATGTCAATGTCAAGAGGTTTAATTATCATAGTTTTAGTAAGGATGGTTCAATTCTGGTTAAGTCGTCAGATTCATTTTATATCGATGCTTTTGAATAGTGGAAGTTTAGCTGTGTTGTTATCTGTTATGCCACGTTTTGGCATAGTCCAAATTTCTCAGTTTAATAATTAATAATTAATTGCTTAACCACTAAGTAATATCCTCTCTCTGAAACGATGAAAGAATCAATCTCAATCAACGAATAACGGAAAATATCTCCAAACGATATTCTTCAAATCATGGAAAGAAATGCGGAGATGCCGAGAGATTGTAGGAAAACGTGTGAAGACCAGACTATTTATGGGAATGAGATGTGGATGGATAAATCCGGACTATTTATGGGAACGTGGTGTGGATGGATAAACTCTGACTATTTTGTGGGCTTGGACTGAATGGGCTTATCTAATGACTTGTTTTTCAAGAACTACGTGAGGCTTGATCCCTATATAAGGGGTACGTAGGCACCTTGTATGATACACAATTGACACTCGGCAAAGAGCAAGAGAAAGAACCCATTCTCTATTCAATTTCTGAGGAGTCATCATACAAGTCCAGCCCCCAAACATCCAAAAATCCCAAATCCCTCTATTTTCATAATTCGTTATTTCAGCAACTTCCAATTTGTGTTGTTACGAAATTCCTCCAACAACAATTGGCGCTAGAAGGAGGACATTATTTTTTGATTGTGGAGGACAATCAAATCATCTACATCATACGCAAGGGGGGTTTTATCGGATCTGGAGCGGCTTTAATGTAGGTGCAGAATGATGGAGGCGGTGATTCGTGGTTCTATTCAAAATTAAGATAAGTTTTCTTTTACTTTTGTACGTATACATAAGTTATCTTATAAAATTCGTAGTAAATTTAATACATGTCATATTTTGATGATTTTTTATGATACGATTTTTTTTTACGATTTCCTACAACTTTCGTTCTTGGTGTTTTCTGAGATTATGTTCAGATCTATTTTTGAAATCACAAAACATAATCAGATCTCGTTTTTCAGTATTGAGAAGTTAATCAGCAGATGTTTTATTTGATTCCCGATTCATTATAAGTCTGTTTCTGACAAGCCATATATCATCGGAAAGCTCTTTTCGTTTTCTACAACTTTCATGTTTTGTGTTTTCCAAGAAAACATCGTTTACTGAATCATGGAGATGTTAAAGAATTGTGATGCAATATTCGTAGCACATGATTTGATTACTTCACTAGCTCGTGCATGGACAAAAATAAGTGTGGAAGGTCCTTATCTGACAAGGGTAATGTTTTCGAAAGTCCAAGGAGGATTAATATTGAAGACCCTACTTTCAGAGGAGAGTCCATGAATAAAATTACATTATTGAAGGCTCATTGGTAGATGGATATTTCTTGGTTAGCATGGGACATTCCTACAATCACGGGAAGAAATGCGGAGATGCCGCGAGATTGCAGGAAAACGTGTGGGACTGGACGTGATATGGTTGGCACGAGACATTCCTACAAATCACGGGAAAAAATGCGGAGATGCCGCGAGATTGCAGGAAAACGTGTGGGACTGGACGTGATATGGTTGGCACGAGACATTCCTACAAATCACAGGAAGAAATGCGGAGATGTCGCGAGATTGTAGGAAAACGTGTGGGACCGGACGTGTTATGGTTGTCACGAGACATTCCTACAATCATGGAAAGAAATGCGGAGATGCCGCGAGATTGCAGGAAAACGTGTGGGATCGGACGTGATATGGTTGGCACGAGACATTCCTACAATCACGGGAAGAAATGCGGAGATGCCGCAAGATTGTAGGAAAACGTGTGTGACCGGACGTGATATGGGCTGAAAGCCTTACATTTGAAATTGGGTAACTTATTAAAGCCTCAGCTCGGGGGCTCGTGGACAAACGAAAACACATCCTTATGTGGACAATGACACTTGAAAAACGTGTACGCCAATTCAGACTATATACAAAACGCCAATCGACCGAAGAAATTTGGAAGCTCGAAGATTTTTAGTTCTCCACTGCAGCAAGCTACACTGAAGAACTGGGGGCTTGTTGTTATGCCACGTTTTGGCATAGTCCAAATTTCTCCGTTTAATAATTATTAATTCAGATTAATAATTAATTGCTTAACCACTAAGTAATATCCTCTCTCTGAAACGATGAAAGAATCAATCTCAATCAATGAATAACGGAAAATATCTCCAAACGATATTCTTCAAATCATGGAAAGAAATGCGGAGATGCCGCGAGATTGTAGAAAAATGTGTGAAGACCAGACTATTTATGGGAATAAGATGTGGATGGATAAATCCGAACTATTTATGGGAACGTGGTGTGGATGGATAAACTCTGACTATTTATGGGCTTGGACTGAATGGACTTATCTAATGACTTGTTTTCCAAGAACTACGTGAGACTTGATCCCTATATAAGGGGTACGTAGGCACATTGTATGATACACAATTGACACTCGACAAATAGCAAGAGAAAGAACCCATTCTCTATTCAATTTCTGAGGAGTCATCATACAAGTCCAACCCCCAAACATCCAAAAATCCCAAATCCCTCTATTTTTATAATTCGTTATTTCAGCAACTTCCAATTTGTGTTGTTACGAAATTCCTCCAACAACACTATCATTAATGAAAATTTCAATTTTTTCCTTATGCGTAAATTGGATATGAATGATCTCAAGGAGTTGGGTCTTTTAAATGTCTTTAGACACCACTTAGGATTTTTGGTGTTTAAGTTTAGCAATTATCAGAATTTACTGAATGTGGTAGCTAAGGGTACTGTTAAATTGGTAATTGTGTGTTGTTGTTTAAACCGTGGAATGAAGGTGTTTTTCATGAAATTGGGGAATTGGTCAATATTTGGGTGCAATTGCAAATATGTCATTCTGTTTTTGGTCTGTCAAGGGCCTATGTATGTTAACTAGTGCGTTAGGCACTCCTCTGGGATTTGATAAGAGAACTTTAAAAAACTTGAACAATATTACTAGTAATGATGTTGTTATTTGTGTGAAGATGTATGTGCTAAGCTCTAGACCTATTGCTATCTTGGCTAGTTTGGATAGCAAAAATGAGGTCATAACGAAGGTCCCAGTGCTTTATCTTTCTGATTATGATGCATGTGACATTTGTCATCAAATTTTACATGAAACATCCAGTTGTGATCATCTCAAGGAGGTCTGGAATACTGATTGTCTGAGGAGTAATGAGGGGACTCTTGGTTCCATCTTGAATTTTAATAATATTTCTTTTGCCAAAGGAAATGTTCATAGTGGATCATGGGAACCTAGTATGCTGGCAAAGAGAAAGCGGGGGAGAATTTTAGACCTCAATGATGGAAGTTTTTCTGGCTCTACTTCAACATTGAATACTAATGATGTTTCTGCTTCTAAAGTAATTGATACTAAGGTTGTACACTGTAATGAGACAAAACGGAAGAGAAGACGGTCAAGAAAGTCTGTGTCTGTTGTTGCAACTGCGGGGAAAGGGGACAATGTTCGTGCTTCTAAGCCCAAAGAGACAGAGTGTGCACCTCCTAAAAGAGGTAGAGGACGTCCAAGGAAGCTATCAACTCCTAATGCTCATGAGGGATTCATGGTTGGAATGTGTTCACACAATATCACGCAAGTATACGCGATCACAAGTAATATAAGAATAAGTAGAGTTCGTTCCCACAGAGACTGGTTTACCACAGTTATGCACTTATGCAACAATGTATGGCTATTGTTCAATGCTAAGACAAGTATCAAATTTGAGTTTTGATTATCTAAATTAACTAATTAACTTAACAAGATTATGATTAACTAAAGAGATTGTTGTTGAATTACTTATGAGAATAAAACATGGAATCCTAACTTCAGTAAATACTTCATCTAGAGTCTTTTGTCTTTAATCAATGCATGTGACAGTTGTGATAACTAATCGGATAACACGAAATCAGTACACGCTACCTTTCAGTATACGTATACCAAACCACTCAAACATCCACAAAAGAGATAGAAGTTAAGCAGACACCAATTATTCTTAGACCCTATATGTCTATAAGATTTGAAAACATAACTGTTTAACGAGCAAGTTATCCATTCAGATTACATAGGGCAGGTAAGATGGTTAAAATCACCTACGAATCATGCATGACAAACATACATAAACCTATGCTAGCATGGCAAGTTCTAAACCTCTATATCCACTTTCGCATTCAATAGAGATTAACAAACAATCTTAGATGTTAGCTACGCATCCAAGAAGAATAAGCACAACCAAACTAGGATATCAATTAGCCATCACACACACATCTTTAAAATAATTAACTACTAAAATCCATAAATAAATCCGTTAGAATCCCACGACAACGATTAGTTCATAACCGAACCGTTCATCATCGTGGGTTCTGATGAAAACATGATAATAATAAGTCTAGAATACTGAATAAAAGTTCTAGGGTTTAAGAAAGAACACACGAGAATCCAAAGTATCGCCTAATTAGAAGAATACAAAGATAATATGAAAAGTAGATCTTCGTAATCAGCCGTCTTCTTGTTCTCCTCACCGGTGGATGAATATGTATGCAAGTATATGATTGTATGTCCCAGAATTCGTCCACCAATAGTTTATATAAGCCTTCTGCTGATTGGACTTTGGCAGGTTTCCTTTTCTGACTTGAAATTGCCTTTTTCCAGGATTTTGCAGGGGTGGGCGCGCCTGATAGGGCGCGGGCGCGCTTGAAATGAATTCCCTAGGGCGCGGGCGCGCTTGGAAGGGGGAAGGGACCCCTGACATTCTGGCAGAAATCTTCAAAATCCATTTTCTTGAGCTTTTCTTCTCGTTCTCAAGTCCCGCAACTTCACGGCTTCCACAATAAAGCTCAATAACCACCACCAAGTCAAGATAACTCCACTTCTCAACCAACAATACGACTCTGCACTTATTAACTCAAAACACATTAAAAACGACAAGTACTTGAGTACAAACAGCCAATTTAAGCCGATTTAGAACGATCCAAGTGGATATGAAATCCACTTATCACACCCCCAAACTTAAACTGATGCTTGTCCTCAAGCATAAACAGACTCTAAATACAATGCAATGCATGAATGCAACTATTATGAAAATGCAAACGATCCCCTCAAACTAACCATAACCAATCAACAAGCCAACATCTCAAGGAATGCAATCTTTCAAACAGAGTTCAACCAAATCCCCTTATACTAACAAACAAACACAGAAACGTGCGTGTGTGCAATGCTCATCAATATACTCCCAAACTAAACCAAAACCATATCCTATTCTTCCCCAAAACAACCACAAGCTTATAAACAGAATGAACTCTAGACACAAGAAACCACTTAAAGACACCTCAAAATCCTCTTGAGCTAGACAGGAAATCATGCTTTATTACTACACACATAACAAAACTCATGCTTATTTGACCGTGCAATGGCTGAGACCCCAAAAGGCTTATACAATAATACCCATGTAGCGAGCTTTAGGTTAGTGGATCCCAGACCGGAAAAGTCTTAGGTCACTAGGCACAAAGTCCCCTAGAACTTAATTGCTCGAGTATTAAAGAGCTCAACCTGATCAATTCTGCATATACACAACTTCTTTTTTTTTTTTCTTTCTTTCTTTCTTTTTTTTCTTTTTTTTTTTAATTTCGGAATGAGTGCGCTTTGCTTTTTCTCATCCCACCCTAGACTACTCATTTTTTCAATGAGCGGCTACTAGCCATTTGACACCTAGCCTTATTAACAACTAGAATGAAATCCCTGGTTTCCCCCAAACTTAGACTCAAGTGCTTCTTTCAATTTCAAGAGAATAGAAGACATTCTAAATATAAGCAAGTGGTTAAATTCTAACATCCAAACAAGCATGGTCTGATCAAATCTAACAGCAACCAATGAGACTTATGAAATTATTTTGTTTCTGGCATGCACGTCAATTCATAGGAACTTAATCAACCCTCTATCATCATAACTACACTCCCATTAACATCAACTCATCAACGGAAATAGTCAAGTCCTACGGGATCATGAAATATGCTTGCTATGCAAATGCAACTAAATGGACTCACATGATAGATATAAATGCAAACAGAATGCTCTATATGACAAAACATGCAAAGATATGAATGAACTAACTACATATGCAATATGAATCTATATGAACACACACACTGTTATTCCTTAATTACCACCCCCAAACTTACAATATTCAATGTCCTCATTGAAGGCAATAAAAAGGAAAGATGCAGAGAATACCTAATCAGCAGCAGGACCACCCTCCTCAGGTGTTGTATCAGGCGGAGGATAAACAGAATCAGCTCCAAAGGTGGGCCAAGCAATACCAACTCCAGTGGCTCTGAATGCAGCACTCAAAACTGCAAAAATAAAGAAATAAAAATAATACTAACTAATAGGACCACCACTTTCGTAGATGACACAATTGCATTGAGCATATGCAACAAGCCGTTAAACCCCTAGGCAGCCCTAGTAGGACGAGTTTTGTCTTGTGAGGGTTTATAGATGATATACCCACAAAATCAAATATTTTCAACCACCAAGTCTCTCAATCATGCAACATGTCATAATACTGCATATTCGCGTGGGTTGCCTCCCACGAAGCGCTTGTTTTACGTCAATAGCTTGACGTGAATCCTTTTTCATCCAGTCGCAAGAACGGTGAATGTCGACTCACGGTTCACCGAATTACCAACGTCATGCTTCAGCCACTGACCATTAACCTTGAACACTTCGTCCGGAAACTTATGGAAAATCTCTACTGCATCATGCGGAAATGCTGATTTAACCGTGATAGGCTCCGACCACCTCGACTTACGCTTTCCTGGAAAAAATCTGAAGCGAGACTTGAAACGCAAAACTAGCTGACCAGGCACAAATGAATGTCTCACCACCCCTCTTTCATGCCAGTCCTTTACCTTCTCCTTATATAGCCTGTTGCTCTCGTAGACTTTACTATACCTCAATTGATCTTGCAGTGGTTGGAGTTCAAGTGTAGGAACTTCTTCCATAGATGGTTTAAGTCGCTCCTGAGAATTGTTCAGCTATGCTAATCCAAGAGAATCGAATGACGCATCAATTTTTCTTTTCCACGGAGGTGCATTCAACAACTGAAGTTGCTCTGCTCTTTCTTCATCTTCGATTTCAGAATCCCCTATCAAGACTCTCTCCACTGTATCTGACTTCAGTGGTTGTTCAATCTCTGTATTGACGACAGAATCGACCATCTCCAATTTAAAGCACTCTTCTTCCTCAGTTGGAAATTTCATTGCCTTGAACACACTAAAAGTGACCTTCTGATTTTGAACCCTCATTGTAAGCTCTCCTTTATGCACATCTATCAAAATACGGCCTGTCGCCAAGAATGGTCTTCCCAAGATAATAGGAATATGTCTTCCTCAAAGTCCAGGATAACAAAATCAGCAGGAAAAATGAGCTTATCCACTTTAACCAAAACATCCTCCACTATACCCCTTGGATATGTGATCGACCGATCAGCCAGTTGTAAGGACATGTTTGTAGGTTTCGGCTCAGGCAGTCCAAGTTGCATGAAAACAGACAACGGAATCAGATTAATGCTAGCTCCCAAGTCACACAAGCACTTGTTGAAAGATAGATTGCCGATTGTGCACGGTATGGTGAAACTCCATGGATCTTTGAGTTTAGGAGGTAACTTCTGCTGTAGGATAGCACTGCACTCTTCTGTAAGAGCGACGGTCTCCAACTCCTCGAGTTTCAACTTCCGTGATAGAATACCCTTCATAAACTTTGCGTAGCTCGGCATTTGTTCAAGAGCTTCCGCAAAAGGTATATTGATCTGCAGCTTCTTGAAAACTTCGAGAAACTTGGCAAACTGCTTATCCAACTTTTGTTTTTGAAGACGTTTAGGGAATGACGGAGGAGGATAGACCTCCTTGCTCTATGTAGCTTGCTTAGGAATAGGTTTCTCAAAAGAATGGTCAACATTTTCCGCTTCGTTCACCCCCAAACTAGCTTTTTCAACTTTTTCTTCATTTTCTGGCAGAAGGGCAGGGGAGGGCGCGCTTGAGAGGGGGAGGGCGCGCTCCACCTTCTGGCCATTTTTCAAAATTTCTTCTTTTTCATCCGTTTCTGCATTCTGATCATTCGTAACCTTTCCAGATCGCAAGGTAACTGCTTTGACATGTTCCTTGACCTCCCGTTTGCCTGGATTAGCTTCCGTATCACTAGGGAGAGTTCCCTGTGGTCTATTCAACAATGCATTGGCAATCTGACCGATTTGATTCTCCAGAGTCTTGATGGAAACAGCTTGGCTCTTGCACATTAGCCTCAATTCCTCCAATTCAGACTTTTAATTAGATGATTGACCAACATTGCCTTGAGATGGTTGTTGAAACCCTGGTGGTTGATACGGTTGCCTTGGAGCATACTATTGCTGAAAACCAGAAGGGTTGAATGGCTTAGCTCCAAATTGTTGACCTTGAAACTGCTGATACTGCTGTTGTGGTTGTTGCTGACCACCTTGATTGTTACTCCAGCTGAAATTAGGATGATTCCTGTTGTTGGGATGATAGGCATTAGGCACTGGCTGCTGTGATCTCTGAAAATTGCTCATGAACTGTGCCGACTCACTAGATATGGCACACTGATTCGTGTCATGAGCACCTGCACATAGCTCACAAACACTAGCCACATGTTGTACTCCAAAGTTGGACAGAGAATCCACCTTCATAGACAAAGCCTTTAGCTGAGATGCTATGGCTGTAGCTGCATCCACTTCCAGAACCCCTGCTACCTTGCCTTGTGATAACCTCTTAGTTGGATTCTGGTATTCATTAGCAGCCATCATCTCAATTAGTTCATAAGCTTCATCGTAGCTCTTAGCCCACAGAGCTCCACCTGATGCTGCATCAAGCATTGGTCGTGATTGACCTCCCAGTCCATTATAAAAGCAATTGATCACCATCCAATCAGGCATTCCATGATGAGGACATTTCCTAAGCATCTCCTTGTAATGCTCCCAAGCTTCACATAAAGTTTCTCCAGAATGTTGTGCAAACTGAGTAAGAGCATTCCTGATAGCAGCTGTTTTAGCCATGGGGAAGAATTTAGTGAGAAACTTCTGAGCAAGATCCTCCCATGTAGTAATAGAACCTGCTGGTAGAGAATGCAACCAGCCCTTAGCCTTATCCCTCAGAGAGAATGGGAAAAGTCTCAGCTTCACAGCATCTTCTGACACTCCGTTGAACTTGAAGGTGTCACATATCTCAATGAAATCCCTAATATGCATGTTAGGATCTTCCGTTGGAGCACCCCCAAACTGAACTGAGTTCTGCACCATCTGAATAGTGCCAGACTTGATTTCATAAGTATTAGCTGCAATAGCCGGCCTGACAATGCTAGATTGAATGTCATTGATCTTTGGCTGAGAATAGTCCTTCAGAGCCTTCGTTTCTGCTACTGGTTCTCCCATAACTAGATTCAATTCAAGTTCGTCTTTCTGAGATTGAGAACGTGTTCGCATACACGCTCACTAAAATACCTGAAACTCACCAAACGAAGTAAAATTGATGAAAGAATAATCCGAGTCAGTGAACTTTAACGACCACTGATGACAAGCACATAAACTATATAAATAACACCGAGTCCCCGGCAGCGGCGCCAAAAACTTGTTCACACAATATCACGCAAGTATACGCGGTCACAAGTAATATAAGAATAAGTAGAGTTCGTTCCCACAGAGACTGGTTTACCACAGTTATGCACTTATGCAACAATGTATGGCTATTGTTCAATGCTAAGACAAGTATCAAATTTGAGTTTTGATTATCTAAATTAACTAATTAACTTAACAAGATTATGATTAACTAAAGAGATTGTTGTTGAATTACTTATGAGAATAAAACATGGGATCCTAACTTCATTAAATACTTCATCTAGAGTCTTTTGTCTTTAATCAATGCATGTGACAGTTGTGATAACTAATCGGATAACACGAAATCAGTACACGCTACCTTTCAGTATACGTATACCAAACCACTCAAACATCCACAAAAGAGATAGAAGTTAAGCAGACACCAATTATGCTTAGACCCTATATGTCTATAAGATTTGAAAACATAACGGTTTAACGAGCAAGTTATCCATTCAGATTACATAGGGCAGGTAAGATGGTTAAAATCACCTACGAATCATGCATGACAAACATACATAAACCTATGCTAGCATGGCAAGTTCTAAACCTCTATATCCACTTTCGCATTCAATAGAGATTAACAAACAATCTTAGATGTTAGCTACGCATCCAAGAAGAATAAGCACAACCAAACTAGGATATCAATTAGCCATCACACACACATCTTTAAAACAATTAACTACTAAAATTCATAAATAAATCCGTTAGAATCCCACGACAACGATTAGTTCATAACCGAACCGTTCATCATCGTGGGTTCTGATGAAACCATGATAATAATAAGTCTAGAATACTGAATAAAAGTGCTAGGGTTTAAGAAAGAACAAACGAGAATCCAAAGTATCGCCTAATTAGAAGAATACAAAGATAATATGAAAAGTAGATCTTCGTAATCAGCCGTCTTCTTGTTCTCCTCACCGGTGGATGAATATGTATGCAAGTATATGATTGTATGTCCCAGAATTCGTCCACCAATAGTTTATATAAGCCTTCTACTGATTGGACTTTGGCAGGTTTCCTTTTCTGACTTGAAATTGCCTTTTTCCAGGATTTTGCAGGGGTGGGCGCGCCTGATAGGGCGCGGGCGCGCTTGAAATGAATTCCCTAGGGCGCGGGCGCGCTTGGAAGGGGGAAGGGACCCCTGACATTCTGGCAGAAATCTTCAAAATCCATTTTCTTGAGCTTTTCTTCTCGTTCTCAAGTCCCGCAACTTCACGGCTTCCACAATAAAGCTCAATAACCACCACCAAGTCAAGATAACTCTACTTCTCAACCAACAATACGACTCTGCACTTATTAACTCAAAACATATTAAAAACGACAAGTACTTGAGTACAAACAGCCAATTTAAGCCGATTTAGAACGATCCAAGTGGATATGAAATCCACTTATCAGAATGCACTTAAATCAGGACCAAGACCAGGACCAGAGACCATGTACACAGGGGATAGAGCATACTCAAGACAGAGAGAAGAAAAATACACGATGTGATGGAGCTGAATTTGGTGGCTAGGCTGTTGGTGACACCAATGGACCTAAAGGAGATCGTAATCTCAAGACCCCTGGGCTTCTGACCGGCAAGAAAACTTAGTTGTTGTTTTATATTTTACTAATTAAGCTTAAGACTAAGACTCTGGTTTGTAATATGGTGACCGTTGCTTGCATTACTACGTGTAAGCGTGAACTTTCTCCTTTCTAGGAGTTGAGTTTATGTCATGGATTCCCGTTATTTTAATATTACAAATCTACAATGTCTTACATACAAAAAATTGTCTAGTCCATTTAGATATTATAATTTATAAATAAATTAATAACAAATTTTACCATTTTATATCTATCATTATTTGACTGAATGCAGTATTAAATTATTTATGCTCAAAAGTCATTTTATTTGATTAATTAGATTTAACTAGTCACTGTAATATTTTTATTGCAATAATAATTAAATATATAATAATATTGTGATTAGGTATAAATTATTAGCAAATTTATTATATATATATCCTATCAATACTATTATATAATAGACGAAACATTAAAAGTTTGGTCGGTCGGTATGGTACGTTGTGATTTTACTTAATTGCCCTTTTTTAAATTCGTGTTTTTACTTAATTAACCTTATTTATTTATAGAAATATATTATTAAATAATAATATTACCTATTTATAACCAATTACCCTTTTCACCTAAAATGCATTTTTTTTCTAACAAATTCTTCTACTTTTTCAAATATATCACGGACAATTATCTTTTTTAACTAAAACATGTTAGTTTTTCTATTTTTTCTTACTAAAACCCATCATTTTCCAAAAATATCACGGACAAACCTTTAGTTATTTATTTTTAAACCTAATATTATAATTATTTTTTTAAAATTTTACTTATTTTAACATGCCTACTTATTTTTCTTAACAAATGCAATTACTAAAAATATTAAAATATAAATAAGCATATACCAATTTATAACCAATTACATTTTCAGCTAAAACATATTATAGATTTTTTCTAACAAAATCCCTTATTTTCTAAATATATCACGGGAAATTGCCCTTTTCAATTTTTTTTTTCAATTTTTTTTTACTAAAATCAATTCTTTTCCTAAAAATATCACGGACAAACATTTTACTTATTTATTGTAAAACGTATTTAAATAATTTAAATTATTAAATTTTAAAACCTCATTTTCCAAAAATATCACATGCATTTACCTTTTTAAACTAAATATATGTTACATTTTTTATTTTTCCATACTAAAACCCCTATTTTTCCAAAAATATAACGAGCAAATCCTTACTTATTTATTTTAAAATATGTTTTAATGTTTTTAATTAATTAAAAGTGTTTAGCTATTTTTACATGCCTACTTATTTTTTTAACAAATACAATTAAAATAATAATAATAAAATAACAATTAACAATCCGTGCATCGCACGGGTTTTAAGCTAGTATTATTAAAGACGAAACATTAAAAAATTTGGTCGGTATTTGGGCCGATTTATGGGCCTATCTATAATCAATTTATTTATAACTGATTACCTTTCCCACCTAAATCACATTACCTATTTTATATTCTATAACTAAAATAACTCATCTTCTAAAATTAACACGAACAACATATATATAAAATGGTAAAAAAACACATTACCTATTTAAAATCAATTATCTTTTTCACCTAAAATACATTACTTTTTCTATTTTTTCAAACAAAATCTCCTTATTTTCCAAAAATATCACGGGTAATTCTGTTTTCAACTAAAACTTGTTACTATTTATAACCATTTACTTTTTTCAGCAAGAACAAATTACTTTTTCTACTTTTTTTCTAACAAATTTCTCTCCTTTTCAAAAAATATCACGGGTAATTACCTTTTTTTAACTAAAACACATTATCTTTTTCTATTTTTCCTTACTAAAACCTCTTATTTTCCAAAAATATCACGGGCAACCTTTATTTATTTATTTATTTTAACACTTATTTTAATAATTTAAAAAAGTTTACTTATTTTAATATGCCTACTTATATCATTTAACAAATGCAATTAATAAAATATTAAAATGTAAATAATAAAATAATAATAATTAAAAATAATTCGTGCATCGCACGAGTTTTAAGCCATGTCTTAATACCACTATTAACAAGCCTACACTATGTGAATATGTCACATTACATGACCTAGTGAGTTCTATCACTGGGATATAGTATAGGTCTCTATATGTACTTGTCTTGTTCTCATGAACATTAGCTTGATCATGTATGCTCAAAGTTATAATGAGTTTAGCAAAGTTTCTTGCATCTAGATTGTATATAGGCCATTGAATAATTGTCCTGGTAGAAGTTCAGAAGTGTTCATGCAGCAGGATAGAAATGAATAAGGCCATGAAGAAAATAAGTTGCAGAAATTTGTCTAAGGCATTATATAGCAAAGTCAGAAGAAAGCTATGTCGTGAAGTCACCAATATCTATGTCATGAAGTGCTACATCGCATAGTCCATTTTGTACTATGTCGTGAAGTCCTCAAGACACATGTCGTGAAGTGTTGAAGTCAGCAAAGTCAAAGAAGCCTAGATCGTGAAGTCCTCAGTAGCCCTATGTCGCATAGTCGTCAAATGACCTATGTCGCATAGTCGTCAAATGACCTATGTCGCATAGTCGTCAAATGACCTATGTCGCATAGTCGTCAAATGACCCATGTCGCATAGTCATCTTATGGCCTATGTCGCAAAGTCTTCAAAGGCTATATCGTGTAGTCCTCACAAGGGAGTTCGCGAAGTCAGGAATGAAGTGGAGTTCACGATATCAACACTTAGCCGTTTATAACAAGACACATCAAGGTACAGAACCAAGAATCAAAAGAGACAAATACTGAAGCATTTGTTCTGGCAAGGTGGTCCAAAGAACAGATGGCAAATCTACAGCTAAACTTGGAGAGAAAGATAAGAGACAAGCTGTTAGATATAATTGCTAATGTTTGTTTATTAGTGTTTAAGCAACAGGTACTGACAAGAGTTTATCAGAAGCCGGTCAGAGTTTAATTAAACTCTGACAGGGTGAAGAGTTTAAAGGAAGCCGGTCAGAGTTTATGTAAAGTTTGACAAGGTGATAGTTGAGTTAGCTGTCGGTGCTGAATTAAAGATTCTAGAAGCAATATATTCTGAAGATGGAAAGAAGCAGAATATATTGATACAGCTAAGGAAACAGAATGGAAGATAAGAAGCAATCCTTAATTGATAAGTTTTGTATAGCTAACTTGTAGGAATATCAATTAGATAAGGATTGTATGTAGCTGTGTACTATATAAACACAGATAGGTTATCCCTAGAAGGGACGCGATTATCGATATATTATTCTTGTAACCTAGAAGCTCTTTGTGATTCATTAACATCATAAAGAGAGAAGCTGTTAATATAAATACAGTTTATTGATTCATAAACAGTGTTCTTAATTGTCGTTATTTTCATACATACTTGATTATATTGTGTATTCGGCCTAACAATTGGTATCAGAGACAAGGCTGTTTAATATATACAGTTTTACGATTCAAACACAGTAATAATCATGTCTGAAGAAAATCAAACTGCTTCCAAGGCTGAACAGGTTAAGCCTAATTCTGTGAGTCGATATGAAACAATCAGGGTTCCGATTCTCAGGCCTGTAGAGTATCCGATTTGGAAGGTGAAGATGACCATGTTTCTGGAGGCTACAGATCCAGAATACCTTGACAGAATTAATGATGGTCCTCATATGCCAACTAAATTGTCCCCTGTTGTTGATGGTCAAGAACAAAAGACTGTTCCAAAGGAAAAGAAAGATATGACTCCTGAGGATATCTCATCAATTGCAAAGGATGCAAAGGTTAGACATCTTCTCCACAGTGCTTTAGATAATGTTATGTCTAACAGGGTAATTGGCTGCAAAACTGCCAAAGAGATATGGGATGCTTTAGAAGTCAGATGCCAGGGAACAGGTGCTATTAAGAAGAACAGAAAAACAATACTCACACAGGAGTATGAGCACTTTGATTCAAGAACTAATGAAACCTTGACTGAGACTTATGACAGATTTTGCAAACTGTTGAACGATCTGTCTCTGGTAGATAAGGAATATGAACTTGAAGAGTCCAATCTCAAGTTTCTGTTATCTCTACCTGAAAAGTGGGATTTAAAGGCAACAACAATCAGAGATAATTATGATCTTGCTGATACAGATCTTGATGAAATCTATGGATTGTTAAAGACTCATGAACTTGAGATAGAACAAAGAAACAGGAGGTCAAGCAAGAAGACAAAATCTGTTGCTCTCAAAGTCGAGGAGAAGCCCATCAAGAAGGAATCATCAAGGAAGAAAGCCAAGGGAAAGGCTTTAGTTATTAAATCTGAGAGTGAGTCATCAAACTCTGATGATGACTCAAACTCTGATGAAGCTTCTGACTCTGAGGATGATGAAGAGGAGTTGATGCAAATGGCTGCATTGATGGTGAAGACCTTTAAGAAGATGGGATTCAAGAACTTCAAGAAAGGAAAGAGATTCTCAAGGAAAGATTCAAACCCTGAAAGGAGAAGTTTCAGAAAGTCTGATGGAAAGGAGAACAAGTCTGGCAAGAAGGATAAGTCTCAAATCCAGTGCTACAAGTGTAAGGAGATGGGTCATTATGCTCCAGAGTGCAAGAAAGGCAAATCTGAGAAAGCACTCATCTCTAAAGGCAGAGACTGGGCAGATACTTCAGACTCTGATGATGGAGAAAACTATGCTCTTATGGCAACTGTCAGAGATGAGACTGAATCTTCTGAAAATAAGGTACCTTTAACTACTTATGCTTATGATACTGATAATATTTCTGAATTAAGAATTTATCTTAAGAACATACATGTTAGTTATAGGGATCAGACTTTAGAGAATGAGAGGATTAAATCTGAGAATCTTAGTCTTAAAGAAAGAAACAAGTTTCTTGAAAGAGAACTTGAGAATATGAAGCAGATTCAAAAAGAAAGAGATGATGCTGTTTATATTGAACAGGAAGTGCTTAAGTTAAATAAGCAGCTAGAATCTGAACTTGAAAAAGAAAGAAAAATAATTAAGACTTGGACAAACTCTGGAAGAGACACTCAACAAGTGTTTCAAACAGATTCTGTAGGTTTAGGCTATTGTGAAAACGATGAACTTAGGTTTAAAGACAAAGTTAAGGTTAAACCACAACTTAAACCTGTGATATTTGTTCCAGAATCCACCAAGCTAAAATCTGTAGTTGTGAAAGAAGCTGTTATGGAGTCAGTTGAAGTTTGTGCTGAACAAGTAGATATTGAATCTAAAACAGAGAAGCTTGTTGAGCTAGAAGCTGTTAAAGAACCAATTAGAATCTGTGAGAAACAGGTTAATGTTGGTTCAATGACAGGAAAACAGTTTAAACATAAGCTCAAAGAGGTTAAGTCTGCCATGAAACCTAAAGGATCCAAGAGAAATAGGAATGGAAAAGTAGGCATAAATAATAGAAATAATCATATGCCTAATGCTAGTGCCTCAAGAAAAACATGTTATAATTGTGGTAGTTCTAATCATCTTGCTAGATTTTGCACTAAGAACAAACATATTAATTCTTTACCTTCTACTTCAGAAGTAAAGAATGATTATGTTAGAGTAAAACCACAGACTTTATGTAAACATTGTGGGAGCACTTGGCATTCTATTTACACATGTAAGAGTTATCATGCAATTTATCATAACTATTATGAGCTAAAACCCAATTTAAAATGGGTTAGAGCAAACTCTGCTAGTGTAAAATCTGACAATGTTAGTTTAAACTCTGAAAATGCTGATTCCGCTGCAAAAGCTAACACTGTTAAGAAGGACAAAGGATCCAAGCAAGTCTGGATCCTTAAAACTAACACTTAGTGTTTGTTTGTGATTGCAGGGTATAATAGAGAGCACACTTATCTTGGACAGTGGATGCTCAGGACATATGACTGGAAACAAAGCCCTGCTATCAGACTTTGAGGAGAAGGCTGGCCCAAAAGTTTCCTATGGAGATGGCAACATAGGACACACTCTGGGATATGGCAATATCAATCTTGGAAGTGTCATCATCACGAATGTAGCTCTAGTCTCAGGACTCAAGCATAATCTGCTATCTGTGAGTCAAATCTGTGACAGAGGAAACCATGTAGATTTTCATAGTGAATACTGTGAAGTTATCATCAAATCTACTGGAAAAGTTGTTCTAGTTGGACACAGGCGCAACAATATATATGAAGCAAGTTTGGTAACAAACTCTGATGGAAAAACAGTGTGTCTGACTGCAAAAATGTCAAATGAAGAGAGTTGGAATTGGCACAAGAAGCTCTCTCATCTCAATTTGAACAACATCAATGAGCTGATAAGAAAGGATCTTGTAAGAGGACTTCCAAAATCAATACTCAATCTAGATGGTCTATGTGATTCTTGTCAAAAGGCCAAACAAAGGAAGTCATCTTTCAAGAGCAAATCTGAATCATCAGTAGTGGAACCTTATCATCTTCTACATGTTGATCTCTTTGGACCAGTAAATGTGATGTCCATGGGTAGAAAGAAATATGCTCTAGTAGTTGTTGATGAATATACTAGATATACATGGGTATATTTCTTATCAAAGAAGGATGAAACTGCTCAAACTCTGATGGATCATGTAAATCTACTGGACAAAGGATCACAGCACAAAGTCAAAATTATAAGGAGTGATAATGGAACTGAATTCAGAAACTCAATAATGGAAGCTTTATGCAAGGAAAGAGGAGTCAAACAAGAATTTTCTGCACCTGGAACTCCACAGCAAAATGGTGTAGTTGAAAGAAAGAACAGAACTTTAATTGAAGCTGCCAGAACTATGCTTGATGAAGCAAAATTGCCAACTTATTTCTGGGCAGAAGCTGTTCAAACTGCTTGTTTTACTCAAAATGCTACACTGATCAACAAGCATGGGAAAACACCATATGAGATGGTGAAAAATAAGAAGCCAAATTTGAAATATTTTCACATATTTGGATGCAAATGCTTTGTGTTGAAGACTCATCCTGAACAGTTAACAAAGTTCGAGTTAAAAGCTGATGAAGGAATCTTTGTTGGCTATCCATTGTCAACAAAAGCATTCAGAGTTTACAATCTGAGAACTAAGGTGATCATGGAATCCATACATGTGTCATTTGATGACAAGAAAATAATTGGACTTGAAGACAAGGATGGATATGATCAACTACGTTTTGAAAATGAAGATCTATTCTCTGATGATGTAAACTCTGATGAAGCAGGTTTGACAAACTCTGACGGAGCATACTCTGAACCTCTACTGGTAAATACTGAAGAAACTGAAAATTCTCAAATTGAACAAAATAGAGAACCAGTTGAGGGGGAGCGTGAAGAAGCTCAACAAGACACAGCAAGTGAATCAGTTGAGGAAACTGATTCAAACTCTGACAGTACAAACACTGAGCCATCCAACTCAAGGGGAGCCTCAGATACTGCAGAAAGTCAACGTATGAATCAGGAGAGCATGGATCAAGGGGGAGGATTCAATAATGATGCAAGAAACCACTTACCAACAGCCAGAAAGTGGACACAGGCACACACACCTGATCTCATAATTGGAGATCCTGATGCTAGTGTGAGAACTAGAAGTGCAACAAATAATGAGTGTCTGTATCATGCTTTCTTGTCTCAAACAGAACCAAAGAAAGTGGAGGAAGCTCTTCAAGATGCTAATTGGATTACAGCAATGCAAGAAGAGTTAAATGAATTTGAAAGAAATGAAGTCTGGACACTTGTACCTAGACCAAAGAATAGATCAATAGTAGGTACAAAGTGGGTTTTCAGAAACAAGACTGACAGTGAAGGTGTGATTACAAGAAACAAGGCTAGACTTGTGGCAAAAGGTTATTCACAACATGAAGGAATTGACTATGATGAAACCTTTGCTCCAGTTGCAAGATTGGAGGCCATAAGGATTTTTCTGGCCTATGCTGCACACAAGAAGTTTAAAGTCTTTCAGATGGATGTAAAGAGTGCTTTTCTCAATGGGAAGCTTGAAGAAGAAGTGTTTGTTGAACAACCACCAGGATTTGTAGATTCCAAGCATCCAGATTATGTCTACAGGCTTGACAAGGCATTATATGGACTAAAGCAAGCACCAAGAGCATGGTATGAAACTCTCGCTCAATTTCTTTTAGAAAGTGGGTTCACAAGAGGAACAATTGATAAAACCTTGTTTTATTTCAATTCTGGTGATGATTTGCTTTTAGTTCAAATTTATGTAGATGATATTATTTTTGGATCTACTAATGACAAACTTTGTAAGAAGTTTGCAAAGCTTATGCAATCCAGGTACCAAATGAGCATGATGGGAGAGCTTAGTTACTTTCTAGGCTTACAGGTCAAACAAACAGATGATGGGATTTTTATCAATCAAGCAAAGTATACCAGAAATCTTCTAAAGAAATTTGGTATGCTTGATAGTTCATCTGCTACAACTCCCATGGCTACAGCAACGAAGCTTGACAAAGACACAGGAGCCTCAGTAAATGTGACTAACTACAGAGGAATGATAGGGTCTCTACTGTATCTTACTGCAAGTAGACCTGATATCATGTATGCAACATGTCTTTGTGCAAGATTTCAAGCAGATCCCAGAGAGCCTCATCTAACAGCTGTAAAAAGGATTTTCAAATATCTCAAAGGAACCATAACCTTGGGTTTGTGGTATCCTAGAGAATCAGAGTTTAAATTAATTGGTTACTCTGATGCAGATTTTGCAGGCTGTAAGATAGATAGAAAAAGTACAAGTGGAAGCTGTCAATTTTTAGGTGACAGATTGGTTTCTTGGTACAGTAAGAAACAGAAATCAATTTCTACATCCACTGCAGAAGCAGAGTATATAGCAGCTGGTAGCTGTTGTGCACAGATTCTGTGGATGAAGAATCAACTGCTGGATTATGGGTTAAGGTACTCAAAAATACCTATTTTCTGTGATAACCAAAGTGCTATTGCTATGACAGGTAATCCAGTACAGCATTCCATGACCAAGCACATCAGCATAAGGTATCATTTTATCAGAGAACATGTGGAAGAAGGAAACATTGAGCTTCATTTTGTGTCTACAGACCAACAACTTGAAGATATCTTCACCAAACCTTTGAGTGAAGCTACTTTTACAAGATTGGTAAATGAACTTGGAATGATCTCTGGTTCTGACTAGAGATACGGGTTAGACTCACTTTTTATGTTCATGATTTCTTACATGTGTTAACTGTTATGTGAACCAGCATGTTAAACTCTGATGATAAACTCTGTGAAGTGTCAGTCATACTCTGAAAGTAAACTCTGATGTTAAACTCTGTTGGTCATACTCTGGTAATTACAGTTTAATGCTATTCTCTACTGTAATTTTGTCTGAAACATATGGACCAATGAAGAAATTTGTATGAAACATAATTCTCAGTAAGTAATTGTGAATCCTTAAGAGTTGATAGATTCTGATCTCATTTATGTGCAGTAAACTAACACAGCATGATACTGTCTCTATATTTATACCATCTCTTAGTTTATTGATCCTATACACTGAGTCTGTATTAGCTGTTTGCATTTTCTCTCATAAGTTAATTATAATCACTGATGAAAAGTCTAAACTCTGATTACTTACTACAAATAATTCACCCTCAAATCAAAAGATGCCAAACAGAGCACAAATTCCTTTGAGATCATGTTGTGCCTAGGACGATCCAGGAACTTATTGTATGAAATAAGGGCTAAAATCTTTGATTTTTGGTGACTAGTGCCAACCACTGATTACTGGAAAAATAATAAATAAAAAAATAAAAAAAAAATAAAATAAAAAAAATATATAAATAATACAGGGGGTGACAAATAAAAGACATATCCAAATGAAAGGATATCAGTAATACAGAGTTTAGATAGAAAAATCAGTGTCTATGTGAGAGTTTAGGCAACCAGTTTTTACTACTTTAGTTTGTAGATTTTATGCACTTTGAGATGATCTAAATACTGATTTCGGTAAACTCTGCTACTACACACACATTTCTCACAACTGTACAGATTGAGAAAAGAGTTTATTGACAAAGAAGGATAAATGGTAAACACTGATGTATTGTGTATAATACGCCGAGGTTACTTTGTTTTAATCTCTGATGGTTAAAATAATTTCCTTGTTTCAGACATTTTATACTCTTGAGATTAGTCATTTGTTTTTCGGAAAAAGTATGATTGAACGGAGAAAAGAAAGAGTGCGTTTGATAAGTCCTGATAGTGATTCGTAGTGTGGCTGAGTATGTTAGTTCATTGTTTAAAGTGATATCGTTTTTTTTCACTTTACAATTACTATGCAATATTGATAATACTGATATGTAAAGAAACAAATTTGTTTTCATTAATTGATTCAAATTTACATTCAGAAAATTTCATGCTCATGTTTAGCTAATCTTTCTGGTACATACTAATCACTATGGTTACAAAGAGAAGATCTATTTAACCAGGACAAGTATCTGAATGCTACATCTGAAGCAGAAGAGCTAGAGCCAGAAGTTATTGTGCTCTACTACTTCTGATGAGAGCTACCCAGTTGTTCATCTGATCATTATACCATCTGGGATTGCTTGACAACATCCTGAGGATGAATCATCATCATCATCATCTTCCTGGATTCTCTTTCTGCTTTGCAGCTTGCAGGACTCCAAGAAGATTGACTCCTCCGTACCCATCAGGAAGCTCTGCTGGAAGAGCATCATACAAATCTCCATAGTATCATCGTCTGCCAGGATGGGCACATCATATGGACCGGGACGGATGATGTGCACATAAGGATTAGAGATTGGTCCTTCCGCGATTTCATCATCTGCTATAAGACCTTCATCATTCAGGAAAGACAGAACAAGAAACTCATCGATGATATAGTTTGCTTGTTGCTGCCAGTTCATGTTAACGAATGATTCGACATCCATGAACTCAAAGGTTCCTGCCATTTGGTGTATGGTAATTTTAAGGTATGAAGCCTGTTGATAAAATGCT
Organism: Heracleum sosnowskyi; assembly: GCA_030848705.1. Lineage (NCBI taxonomy): Eukaryota > Viridiplantae > Streptophyta > Magnoliopsida > Apiales > Apiaceae > Heracleum > Heracleum sosnowskyi. The sequence goes on along the minus strand of CM061236.1, from coordinate 14,656,672 downwards.
TCGGTTTTTAAAGCATTCAACAGGGTAACTGAAAGGTTTTTTCCTAGAATCGAAGCGCTTGGGATAATAAGATGCGGAGTTTCGAGACAGTCATTATTTTTCTGACTGTTGAGCTCCTTTGTACTTTATTATTAAAATTGATAATTTTATTATTATTGATTTTTTTTCTCTTAAGCGAAATTTTTTGAGTGTTATGTGATGACAGGTGTCTCCACGTTTGCACGTGTGTATTGGAAGTTGTTAGATACAGCTGTCAGCGTATTCACGTCTGACATCTGTCCCACTAACATACTTTTAATCTTTTCAGTTCTTATTTAAAACACTACATACACACGATTCAATCTTTTACGCACTTCATCCTTTCATTAGATTTTACTCACACACAAACACTCAAACACTTTCTGAGCCCAGTATTTCTTGTTTTCAAATCTTACTAATGGCAACTACAGCGTTTATTGCTTCTGACTTAGAATTTGTTCCCAACAATTATTCTGCTCCTGTAGCAAATGAGAACGCACCGGAGGCGTTTCATTTGATTCAGAGGTTCTTGTTAGACTCTGATATTGGTACTGCTTTAACATCACCATCGAAGCTGTCTGCGACTCAAATTCGAACTTTTTGGCAGACAGGTACTTATGATAATGGAGGAGAGTCTGGATCTCCATCTATCATTTTTGAGTTTCAAGAAGATCAATTTGTTGTTACTCCTACTACTGTTCGTGATGCTTTGGGTCTTGAAGATTTTAATGCTTTCACGATATCTGTTGGTGATTCTGAGTTGGTTAGGATGATGAGAGAAATCGGCTACTCTGGACCTTTGTCAAAGATAGGTCAACTCAAAAGGCCATTTTTGCGCAAGGAATGGAGCTTCTTTTTCGATTGCATTACTCGGGCTTTTGGAAAGAAGTGCACCAATTGGGATGCGATTCCCACGGATAGTCTACAGATCGGGTATTCTCTTCTCTATGGCAGTCAATTTGATGTTGCTAGATTAGTTTTAACTAATATTGGTGAGAAAATGCTAGAGAATAGAAATGTTGTTTATTTCTCTAGGTTTTGTCAATTGATATTCAATTTTTGCTGTCCAAATGTTGAGATAGTAGAGGATGATGTTATACTTTCATTTAAACTGCACAAACGTATATTCTCTGACCTTATCAACAAGGACAACAAGAAAGGAGAAGTTGGTCCTTTACTGTTGCCTGCATCAGTGCAACAATTTCTTGACACTTTACAGCAACAACAAGTCTCAACTGCTGAAGCTGGACCTTCTGAGTCTCAACCACAGAGGTCAAAGAGATCTAAAGTTCGAGCAATAAAGTCTGGTTTGCAACCCGCTGAAGCTGAGGTATCAAATGTTGATGCTGTGCCTCAGAGACAAAGAATGAAGAAAAGGCGAGCCCACAGGGCAAAGTCTGTTGCTGCTGCTTCTCGTGCAGACTCAGAAACTGAAGCTGATGAAGAAACTCTTCATCAGAGAAAGAGACGGCTAGTTGCTGATCAACTTTTTGGTGATATCATTGCCAATCTGGACAAAGAACCTGAGGACACTGAAGCTCCTACATCAGAGAATGAGGAGATTGTGATTACAACTGTTCCTTCAAGTACTCCTGCAGTTGTTGTTGAGGAGACTGTTCTAACTGCTGAGGATGCTGCAAATCCTGTAACTCTTCTGATGGATTTTGAAACAGAAGCTCCTACATCAAAAGCTGATGATGTAGTGGAGGAAGCTGCTGCATACTCTGACAGCAGGATTCTTGATCATGAAGATACTGTACCGGAAGCTGATCAAGCATCTACTGAGTTAGTAGAACCTATTGCTTCTCACACAGAAATCATTTCTATTGATTTTGAGAAAGGTGATGAAGTTGATCAGATTAGAGTTGATTCAGTTCCAGAAGCTGTTGCTGTACCTGTAGATGCAACAGATAATGATCATGAGGATATTGTCTTACTTGAAACTTTGCAACAATCCGTTGTTGAGATTGTTCAGAGAGAAGCAGAGGTTACTGCTCCAGCAAACTCTGATGTTCCTCAAACTGTAGCAGATCAAGTACCTGATGCGACTGCACAGTCAATTGATGAAATCACTGCTGAAAATGTGCTTGAAGATATTCACAGAGAGGATGACAATGCTGAAGCTAGTCCTTCTCATTCAAACTCTGATATTCAAGTGGAAATTTCTGATATTCAAGCAAATTCTACTGAAGAAAGGGAAATTCAAAGGGCTGCTTCTGAGCATTATCAGAATATGTACTACAGTGCATGGGCTAATGCAGATTGTATCTTTCCAGCGCAAAGGGCTGCAGATTTCTTATCTGATTCTGTCAAGAAGATTACAAATCCTGATGTTCTTACAAGTTTTAAATTCTAATAGGTTGATAAACTCTGGTAAAGAAATTTCAAACTCTGCCAGTGGTTCAAGACTTAAGAGTTTAATTATTTCAGCCAATCCATTAACTGATGAAGAAATTGCTACCAAGATGTTTCTAGAAGAACATGGTAATGAAGCTACAGTTGAAGACATGGAAGCTGAAATGCTGAGTCTTGCTGAAGAGCATCAGAAGAAATTGAAGGATGGTACTTACAAGAAGAAGGAAATCAAGGCTCCTAGAAAGAAAGAAAAAGGAATTGTTATCAAAGAGAATGTAAACTCTGATCAGAGCTTACAGTACTCAAGGAGGCCTGTGATTAAAAATGCTGATAAAGGAAAAGGTAAACTGGTAGAAGAAGAGCAGTTACCTAAGAAGATTTATTCAACCTCTGACATTGCTCAAGTTGAAACAAGATTACCAAAATCAACCTCTGACGCTGCTCAAGTTGATGATACTATTGAAGTTAAGCCAGCCTCTGACAAGGCTCAAGCTGTGCAAACTCGGCTAGCTCCTCAACTCAAAGGGTTCTTAAGACCTGTATTCTCTGAAACTCTGACACTTCAACCTGTGGATTTTTCTCAAACCAGGACTGTACTTGGAAAAGAATCTTATGATAAGTCTGGTTTAGGTTCACATAGGGAGAAGAGAATAAATAACAGATCTCAAGACAATATTTCACTGACAGGATCTGGTATTGTGAATACACAAGAAAATCTTGATAAGTTAGAATCTGTTCAGTTGATTTTTCACAAGATCTTGAAGAAGCAGTTTCTGTTATACTTCATGAGTGATGGAAGAGTTTATAGAATTGGAGAATCTGATGTAAATCTCAAATCATGGGAAGAACTTGAATATGTACTTTATCTGTTAAAAGTTAAGAACAGACATACCCATAATGTTGCTCAAATCTTAAAAGAAAAGATGCTGAGATCAAAAGTGATGCTTGGAGGAGGAGAAGTCTCAAATGCTTATATTCCAAAGTATAGAGATCATACTGGAAAATTGGTGGAGATGAAGAGAAACAGTGCTAGATTTAAAACTGCACTGGGATTAAAAGTCTTAGAATTCAATTTAGAGTCAAATAAAGCTCAGTACATTCGGCTAGGGAATGATATGAAGAAGAACAGTATCTATTCTCTAAGGGCTGCCATATATCAAACTGGTGAAGGAGATCCAGAGTATAAGGAGCTGAAAGAAATTATGATAGCTGAACTTGAGAATGCTGAGAGAAGACTGCTGATTGATTATCTCAGGACTGTACCTGATATTGAAGAAGTCAAGTAAAGTCTGACTGTAAGTTTTTAATATTTTCTATTCTAAGTCAAATTTAAACTCTGTTTTAAATTAAACTCTGTTATATGTTAAACACTGCATTTGTTAAATGGTTTTGACATCATCAATTATATGTTTAACTTGTACATTTTATTATGAACAAGTTGGGGGAGATTGTTAGATATAATTGCTAATGTTTGTTTATCAGTGTTTAAGCAACAGGTACTGACAAGAGTTTATCAGAAGCCGGTCAGAGTTTAATTAAACTCTGACAGGGTGAAGAGTTTAAAGGAAGCCGGTCAGAGTTTATGTAAAGTCTGACAAGGTGATAGTTGAGTTAGCTGTCGGTGCTGAATTAAAGATTCTAGAAGCAATATATTCTGAAGATGGAAAGAAGCAGAATATATTGATACAGCTAAGGAAACAGAATGGAAGATAAGAAGCAATCCTTAATTGATAAGTTTTGTATAGCTAACTTGTAGGAATATCAATTAGATAAGGATTGTATGTAGCTGTGTACTATATAAACACAGATAGGTTATCCCTAGAAGGGACGCGATTATCGATATATTATTCTTGTAACCTAGAAGCTCTTTGTGATTCATTAACATCATAAAGAGAGAAGCTGTTAATATAAATACAGTTTATTGATTCATAAACAGTGTTCTTAATTGTCGTTATTTTCATACATACTTGATTATATTGTGTATTCGGCCTAACACAAGCAGCTACAGAAACGGGAAAGATTCCGAAAAGCAGGTGGTCCTTCCTGACACAGTGAACTTCTTATGGCAGGACAAGTTGGACTTTCAGAAGGGGTAGCTGTGTAATATTGTGTGTACCAATTTTGTATAGGTGAATATATATATTGTGCACACACCACTGTAAGCTGTAAGAGAGACACACATAGTTTTTATCTTAAGCTCTTTTCTCTGTAAGCAAGCAAGTACAAACTGTTCTTGTTTAGAAGCCAGAAATTCGACCGTGAATTTCTTGGAAAGCTGTAGTATTTAATTTGCTTATACAAAGTAGATTAAAGTGATTGTGTGTGTTGCTTATTTTATGCATATTACATAGCATAATCATATACATTTAATATTTAGTTTCAAGAAAGCAAAAATCCATCAAACTATCCATTCACCCCCCTCTGTCTAGTTTCTAAGTGATATTCATTCCTAACAAGTGGTATCAGAGCGTAGGATGTTAACGTACAAACAGGAAAAGATCAAGAATGAGTTCACAGAAACTGAGCAGTATCAAGATTCCTCCCTTTAACAAGGAGCACTACAGTTTATGGAAAAAGAAGACGTTGCTTTTCATCAAAGCTTCTAACCCCATGTATTTAGATATTCTAAAGCATGGTCCCTTTATTCCAATGATCGAGATTGGTGAAACAACCAATGGCACTGAGATTGTACCAGCAAAACATGTGCCCAAAGACCCCTCAAAATACACTGATCCTGAAAAGGAGAAAGTAGCACTGGATGGACATCTTCAACTTATCATTTGTGAATCTATGGACTTCAACATGTATGGCACTGTTGCTCATTGTACTAGTGCCAAGAAGATGTGGGATCTTATAGAAGTGCTCTGTGAAGGAACTACTGAAGTAAGAAAGAACAAGAAGCAGATTCTTGTCTCACAATATGAAGCCTTCATGGCTCAGCCAAAAGAGGGAATCACAGAAGTGTTTGAGAGATTCAACAAGCTGATAAACGAGCTCAAACTCTATGACAAACACTATGAGACAGAAGAGCTCAATACGAAGTTCTTACTAACTCTTCCAGATCACTTGGAACCAAGAATCTCTTCCCTTAAAGAAAGAGATCTAACAAAGATTGGTTTTGATGTGTTGTATGGTGTTTTGAAGACATATGAGTTAGAGCTGTTTCAAAAGAGATTTATTCAAGCAAAGCAAGGATTAGTGGCCAATACCTCTTGTGCCCTTATTGCTGACAATCTAGGTCAAAGAATGGATTCTCTAAAAATCAGTCATGTCAAGATTGAGGAACTGGAAAGTGATGACACTGGTGATGAAACTCAGGTTGTGTATGATTTACCTGAAGAGGATGAGTTCTACAGCATAGATGAACTGGACAAGATGGAAAACAAATCTTTTGCTTATATGGCTAGGAGATACCCTAACATAAGGTTTAAGAGGAAGCAGCCATTCAAGTCTAGATTCAATAATGGAAATGCTGGTGGTTCAGGTAGCTCAAACTCTTTCATCAAAGGAAAAGGGAGTGCTGGTGCAGTTAAAGGAGGATACAAATCTGGGAGTGTGGATAGGTCCAAAATAAGATGTTATAACTGCAATGAACTTGGACATTTTGCCACTGAGTGCAAAAAGCCTAAACAGGTCAAGAAGGACAAAGCATACTTAGAGCTTGAAGCTAAGTATGAGGCTCTACTCAAGAAAATACAGGGTAAAGCTTTTATTGCTGAGGGAAAATGCTGGAATGGCTCTGATGAAGAAGAAGAACAAGAGTACTCAAACTATGCCTTGATGGCATTTTCTGATGATGGTGATTCTAGTTAGGTACCTATTCTTACTTCTCTTGATATGACTCCCCTTCAATATAAGCAAACTGTTGAAGATATGAGTACTGAGATGTTTAATATTCATACTAGCATGTTAGTAGCAAATGAAGAAATTGATAGACTAACTGCTAGAAATCTTGAGCTTACAGAAAAGAATGAGGAACTTGAGTTAATGGTTGTGAACCTTGATGGTTTGAAAAAGGAGGTTGAGTATCTTAAAAACAAAGTGATTTGTGCTGAACAAATAGAGAAAGCTCTTAGGGAACAAATTGCTGAAACTGAATTGAAACTAAGAAGCTTTAAGAACTCCTCTGAACTTATTCAAACCTATCACAAGGAACACACTGAAGATAGCAAGGTTGGAGTTGGTTTTGACTATGAGAATGATAAAGGAAGGAAGAAGGCAAAGGGCAAAGGAAAAGAATCTTTTACAAACAAAAATGCCCCAACTATTCTGTCTAGTGTTGAACAGCCCATCTTCAAAAAGAGTGCTGTTGAGTTTGATGAAGAACTATTGATCATCAAACAAAAACTTCTTGAAGAAGATGAGGCTGCTAAAGACACTTCTTCCTCTCCTGAATCTGACAGTCAGAAAGAGACCAAAGACAATCTTGTCAAGAGTCCTAAAGCAAAGAAAGAAGTTGTTAAGAAAAAGAAACAAAACAGAAATGGTAAGGTAGGTGTCAACAAGGGTAACAACTATGCTTATGTGCCAAATGCTCCCAGGAAACAATGTCAAAAATGTCTATCTGTTAATCATTTGACTCATAAGTGTAACAAACAAGTGAATGTTGAAGTTGATAACCTGAGTAACCATTCTGCTAGCATAAACTCTAGTCATGATTCCTTCTGTGGTAAGCCTAATTGCATGACATGCTATGTGACTGTGATTGCTAACTGTTTATCTCTAAAGCATAAACTTGATTCTGCACAATCTAGTGAATCACACACACACATGCACACTCACAGGACAGGATCCCCAGTCAGGGTTGAGAGGGTGAACACTTCATGTGAGCCTAAGAGTGTGAACTCCAAAGCCACAAAAATTATGAAGCATCCTACTGTGATGAATGCAACTTATGACAAAAGAATTGTTAACAAAAATGTTTCTAAATCAACTGGACCCTGCCATGTGTGGGTACCAAAAACAACTTAGTTACTTTGTGAATGCAGGGCAACAGGAATAAAAGAGTCATATGGATCTTGGACAGTGGATGCTCAAGTCACATGACTGGTGATATAGCCCTGCTATCACATTTTGAGGAAAATGCTGGCCCATCAGTAACCTTTGGAAATGACAACATTGGTTGTACAATGGGATATGGCAGTATAAAATCTGGAAATGTCATTATTGAAGATGTAGCATTTGTTGAAGGACTGAAGCATAATCTCTTGAGCATTGGACAATTTACCAACAGGGGTTTCAAAGTGGAATTTGATGAAGATCATTGTTCAATCTCAAAAAGAGAAAGTGGTGAAGTTGTTCTAACTGGTGTGAAGAAAGGAAGCCTGTTTGTAGATGATCTCAAGGCTGCAGACAAGGGAGAAATTTGTTGTTTCTACACTAAAGCCACAAATGAGGAATTCTGGCTATGGCACAAGAAACTGTCTCACTTGAATGTTCAGGCAATGAACTCTCTAATCAAGAGAGAACTCATCAGGGATTTGCCTGCCTTGGAGTTTGGGCAATATGGAGCATATGAAGCTTGTCAGAATGGAAAGATTAAAAGATCTAGTCACAAGAACAAGTTGCTCAATACAAACTCAAAACCTCTGCAGCTAATTCACATGGATTTATTTAGTCCTGTGAATGTAATGTCCCTTTCCAAAAAGAAATATGCTCTAGTAATGGTTGATGATTATTCAAGATACACTTGGGTGGAATTCCTATTCTCCAAGGATGAAGCACCTCAAGTCATAATAGAGCATATCAAGAGAGTTGATAGAGAAGCACAAAGCACTGGTTCCTCTGTAGTTGCTTTGAGAAGTGATAATGGGACTGAGTTCAGAAATTCAACATTGTATGAGTTTTGCAAAGATAAAGGAATTTCTCAACAATTCTCTGCTCCTAGAACACCTCAACAAAATGGAGTAGTTGAGAGAAAGAATAGAACTCTCATTGAAGCTGCAAGGACAATGCTGTTGGATGCAAAGCTACCTACTAGCTTTTGGGCTGATGCTGTTAACACAGCATGCTATGTGCAAAATAGAACATTGATCAATAAGAAGTCTGGAAAAACTCCTTACTCATTAATGACTGGAAAAAGAGCATCCTTCAAGCATCTGCATGTTTTTGGAAGCAAATGTTTTGTGATGAAAGATACCTCTGAGCATGTTGGAAAATTTGATGCAAAAGCATTTGAAGGTATCTTTATTGGATACTCTCTGGAAAGGACATCATACAGAGTGTTTGTACCTGAGCAACACAAAGTCATGGAAAACATGGATGTTACCTTTGATGACAAGAAAACTCCTGGACTTAAAACAAGTGATCAAGACAGTGTGCCATTAAGATTTGAGAATCAAGGCTATCTTGAGGATTCTGAAAGTGAAGATGAACCACCTGTTCAAACTGTTCTAGAAAATGAAATTCTTGAAGTTGACAATCTTCTTCAGACACCTGTGCAAGGGTTCACAAACACAGGGGGAGAAGAAGAGAATGCAACTGTCAACCAAAATGAGCTTGGAACAGATCAAGGAAATGAACAGGGGCACACAAGGAAATGGGACAGAGCCCACACTAGGGATCAAATCATTGGAGATCCTGGTGAGGGAGTTAGAACAAGAAGGGCAACTATGAATACATGTCTGTATAGTTGCTTTCTGTCACAAGAGGAACCTAAGGTAGTTGAAGAAGCTTTGAAGATTTCCGATTGGATTATTGCCATGCAAGAAGAATTGAATCAATTTGAGAAAAACAAAGTATGGGAGCTAGTGCCACCTCCTGAAGGAAAGAATGTTATTGACACCAAATGGGTGTTCAGAAACAAGATGGATGAAGAAGGAGTGGTAATTAGAAACAAAGCAAGGCTGGTTGCCAAAGGATACTGTCAGCAAGAAGGCATTGATTATGATGAGACATTTGCACCTGTAGCTAGACTGGAAGCCATCAGAATCTTCCGGGCTTTTGCAGCTCACTCAAATTTCAAGGTGTATCAAATGGATGTGAAAAGTGCATTTCTCAATGGTGATCTTGCTGAAGAAGTTTATGTATCTCAACCACCTGGCTTTGAAAATGAAAACTTCCCAGAATTTGTGTACAGACTGCTTAAGGCACTCTATGGACTCAAACAGGCACCAAGAGCCTGGTATGAGACTCTATCTCAATTCCTTCTTGAGCATCAATTTACCAGGGGTACAATTGACAAAACCCTATTCTTCAAGAAGCATGGAAATGATATCATTCTTGTTCAAATCTATGTGGATGATATCATCTTTGGCTCTTCAAATGAAAAGCTCTGTGAAAGGTTCTCTAAGTTGATGCAAAGCAAATATGAGATGAGTATGATGGGAGAATTAACCTACTTTCTAGGTTTGCAAGTACATCAAAGAGAGGATGGCATCTTCATAAACCAATCAAAGTATGTCAAAGATCTTTTGAAGAAATATGGTTTAGAAGATTCATCCCCTGCAAAAACTCCCATGTCCACTGCAATCAAGCTTGATGAAGACAAGAAAGGCAAAAGAGTAGACATCAAGGTTTACAGAGGCATGGTTGGATCACTACTCTATCTCACTGCTAGCAGGCCTGATATCATGTTTGCCACATGCCTTTGTGCAAGGTTCCAGTCTGATCCCAAGGAATCTCATATGATGGCTATCAAAAGGATTTTCAAATATCTGAAAGGGACTCCTAATCTTGGGCTATGGTATCCAAAGGGAACTGGGTTCAACCTGGTTGGTAACACAGACTCTGATTATGCTGGATGCAGAATTGACCGAAAAAGCACCTCTGGAAGCTGCCAATTCTTAGGCCAAAGGTTAGTGTCCTGGTTCAGTAAGAAACAACAGTCCACAGCAACATCCACAGCTGAGGCTGAATATATTGTTGCTGGTAGTTGCTGTGCTCAATTGCTTTGGATTAGAAATCAACTCATGGATTATGGACTAGTGTTAGAACACATTCCTCTGTTGTGTGATAATACTAGTGCAATATCCATAGTTGCCAATCCTGTTAATCATTCTACTACAAAGCACATTGAGATCAGGTACCATTTCATTAGGGAACATGCTGCAAATGGTACCATAGAAGTCTCTTATGTTCCAACTGAGAAACAATTAGCTGACATATTTACTAAACCTCTAAATGAAGCTGTCTTCAACAGACTTGTGAGTGAAATTGGAATGCTCAATCCTTCATTTAGTTGTTCTAAGTAAGTATGCTAGTTAATTGTTGCAGCAGTAAATTTTCACTGTGTTTAAATGCTCTATTTATTTGGAGTGAAAATTAGCTGAGATATGATTTATAAATAGTTCAGTATTTTACTGCATATTTTTCAAAATCATATTTGGTGGTGACGTTGTGAGCTTTTGAGACATCTCGATATAGATGATTTTCAGAGTTCACGACACAGTTCAAATAAAACAGACTTATATCGCAAACTGTTGAGATTGTGAGACTTCGCGATATAGTTCATTTCTTGAGTTTGCGACATAGTTCATTTTATGACTTCGCGACTTAGAATAACCATATCGACAAGTCTCCACATTTGACAGAATTTTGATTTAAATTAATTTTATCTCAAAATTTGATAAAAGTCTGACAAATTGCTTGAAATTTCAAAAAGAGAGTTTTAGACAGGGTATTTATACTATATCACAAAGTCTCACCAAACCTTTTCACCTTAAGACTTTGCGACTTAGTTCATTTTTAGACTATGCGATATACTTTGCAAGACTTTGCGGTATAGGCTATTTGTGACTTCGCGACATACAATTAATCTGTACATATTCATAACTCCATATCGTAGTGTCTCTATCATATAAATACTCTTTTCTAACCGTTCACAACTTTTCATCTTGTCTATTGCTCTCAAACTCTCAAACCTAAGCACAAATTCTCTACTCTCTTCTTCACTCTTTCTTTTGAAATGGCACCCAAATCTCAAACAGTATCATCCTCAATTCCTTTAACCATTCCCAAAGAAACAAATCTACTCTCAATTCCCTCAGAGGCGGAGGCAAATCCCAGGTACAAGTGCTTTGTACAGTTCTTAAACACCACATACCTCCGCCAAGCCTTGACCCTGAACCCCACTCCGTATGTCGATGTGTTGGAAGGGTTCTGGAGAACAGCCTTGGTTGCAACAATGGCGAGGGATGATGGAACCTCATTTCAGGAAGTGAATTGCACAATTGGGGGCAAGCACTTCCAGTTTGGCGAAAAAGAGATTAATGAAGCTCTGGGATTCAAGGTTGAGGGTCATGCTGCTGAAGCTAATGATGATGAAATGGTTGCTTTCATGGACCTCATCAAGTATGCAGATAAGGTTGACATGGCTAAGCTGAACAAGAAGCATGTCAGGAGGGAGTGGTTGTTTGTTTTCGATACACTCCAAAAGGTGTTCTTATGCAGGAAGACAGGATGGGACCAAATAAGTCACATTGCTGTGAAGTTGGCCTACTCCCTAGCCTACAATCAGGAGATCAATGTTGGAGCAATCATCCTCAAGGAATTGGCTCAAAGGTTAGGGAGAACAGTTCGTGGTAGAGGTAATGAAATCTTTTACCCCCGTTTCCTTCAAGTTATTTTAAACTATCTTGATGCAAATATCCATGAATTGGAGGGTATAGATAAAACTAAAATGGCTTATTCCAAGTCCATGTCCAAGATTCTATTTGGGTCATTGGACACAAGGAATCAAGTTGATGTGATTCTAAGTGTGACCCAGCATATGCAGGACACATTTGAATCATATCAACTTGCTAAGCCAATATACCATGAGCTTTCCTGGACAGGGGAGGCTAAGACTGAAGGAGCTACACAGTCTAACCCTAGCCTTCCTATCCCATCCAGCAACCCCACTGCAAACACATCTGTAGAAATTAGAGAGCCAAGTGCATCAGTCTCCCAAAAGACTGATGTTACTAAAAAGAAGACTAAGAAGAGACCCCTAAAAGTGATTCAAGAAACTGTAGAGATAGAAAGTGAGAATCCTGAGTCACCTCTCACCAGACAAAGTAAGAAATCCAAATCCAAACCTACCACTGGATCCTCTCAACACGATTCAGATGTGGAAAAAGGGGTACACCTATTACTGTCAATGGCCTCCCAACAGGTTATTGGCATTGAAAAGAGTAGTCTCCCCACTACAACCTGTACTGAGTCTGCACAGGATCAAGAACTCACTCTTGATTCTAGGAGAAACAAGGATGCTGACACATTGAGTGGAGAGCACATCACACTTGAAACTCCTCCTATTTCTCAGGGGGAGTTGCCAAAATCAAATATACACCACACTTCTCTTCCAGAATCTCCATCTAACATTTCTTCTCAACAGATTAGTCATTCACATGACTTTTCTGAAATTGATCAATCACAATCCAATACTGTGATTGAGCCAAACTCAAGTGACATGGTGCATGACACTGTGCTCACCACCCAGGAACCACATCTAGTTGGTCAGGGAATGCATGATGGGGCATATCCTAATGACACCAAAACAAACATGGAGGATTCACCAGTTTTCACTTGAGACTCTATGTCAAATTCTCCCATCCTTAGGGATGTGGAACTGTCTTCACAGACAAATAGGGCTGATGTTGTAACACATCCCATTTCAATGGAGACAACATCAGACTCTACAGCCATTCCAAGGCTGGAGGAGACTCAAAAACTCACATCTCATGAAGTGCCTAGCACTAGCTCTCACTTGGCTCATGCCACTCTGTCAGAATGGCTGAAGCCTGTGCAACATGACAGGCCTTCAGGATCATCAACCGTGCCTTCCCAAATGACAGAAGAAGCTATTCAAGATCTCCATGTGGCACAGATTGATGAGTTCTCAAAAATAGCTCAACACCTCCTCACCTCAAACTTGCCAAATGCTGATTATGAGGCTATCCTTCTTTGCCACAAGGAGGATGTTGCAGCACAGCAAGAGAAGATAGTGGATGCAGCTGAACCAGAGGGAAATGTGGATGCCTGGTTGGATGCTAAGAGGTCTATCAAACTCAAGGATGCCCTAGCTTTTCTGAGAGAAGACTACCTCACCTCTCTAGGCTCCAATGCAAAAGATCTCTCCCCTGCTGCAGTTTATGATGCTGTGAATGACATCTACAAGAATCAATTAAAGGCTCTGCACTATCTTGGGAAAGGGCTTCAATCAGAGATTTATTCAATCCAGGAGGAGACAGATAGATCCCTCACTCAGCTAAGAAATTCATATCTCTCTGATTTTCCCAAGGTGGATGGCATCCTCAAAGAAATCCAGAAAACCAACTCTAATGTCAACAGGATGGATCTCTCTCTAGCTATGGTCACAGACAACATCAAGAAGCTGGCTACAACATTGGAAAATCAAGTCAAGGCCAACATCAATTCTAATGCAATACTGAATGTAATTTGGAAGAATCAATATGGTGATAAATTGGTGGATGAGGTTCCTATGTCAAACATCTCCAAATTTGACTTTGCCAAGATCAAGGATCAATTTCTAAATTCTTTCAAGTCTCAACAACTATTCTCCAAGGTGGATGGTCTAGAAAGAGAAGTGGCCTCTCTGAAAGATGAAAACAGGATACTGGCTACATCCTTAAACCAGCTTAATGACAAGCTGGATGACCAAGGCAACAACACCTCCAATATCCTGCTGGTGCAACAACAAATGTTGACTTCTATAATGAGACAAATGAACCTGCCTATCCCTGGGGAAGCTCAAGACATCTTGTCTGATTCCAAGCCTAAGGGGGAGAAACAAAAGGAGGTCATTCTGAAAAAGAAAGGGGGAGTACCTGTCAAGCAACAGAAGCTCAAGGGCAAAATTTCTGAAGACACAATCAAACCAATAATCCTTCCCCCTGTAGAGGTCATAAGTGCAGAAGGCAAGAAAAGCACAATCTCAACCACCTACTATCCATCCACAATGCCTAAAGACATCTCAATTCCTCAACCTGCTCAACCTACTCCCAATGCTAAACCTGTCAAAGCTATAGTTATCACAGAGGCCAAGCTACAGGAAGTTGCCAATTCAAACATCTATCATGATGAGGCCTTCCTGGAGTTTCTGAAAGCCATCTACAGAAATGCTCAAGAAGATGCAAGGGTTTACAGACAAAAGCTCAAGGAAAGCATCAAGTACTTCACAGTTGCAGTAAGGAAAATCAAGGATGTCCATCTAAGAGAGATAATCACGGTGTGCAAGGATAATTGCCTGTGGCACCTAGCTTTTCAAACTCTGGAGAAACTGAGATTTACTGAGCTGTCAATCATTCTGGAATTGATTGAAAAGCATGGGATGAACAATGAAAGTCTTTATACTAACTTGAAGATGAACCAAAATCAAAGATTGCCTGAGGTTATATCCAAGCCAATGACAATAATCTACCAAAGTCTATCTCAAGACAGCAATATTGACCAACTAGTAATTCCCTCAGACCTTACATTGAAGAACAATGCAAAGATCAACCAAGTGCTGCAAATGATGAGAGCCAAGAAAGGAGTGAGGACAGCTGAGGAACTAGAAATGATTCACACTCTACAATCTTTTCTGATTCATGGAGTCATTCCTGAATCTGTCAAAGAAAAGAGCAAGAAGAAGGATGGTGAGGATGATGATGAGGAGAAAACCTACAGAAGGAGATCTCATTCAAGGAGTGATAAGGATGGACCAAGTGAAAGTAGCAGGAGCAAATCCTCAAAGAAGACAAAAGGTGCTGATGATGACAAGAGGGATTCTAAGGGGACAAAGGAAACAACCAAGAGAACAAGAAGTGGAATTCAGCAAGTCAAGGACATTACTAGCAGTACTTTAACCACAACACAAGACTCTAAGTCTAGGGTGGGTACTGTTAGTAATGATCCTCCAAAATCATTATCTAAGACTTCTGAACCTGAATTGCCACAGAAGAAAGAAGGAGCCACAAAAGAAACATCAAAAAGACATTTCCACAAAGTCACAGCTAGTGGAGTGTTACAGTGGATGAAGGGAAAAGGAATGAAGCTACTTTCAAGTGATGTGGCACTGAAGACTGATTCTCCTTGTTCCAGAAAGGTATCTCTTGTGAAGCATTTGAAGATCAAGAGTGTACCCAGAAGGATAAGGATAACAAAGAAGACTGGAAAACTCACAAATGTTATTGGCATCAATGTGCTTCCACTAGATGAGGACTATGATGAAGATGCCCTAGCATTTTTGAGGGCTCAAAGGATCTTTGAAGTCAAAGTGAAGTTGGATCATCTAGAGATCAAGTACACTGATGGAAGAGAAAGGATAATGAAGCAAGGAGGCTGGCAATATTTCTATATGTATGAGCTTGAAAGGATAAATGCCTTACTGAATTTTGAAGAAAAAGAAGAAAGGACATGGAAGATAGATATTGCCAGGTTCTTGAAAATGCATGTTGATTATGAAGAAAACCTGAGAAAGGAAAATGAAGAGAAGATAATTCAGAAAGAGAAAGAAATGGCTGAAATGGAGGAAAGAGCAAAGGAGCTGAGAAAGAAAGGGCTTTGCAGGGTAAAACAAAATCCTTATGTTGTGGAATACAAAAATTCTTATGGAGGCATGAGCAAGATAAGGATGGAGTTTCTGGATTCATATGTGGAAAGTGCTCTTAAAGCTGCAATTGATGATTTAAAAGACTCCCCTCTCATTGAAGAACTGATTGCAAGAGAAGAACTTCAAGAAGCCATCATAGACATGAAAAGAAGAGAAGAGATAAGGAAAAAGAAGATTTATGATGATTTTCAAGAGAAGCAATTGGAAGCTGAAGCTGCTGAGCAACAAAGATAGTCTGTAAGCTTTCAATTTTTCTATGTAATCAAATTCCTGATCTCAATGTTCATAAATTGTCCTCTCTGTTACTTAATTTACTTCTATGTAAGTTAGGCTTGTTATCAGACATGAAATTGTGCCTAAGGATCTTACTCACAATTTGGGGGAGATTGTTAGGCTCAAGACATGTCTTAATACCACTATTAACAAGCCTACACTATGTGACTATGTCACATTACATGACCTAGTGAGTTCTATCACTGGGATATGGTATAGGTCTCTATATGTACTTGTCTTGTTCTCATGAACATTAGCTTGATCATGTATGCTCAAAGTTATAATGAGTTTATCAAAGTTTCTTGCATCTAGATTGTATATAGGCCATTGAATAATTGTCCTGGTAGAAGTTCAGAAGTGTTCATGCAGCAGGATAGAAATGAATAAGGCCATGAAGAAAATAAGTTGCAGAAATTTGTCTAAGGCATTATATAACAAAGTCAGAAGAAAGCTATGTCGTGAAGTCACCAATATCTATGTCGTGAAGTGCTACATCGCATAGTCCATTTTGTACTAAGTCGTGAAGTCCTCAAGACACATGTCGTGAAGTGTTGAAGTCAGCAAAGTCAAAGAAGCCTAGATCGTGAAGTCCTCAGTAGCCCTATGTCGCATAGTCGTCAAATGACCTATGTCGCATAGTCGTCAAATGACCTATGTCGCATAGTCGTCAAATGACCCATGTCGCATAGTCATCTTATGGCCTATGTCGCAAAGTCTTCAAAGGCTATATCGCGTAGTCCTCACAAGGGAGTTCGCGAAGTCAGGAATGAAGTGGAGTTCACGATATCAACACTTAGCCGTTTATAACAAGACAAATCAAGGTACAGAACCAAGAATCAAAAGAGACAAATACTGAAGCATTTGTTCTGGCAAGGTGGTCCAAAGAACAGATGGCAAATCTACAGCTAAACTTGGAGAGAAAGATAAGAGACAAGCAGCTACAGAAACGGGAAAGATTCTGAAAAACAGGTGGTCCTTCCTGACACAGTGAACTTCTTATGGCAGGACAAGTTGGACTTTCAGAAGGGGTAGCTGTGTAATATTGTGTGTACCTAGTTTGTATAGGTGAATATATATATTGTGCACACACCACTGTAAGCTTTAAGAGAGACACACATAGTTTTTATCTTAAGCTCTTTTCTCTGTAAGCAAGCAAGTACAAACTGTTCTTGTTTAGAAGACAGAAATTCGACCGTGAATTTCTTGGAAAGCTGTAGTATTTAATTTGCTTATACAAAGTAGATTAAAGTGATTGTGTGTGTTGCTTACTTTCTACATATTACATAGCATAATCATATACAGTTAATATTTAGTTTCAAGAAAGCAAAAATCCATCAAACTATCCATTCACCCCCCTTCTGTCTAATTTCTAAGTGATATTCATTCCTAACAAGCCAGTGTATATACATTCATGGGAGTGTCCTCATGCCAATATTCTTTATATATAAATTATGTTTTAGATAAAATTTAATAAAATAAAATGACATATATGGACGGAGTTGATGGGTGATCAAATGACTTTTATTTAATTTATAATTAAAGATAAATATACAACTATTATTTATTTATGATAATATTAAATTAAATAATTTTTTTGACAGGATATTAAATAAAATCTATCTATTACTATATATTATATGCCAACACAAGGGCAAAAGTTGCCAATTAAATGGTCACGAAATTACTGTTTTACCCTTTTTTTAAAAAATAACAAAAATGCCACTCGTATATTATTTTACAAAAATGTTTTAATAGATGTGTTACTACAAAGAATCGAACCTCCGACCTCCTTCCAAGATATCCATGGGCTTAACCACTATGCTACATAACTTTATTAGTTTATTTCAAAAAACTTATTAGATAACCCACGTCTTTTATCTCTTATATTATTTTTTTTACTTTGATGTTTGAATAAATAAAATATTGGTTTGAATTATTTATATAAATTTGTTTTTCTTTTTTCCTTTTCGTAATTTTATATATCTATATATTCAATCACTATATATTATTACAGTTGTATGTTTTCAATTTAATATATATTAATTATGTTGATTATAATTCATAATTTATATTATATATTATATATTTATATTATACTTTATTTGAATTAAATTAATTATTCATGCATAAAATATACTATTAAAATTCGATCTAATATAAGAAGTATTATACATATTATATCTCTCATTATTAGTTATTTCTATCATTTTTAAATTAAGAACATTAGCATTCAAATTATACAAAAAATTTGTCTACCTACTCTGTTCGTCACATCCATTTCTTAACAATTTTCTTTTCCAGAATGTATTGTTCATTTGTTAACATTTTCTAAAGTAACATGTCATTCTTTATTAAATTATCTATATCTTTTTCCACCTTTCTAACCCTCTCCCCCCTCAACCCCAGTGACGTTCGTGTCAAAAATCGGGGTGCGTTTTTAAAATATAGGATATTACATAGTATATAATTACATAATGATCAGTCAGACTGTTAGTAGACGATTAAGTTTGGGAAAATTGAAAATTACAAGTTTTGAAAATAGAATTTCAAATTGTATTCCAAAAATTATTGTACGATGTTAAAAAAAGTATAATCTTTCATAATAATAATAGAACTTTATAGAATACATTAAATTGATTCGTAATGTCATATAATCATTTTAATAAAATGAAATTCTAAATAGGGTTTGTGGGTCCTTGACGACATCCTCTACAACATATACAATATTTCTTATATTAAGTCGAATTTCAATAGTATATTTTATGTATGAATAATTAATTTAATTCAAATAAAGTATAATAAAGATATATAATATAAAAGTACGAATTTTAAACAACATAATTAATATATATTTAATCGAAAACATACAACTGCAATAAAATTCAGTGATCGAATATATAGGTATATAAAATTACAAAAAGAAGCCTCCGGACCTGTAGATGAGTTGGTGAAAGCTCTGGTTATTGACCAAAGCATTCAAGGTTCGATTCATGGGAGCGTGGGGAATTCTTCCTGCACTCTAGGGTCTGGCGTGATACCGGTTGGGGTGTCCGGAAAATACACTTTTTGACCAAAATTAAGAAAAGATGAAAAGAAAAACTGATTTATATAAATAATACAAACCAATATTTTATTTATTTAAAAATCAAAGTAAAAATAATATAAGATAAGAGAAGAAAATACACTTTTTGACCAAAATTACGAAAAGATGAAAAGAAAAACTGATTTATATAAATAATACAAACCAATATTTTATTTATTTAAAAATCAAAGTAAAAATAATATAAGATAAGAGAAGAAAGACGTGGATTATCTAATAAATTTTTTGAAGTAAACTCAAACAGACATGTAGAATAGTGGTTAAACCCATGAACATCTTAGAATGAGGTTGGAGGTTTGTTTCTTTGTATAACAACTATTAATATATTTTTGCATAATAATATATGAGTGACATTTTTGTGACGACCATTTAATTAGAAACTTTTGCCCTTGTGTTGAGGTTTAATATACGAACACATGAGAGGAGTGCAGAATCAGTTCCCAAGTAAAAAACTAAAAACAAATAGATGACATGAATACTCCAAACTGTAATAGGTGTTCATCTCCCAAAGTGTTTATCACAAACTTGAGTGATGTGAGAGTGTGCAAAGATGCGTCGGCCTTCAGCTTCGTTTTAAAATCCTCTATCTCATTCATGCATGTTCGATTATATTACAACAACATTGCATGCATATAACCTATTCATAATCTAGATTGCAAAAAAAAAAAAAAACAATCGATTCCCGAAAAACAGATAACAACCGCTCTCTAACGCAAATTACCAATCTACAAACTATCCTTTCTCTGACACACAAAACTCAGGTAAACCTGCTTATAATCGCAAGAAGAACAATAGTACACTCGTGCTTCAAATTCTACACTATTTCAATCTGGTCTCAAAATCAATAATAGTCACTTTAAACAAGTCTTAGAGCCTTGGCATAGTTACGTTTGTGATTCAAAGTAATTACACTATTCGTCAACAAATTTCTTTACTCCTCACTATGCATGAACCATATTTCTCATTTTACGCTCTCAAACTTAAGACTACACAATCCTTAAGCTAATAAATCGATCACGACCAACTTTTTCACAATAAAAATTATTGACATCTCGCACGGGCTGTTACGCTAGTTATTGCAGTAATATGACCGGTATTTATTTTCTCAATCATGCTAATTACTCGGATTTACGAATTTTAAGAGCTTTGCATAAACCTCCCAAACCCGTTGGGCCGTACCGGGTCATCACTTAGAACGTATATAATCGGATCTTTCACCATCTTTCTTACATACAAGTTTCCCCAATGCTCGAAAGCTAGGGTTTCATTCAACTGTAAGTCATTTTCAATCCTCTCCCATTAAATTATTCAATTCATACACATATTTGTATCTATCAATGTCAGATTACATACCCCAAGAGCTCTTACATGAAATTCTCATTAAATTACCTGTTGAATCGCTTGTCCGTTTCACAAGTGTTAACAAATCTTGGTACTCTTTGATCACTGATCCGATATTCATCATTAATCATTTGAATTATTCAAATTTGGACCAAGATAAGAGACCCCTTTTGCTTAGATTTTATGATAGGGTTGAGAAGGAAGAGAATTATACGATTCGTTGCGATAATGAGACATTTTCGGAAGAATTTACCAGGGTTGAGTTTCCGTTTAAGAGCCCACTTGGGTATTTTAGGATTGTTGGGATATGTAATGGGTTAGTGTGTTTGTCGGATGATTTGTTTGGTGATACGGAAAGGGTGATTGTATGGAACCCGTCGATTAGGAAGTCAGTTGATTTAGAAATGCCTGTTAGGCCGAAGTACCCGCATATGTTTGTTCTTGGTTTTGGAGTTTGTCCTGTGATGAATGATTATAAAGTGGTGAGAGTTGTGTATGTTAAAGATGTTAATGATCCGTCATTTAATTTTACGGTACCTCCTGAAGTTCAGGTTTACTCGTTAAGTACGGGTTATTGGAGGGATGTGAATGCTGGTGCTCCTTCGTGTTATATGGTTGAGTATACTTGGTCACAGGTTTTTGTTTTTGGGTCTGTTCATTGGGTTGCGTTTCGTAAGCTAGGGGACAGTGGTTCTCGTAATTTGATAGTTTCGTTTCATATGGGTGATGAAGTTTTCCGCGAGGTGGTGCTTCCAGATTCTTTAGCTAATGATATTGTGTATGACATGTCTGTAAGCGTATTTGGGGATTCTCTTGCTGCTCTTAAATATAGTAAGGAGACTGGACAAGAGTCCTGCTGTGTATGGGTTATGAGAGAGTATGGGGTTGCAGAGTCATGGACTAAGTTATACACTATTAGTGTTCCAGGGTTGACGAGGACGATATGTTTTAGGAAGGACGGTGAAGTTATATTATCATTGAGTAATAACGAGCTAGTTTCTTATGATCCAGTAACTGGTAAGATAAAGAATCTAGGTATCTTCGGAAATATGCGGTCGTTCTATGTTGGTACTTACGTGGAAAGCCTGGTTTTGCTGAAAGGACAAAGTAGCCTCGTAGAAGGTATCTCAAATCTTTTTTCGGATTTTGCAACAGAAAATGCAGTTATAGCAGAGCAATAATGTTAGAAGGCAATGCTGAGAAGACTACATAAGAGCAAGGTAGATCACTTCATGTGTTCATAATACTGATAGTGTAGTGCTCTATGCTTTTGACCTACGTGTGTTTTTGTCTTTGTCCCATACCCCTGTACTCAATCTTCAAGGGCAAAAAACTTTCTTTGTCGTACTTTTGTCCTGTCAAAATGAGAAGGCAAGAAGCCTGAATTTGTTATTTCTTTTCTCTTTTGAAAACCTGCCTTTCTCTCATACTATTGACCATGGCACCTTAAAAAGGTTGTTGCTTAATGTGTTTAGTCTTTGACATACTTTCATAAGCATGTATACATTAACAACGCAGACAGGTAACCTGTGTTCTGGGGTGAAAAGAACTTTTCTATTTCTTTTTAGTCTCAATTTAATTCACTTACCAGTTTGATTCTTGGTGTAGGTTATTGAATGGAAATCTTCATATTCAAGTCTGATGGAGGTTGCATGGAAGGCGAGAGGCGCAAATGGAGAGTCTTTCTCTTTTCCGTTCAAATGTAGTACAACTATCATCTTATCAGTCATTTTTATCATGTGGTGTACTGATTTTGTTTCTTTAGCAGCAAAACATTTTTCTATGAAATGGAGAAACTGTACTAGTACTAATATAATTTATTTAATAAGAAATTTGGTTAAACTTTTAAGCTTTAGCAAGCATAGCTGTGCATTTATAGCTGGTAATTCATGATGAATTTTGGTAAGTATATATGTCTAGTATGTATACATATACACACATATAGTTTGTAGACAGTTTGAGACGACATCATGTATCATGCAATCAAAGAGTATGATAATTCATGAGTTCATCTGAAATAAAAAAAATTGAGATTAAAAAATGTCAAGACAAATATGTTTTTTATTTTCATTTTCAAAAACTTGCTTATAAGAAGTTGAGGTTATATTTGATTAGGTCAATGTTTTTCAGTTCATGGTTTAAATTTTTGCCCAACATCCTCATTCTCTGTTAAATAACATAAATTCAATCTTTACATTAACTCTGATGCAAATCAGAAGGCGTTTTTCTGCATGTTTTTCATATTTGAAACATAAACAGATGGAATTGAGATCAATCAACCAATCAAACATATCCGATATATATCACAACGATCTATTGTCATTTGAAACATATTTGAAACCTCCTCTAAACATTTTTGTATCATCGTTGGGTTTAAACCAAACATCTTGTATGACAATTCTTCGGTATCACATCCCAAAAAAGAATTTTGGGAATATCAGGGGTTAGTCTGAACCTATTTTTTAAAGTTAAAGCCTAAACCGAACTCGACCCGAAATCCGAAAGATCCCAAACCCATTTCTAAGAGCCAAGCAACCCCGTCACACAAGTATTTGAACATCAACTAAACTTTAGTGCAAGAAAATGAGTTCCTACTCATCAAACTATCTTCGCTTATTATCACTCACAAAGCTCTTGACATCGCACGTCAACAATGCGCGTCACGAAGAAGCACTTTCTCTCTTTCACCACATTCACTCCACTCTTTCTCTTGACCCCTTTGTTTTTCCCCTTGCTCTTAAGTCTTGCGCGGCCATTCGTCGCCCTCATCTCGGCACTTCAATTCACTCCCACCTCATCAAAACCTCCCACAGTACTAACAACCCCTTTATTGCATGTGCCCTTATAGACATGTATGGTAAATGTGTGTCTATTTCGTCTGCACGCAAGGTGTTTGATGAAATGCCTGACAGAAATGTTGTTATGTGGAATGCGATGATTTCGTTATATGCGCATTGTAGGGATTATTTGTCAAAAGGGTTGGAGTTGTTTGAGGTTATGGATGTTTTGCCTAATCATTCTACGTTTAATTCGATTATAGCGGGGTTGAGTGAGGTGGAGGATGGGTCGTACAAGGCGATTGAGTTTTATAGACGAATGCGGAGGTTGGGGTTGAAGCCTAATTTGATTACTGTGCTTGCTTTGATGAATGCTTGTGTGGGAATGGGGGTTTTGAATATGGTTAAGGAAGTTCATGGGTTTTCGATACGAAATGATATTGATTGGCATCCGCATTTTAGGAGTGGGTTAGTGGAGGCGTATGGGCGGTGTGGGTGTCTTGAAAATGCATGTGTTGTGTTTAGGAGTTTGCAAGAGAGGGATGTGGTTGCGTGGAGTAGTTTGATTTCTGCGTATGCGTTTCATGGGGAGGCAAGAATTGCGCTGAAAATCTTTGAGGAAATGGAAATGGCTAAAGTAAAGCCTGACGAGATTGCTTTTCTTGGAGTGTTGAAAGCTTGTAGTCATGCTGGATTGCCTGATGAAGCGAGGATGTATTTTGCTCGTATGCACGATGAGTACGGTGTAGAACCAAGAAGTGATCACTATTCGTGTTTAGTGGATGTTTTGGGTAGATCAGGGAGATTACATGAGGCTTATGAAGTCATTCGAGGAATGCCAGTGAAGGTGACTGCAAAAGCTTGGGGAGCTCTTTTAGCTGGTTGTCGAACTTATGGAGAAGTGGAACTGGCAGAGATTGCAGGAAGAGCATTGTTTGAATTAGAACCTGATAATGCTGCAAATTACGTAATTTTGTCTAGAATATACGGAAATGTCGGACGTCATGATGAAGCGCAGAGAATAAGAACAATAATGGAGGAGAGGGGATTGAAGGTCGCACCTGGTAGTAGTTGGGTTTTCAATCAAGACTGATGCATAATTTACAAAAATATCAGATTGCACGCATTGTTTGTACTATACTATAGCCGGAAAGATCCTCCTGCTTTAGAATTCTTGAATATAGAAATACCTTGCGGAACATCTAACATTTCGTTTTATCCTTCGCTCTTCGACTCCAGAAATACCTCGTCAAACATTCCTGAAAAATTTATGTTCTATCGAGTAAAATGATAAATCAATATTTTACTTAGATACTCCTCCCTCCGTCCCACCCGATTGTATACATTGGTAGACGGGGGCTCAATACGATTTTAAGGCTCCTATAAAGTATATTTTCATAAATTTTATTTAATTTTTTTTTCTTCTAAATTAGAATTTAACGTTTAAATTTTTATTCAGAAAAAAAATAATTTAAAAATAAGTTATAGAATTATACTTTATATACATCTTAAAATATGTGTCGAGCATAAGAGCATCTACAATGGGAGCCTAAGTGATGCCTCTGGCCACGTCGGGTCACGTGGAATGACTTGGCCAGCAGAATTTTACATACATTTGCATTGGAGGAGCAAGAGCTGAAGTGGGCAATCCCACTGCGGTGGTCAGACCCATTTGCTTGCTTTTCGGTCTTTATTGTTAATTTAGACTACTACCTTTCTCTTAGAGCAAAGCCAATACAAAAGCCCGATTCCAGTTTTTTTGGTCACACAAATGTGTCAAATAAGCAAAAATTGAGCTTCATACAAACTTGGCTGATCTGCTCCACTGCACCATCCATTAAAAAATTTAAAAAGTACACAAAAGACACACACATCTGCGAAAAAGTACGAAACAGAGAAAGTGGGTTGAGCCCGCTTTGGTGGGACTGACAAGTTTTTCTCGTTTATCTCCAATGCGTTCAATCTGACTGGGTCTCACTTTCTCTCTTCCATGTCAACAGTTGGGTCACGCGTTGAACCTGCTCTTACTTAACATATAATATGAATATAATAGAACCTACTATATGCCGGAAGTGAGTTTAGCATTGCATGAGATTGGACATTATTTTTGTTAACCCATTTGTTCCTCAGGTGACATGAACTGGGCTCTAAATATATAGAAAGCATTGTGGATGCTCTAAAAGTTACAACCAGCGGAGTCCCAGTTCACCTCAGGATTCAACTTGTACCTGACGACAATTGGCTGGAAAAACGAGATGCACGAGATGTTAACTTGCCAACGACTGCTTCTCACCTTCTCAATAAAATAATTAAATGATATTAGCTGATATGTTTGTTGTATCCATAAAATATCTTAACATATATCTTCCCTCTGACAATTAACACATGGAAATGTTCTTCACTCGTGTCAAATACGGACATATGGTCTTGTACATGTTAATAAATAAGAAATAATCTGAATTTTTCGAAAGTTATTTGTCCGTAAACAAATAATCTACTCGGCTAATAACTTTTCCAGTCTGTTTGATTGGATTCAACTAATTGCATTGTATTCAGATAATTAGTTCAATATTTGAATAAGAAATTGGATTTTTTATAAATAAGTATGACCTTTGGTTTTATTCTACCTAGACCCGAAAGAATGGGAGATAGGCCATCAAATTTTGCCACTTGTTATGCCAGCAACATTTACATGCCCATCCTCTCTCTCTCTCTCTCTCTCTCTCTCTCTCTCCATCTCTCTCTCTCTCTCTCTCCCTCCCACACACGCAAGCATTGAAACAAAACACACACTAATCTTATACTCTCAGCTCTGTAAAGATAATGAGGGGTTTCTCTTACTTCATCAACCACTTTCATGGCTCCCCTTCTTCTTCTTCTTCTTCCAAGCTCTTAATCCTCCTGTCTCTCAGGTTTTCATTTCTTTCTGGCACCCTTTTTCATACCCTTTTATTATGTGTGTGATATCTAGTGCTTTGTTTGATGTCATTAATAGTGGTACTTTTTTCTTGTGATTACTTGTTGAGATCATGTTCTGGTTTGGAATATTACTCACATTTGTATGCATACATCAATAGTAGTTTGTACTTTTTTTACCCAATTTTTAATATAAACAAGTCACTTTTTATGATGTCATGTTAATTGGATCATGATCTTGTGTAGTAATTTACAATGAGACCCACTGAGGAGTTTTAGTTTCTGTTTTTTTTAATTAAACAGTGATTATTTATCAACAGTTTTGCACTCGGACTAATGGATTTTTAGATGAATTATTCTTTTTAAGTATCTATACTCTTTATTAAAAGCAGAAAGCCCCTCTTAATGGTATACCATGTATACCGCGGTATACATATTATTTTTATCTTAATATTATTAATATAATTCTAAATAAATATAATAAGATTTATTATTAAATTAAAAACCTATACTTACTCTTTATTAAAAACAGTTATTGGTATGGTATGCCATGTATACCACATACCACAGTATACATATATTTATTATCTTAATAATCTTAATATATTTAACATAATTCTAAATTAATATAATAGGATTTATTATTTAATTAAAAGTTAATTTTTATTACTTTATTAAAATCAAAAACCCACTCTTAATAATGTACTCCATCCGTCCCATCCATTTGTTATCATTAAAAATGGAAGGTTTGACACGCATTTTAAGGCTCTTATAAAATATAATTCCATTATTTATTTTTTAAAAAATTCTTCTTTGAATAAAAATTAAATGTTTGGATTTTTATTCAAAGAAAACTTTTTTTAAAAATAAGTAATGAAACTATATTTTATAGAAGCCTTAAAATGCGTGCCGAACCTCCCATTTGAAACGATAATAAATGGATGAGACTGAGGGAGTAGTATGTCATATACAGCGGTAAAAATATAATTATTATATTAATATAATTAACATAATTCTAAATTAATATAAATAAGATTTATTATAAAATCAAAATCAGATATCCAACTTAATGTTCTCATATGTTGATATGTTATGTATACCGCCGTACACGTATAATTTGATTGAGATCAAAAGATTTTTTATATTACCTATTATTTTATAAGTTACTTTCGATCGGTACAATTCATATCTCTCCTACTTCTAACAATTACAGATGAGTATTTTATCCGTCCCGTCGATCTTACTCTGTTCTCACGCCCCATTCGGGACGGGAATTTGAGACATTATTCATGTTCAGGACACAGGAACAGAGAGAAGAGAAGCATAAAAATAACACGGGGATTGGTGGCGGGAACGGAGAAAAGTACATAAAAATAATTCGGGATTGGGGCTTGATTGATAAGGAAAACTCTTTTTCGTTGGAACACAATAGTACAAAGCCAAATTTGGGTATCTCTCATACTTCTAACAACTACATATGAGTATTTTATCCGTCCCGTCGATCTTGCTGTGTTCTCCACCCCATTCAGCAACGAGAATTTAAGAAATTATTTGCGTTGAGAACAAGAACAGAGAGAAGTATAAAAACAACTCGGGAATTGATTGCGGGAATGGAAAGAAGTATAATAAAATTATTCGGGGGATCGGGGACTTTATTAATGAGGAAAACTCTTATTCGTTGCAAAACAATAGTACAAAGCCAAATTTTGGTTAGTATGATATATCTAAATTAATTGGTTTCATTCCAAACTCGTGTTCGAATAGCTGCAACTACAATTATATAAGTTAGTTATTTATTCAATTTCAATTCTTTGATTTTACCAAATTTTTGATTCTTTCTATCGACATAATTAAATAATATTTATTTATTATAGATTTTCAATTTTTATTCTTGATCCGTGCTTCGCACGGGTTATGAGCTAGTAGTTGGTAATTCAAGATTAGGGTCTCAATTTCGCTACTAATTATATATTGGAGACTAATTCACTTTAGCAGCTCAAACATCAACTTGGAATGAGAAAATAAGACAGCATTTTATGTTGTCTAAATACGTCTTATGTCTTTCTATTTGTTCCATATTTTGTATCTAGTTTCTTGTTCCCCGGTGATTGCCTGCTTAAAATGATCATCCTTGTTTGTTACATGTTTCTGAAAGGTATCACGTTTTTTACTGCAGCGGTGCAGGCCTTGTGGCATATGCAGACTCTCCAGTAGATAGTAGAAGCAACCACTCAAAATCCACAAATGTTCAACCAAAGAAAAAAAAGATTTTGGTGCTTGGGACTGGGTGGGCAGGTACCAGTTTCCTAAAGGACCTAGATATCTCATCATACGAGGTTCAGGTGGTTTCACCTCGAAATTATTTTGCATTTACTCCTTTGTTACCTAGTGTGACATGTGGGACAGTTGAGGCACGAAGCATCGTAGAGCCGGTCAGGAACATAATAAAAAAGGTGACGCCATTGAGACTTGTACCCCTTTATGATTATGCTAGATAGAACTACATGCAAGATTTACATGAAAATGCACTGTTTGATAATTATGATTATTCTGATAACCGCGATAGGAAATATATCTGCCTATTTTAAACTTCCCTAACTGAAAATTTTAATTTCAGTTTCTTTATTAACCCTGCAGAGAGTTGGAGAGATCAAATACTGGGAAGCTAAATGCCTTCAGATTGATCCAGAAAGCAAGAAAGTTTTCTGCAAAGCAAATCTAGATGAGGCCTTAGCTGGTAGCAATGATTTTTCACTGAATTATGACTACTTGGTTATAGCATTAGGAGCACGAGTTAATACTTTTAACACTCCTGGAGTTTTGGAGTACTGCCATTTCATAAAGGTAATGTCTTTCAAGTAGGGAAGTTGCAAAAAACAACTTAGATATCAATGAATATGTCTATTGACAATACAGTCAAGTTCTTTAATTAAAATGCTACAGAAATTGTACTTTTAATTTCTCATATTTCCTCTTTCTGAAGAAAACCATGACATGCCACGCAGGAGGTTGAAGATGCTCAGAAAATTCGCATTACTGTAATAGATAGGTTTGAGAAGGCAGTCCTCCCAGATCTAACTGAAGAAGAGCGGAGGCTCAACCTCCACTTTGTAATAGTTGGAGGGGGTCCAACTGGTTGTGAGTTTGCAGCAGAACTACATGACTTCATCTATGAAGATTTGGTTAAATTATATCCCGGTGTTAAAGATCTGGTAAAAATAACACTGGTTCAGTCTGGAGATCATATCTTGAACACGTAAGGACACAAAGCTTGTGTTGCTTTTTAATAATTTCATTAACCAAACAAGAAAATGCAAATTACTAGCGCATTCCCTAGGGAGAACAAAAGAGTGGAACAGATTCCAGCTCAGCCTACCATCAAATAGCACAAGCAAAAGTAATTTGCAACAACTGCAAAAATACTAGCTGTCCATGAAATGTTCAAAGAAGTACATAGCAATTCTATAGCTGCATATTTTAGTTTTTGTTCTATTTGCTGTCTTTAACACAAATACTGGTTTTACTGTTTAGCCTACTTATCATCTTTGACGAATTGCCAGTAAATGTTATACCTCTAAGCATTCAATTTGTGGGTACCTTTTCAGACTACGCCTTACCTTTCTTCATTTCACAATAATTATCTATCACCATAATTTCTTATTTTACTAAATTTACATATTGTGGACTGATTTATCAGAATTTCTTTGTAGTACAAAAGTATAATGTATAAACCCATATGTTAAATTTTACCGGTATAATAGGAAATCAATTGGTCCCAATTGTTTTCTATTTTTGTATAGTTCTTTTGTTGTAGCTCATAGAACTCGTACAAACATAATGTATAAATGCCACAAACTGATGTTGGTCTGACAATATGGTTTTGTTTTGTCTGCAGGTGCTTTTTGATATAAGCAGATGTTTGGTCTTTATGTTTTTATAATTATGCATATAACATTGTTAACTTTTCTTGATAAATAATTTGGCTGTTTTAATTAATACGTCCTTTTAGAAAAATGAATCCTCTTGTAGAGAAGAGAGTGACTAAACTGCAGAATGCAGCTAAATTCTCCTTTTGAACGAGTTCTAAACAATGTTAGATGAAAGGGAGCATTTCTTCGGTAGCTAATGAATAGTAAATTACCATCCCTATTAGAAGGATTTGTGCATGAAAAAATTGTCTCAATTTAAATAGTTCATGTAGCAACTGCGGAAGGGAGGGCTAAGTATTCTAAAGTTTAGCTACAATCAACTATATGAATAACAATGGCTAAAAACTGTTTGTTGAGGACAATAGCTTTGGAGGAAGGTTTCTGTTAGTTTCTCTAATTTTTGAGGCCAAGGGTCTGGTCTCAGGCTGATGCAGTAATTTCTTGATTATGCCTTGTGGTTTATCGGAAAACTGGATCAGAAATAGGTTTTTGGCTGTTGGCTGTATACCATGTGCAGAGTGGTTTCCGGTGATTCTAAATTTTAATTACCTTAAAGGCGGTATGCTTCTATTGTATGACATATTAGGTTGAAATTTAGGAGTTACCGATGACATCCTCTATTATTACATAAATTGTAGCTTATGTACAACTGTGGTTATCACTGAAGAATTGAATTGGTAAAGTCGAAGTCAGCCCAAGTATGATTAAGGGTGGCAAGGTGAAAGCTTAAATAGAAAAGTACATGTGAAGCAACTTCGCGAGTCTCTTTATCTGTTTATTGTTTTCTGAATGAGCAAAATAATAGTTAATGAATTGTGCTGGTGCACTACATGAAATTCTTTGGTTGGAGGAAGTTGCTGTGGGGCCTAATGTAGCTATTCAAGGAAATTCACTGTACAGAAAGGGACACTCTTAGGTTCAACTGCCATAAGAGCCTTTATTTTTCTTCAACTTTGTAATTCAAGTTCTAACTAATTAGAGCTTTCCCTTTCCCTCCATTTCTTGCTCTAGTTCTTTCAATAATTTATTTATGAAAATGAATCTGCCCTAATGTATCTCAGTGTTTTTTCACCTCTGACCTCTGTGCACATTTGCTTCCAAGTTACGGGAGTCACTGTAAAGCACAGACAATAAGATTACCTGGTATGCAGATCCTGCGTTATGTTTGAAATTAATATTTACACAAATTAATGATGTCAGATGGTTTAGGTAGACTACCGTAGGACGAGTTAAGTTGTGGAGTATCATTCTTCATCATCTAGTTGATGACACATATGTCTTAATTATCTTTACTCTGCACTTGCTCATTAACACTGCCTTGTGTGTCATTTTTCAGTTGGGATTATCTCAAAAAGGTCTTACTAGCTAGTGAGATAAAATTATACATATCAACACTTTCTTTGTTTGACATAAGTTAATAAACAAGTAATGTATCAAGTTTCGTTTCTCACATCTATGAGCTTTGTAGATACAGATGTGTGCTGATATTGACCCAGATTGATATCAGTTTAGAAGGTTTACATCCCAATTGTCAATTGTCTACAGAATTCAACTTGAAGTTCTTCATGTCATGATGTAGGTTTGATGATAGAATCAGCATGTTTGCTGAGCAGAAATTTTGCAGAGACGGGATTGAAGTTCTAACAGGATGCCGTGTTTTAAGTGTTACTGAAAATATGATCAACATGAGAAAAAAATCCACGGGGGAGCTAACCTCTCTATCTCACGGGATGGTTGTCTGGTCAACTGGTGTTGGGACTCGCCCAGTTATAATGGACTTTATGAAAAAAATTGGCCAGGTGTGCTCAACATCTCTTCTACTTGGATTAACTAGGACTTTTCATTTGTTGCTTGTTGCTTGGATAATAATTATAGTTGGAATATTGCACATAGGCAGGGTTGCAATATCACATAACATAGTCTAATTTCTAACTTCCTAACTCTGGCTGTAAGATTAAGTTGTGTAACTTATGCAGACTGATAGACGGGCTTTAGCTACTGATGAATGGTTGCGGGTAAAAGGATGCGAAGATGTATACGCTATTGGTGATTGTGCCACCATTGATCAACGTAAAATTATGGTATGCAGAAAAGTAGTTTTTTAAGCCATTCTTGCATTTCTAAGTAAATCATCCATTGAATATGTTAAGATTTAGTCTTTTCTGTTCTCTCAAGTCCATTTTCTTTTTTGCAAAGTAAAAGTTTATCAAAAAAAACAGGATACGAAATTTGAGGGCACTATAGAAGAACAAGCACTCTGACAATTCGGGTCTACTCCCTACCCTTAATTAAAATTTGAGTCTATTCCGAATCTGAAACCAACAGAAGCCCAAAGTACGGTAGCCAACCACAGGCCCCCAAGAGATTATGATTTGTGCATTTGGTTGCCTTACTTAAGCAGTTCAGAAAATCTTAAGCAGTTAAGCTTATATTCTGAACTAAGTGTCTTGACGTGGAATTGGGGTGTTACAAGCTTCATTCCTTAAAACAAAAAGGATAACTCGAGCTAAGCTTAAGCTAATTTACTATAACTTTTAAAGCATTTTCCTCGTTCATTTCATAGTACCTGTTATCTGGAAGTCAGTTGTCTAGTAAATTGACTTATCATGTGGACAACAACAAAAGTATGCTATAGGATTACATGAATATCTGTTATACAAAATTGGGTTAACTGATAGAGTTTTCTGGTCCATTGACATTTAATAAAGTCTTTGGATCTTTATTTTATTTTAAATAATCCCAATTTGAGGTTTCACACATATTCATTGAAGGTATGTTATAATAAAAAGCCCAAGTAATATGTATAGAAGTACTTTGATTCCAAATGCCTGAAACTAGAATGGAAGAATATGCCTTATGTTTTTGTTTTGAAATTTCATGAACATGGAGCCACGAGTTAGTCTTTCTATGTCACGGGAATTAAGTTCCAGACCAAGTTATGCCCAGTTGTCTTGCTAGTCTCTCTAGGAATAAGAATAGCTCTAACACTTGATGACATGTAAAGCAGAAGGAGAAGGGGGATTTTGTGTGGAGTGCAACATTTACGGGGAAAGTGCCTCCTTAAGAACCGTTATTGCCATCCTATGCATCATAGCTCATAGTGCTACAATTTAAGCCTGTATTCATTATGAGAATGCTTCAATAATTTCTAATTATTCTTCAGCACATAATTTCATGTAGTCAATAACGCCGTGAGTCCAATACTGTATAGTATATTTTTGTTTTTATCTATGTAAAGTGTTGTGATTTCAGGAAGATATATCTAGCATATTTAAAGCTGCCGATGCCGATAACTCTGGTACCCTATCAGTTGACGAATTCAGAGAAGTAATGGAAGACATCATCATTCGTTATCCTCAAGTTAATCTATATTGCAAGAACAAGCATCTGTTGGAGGCAACAGACATTTTAAAAGATGCTAAGGGGAACTTTAGAGGGGAAGTTGACCTGAAGGGGTTTAAACGAGCACTTGCGCATGTTGATGCTCAAACGAAGAGTCTTCCTGCAACTGCTCAGGTGTTCGTTTTTTTCTCTCCTTTGGTTTCTTGATCAATTAAATTTTCTTTTATATTTTGTGTATCAATATTTATTACCCTTCCGTGTTTCAATATGGTAGGTTGCTGCTCAGCAAGGTGCATACCTTTCTAGATGTTTCAATCGCTGGGATCGATGCAAAGCCAATCCAGAGGGCCCTCTCTACTTTGATGGATGTGGACGTCATGAATTTCGTCCTTTTCTGTATGTCATAATCCTTGCAAACCTCTTTTTATTTAGTTTCTTGGTCCAAGTACTGTAGCATTTGCCTGAATTTTGTCAAAAATAAATAATGACGGATGAGCTTGCTTAAGTATGGAGGTTATTAAACTAGAACTTATCTTCATGTCCACATAGTTCTGTTAATTATTAATTAAGTTTAAGGTCTAAACTTGTACTAGGCAATACGTGTTCTGAAGATCATGCCAGCAAGATAAATGTTTATACTTGAGCATCTTAGTTTTTGGCTATATTCTATACAAATTATTAATTTTGTATATTTGATACATCAACTTTAATGACTTTCTTTAAAGAACTTAGTTGTATCAGATAGCAATAAACTTGTCTTTCTTAAGAAAACTTACCATTAACCTTCGTCACAAGGTACAAACACTTTGGCCAATTTGCACCTTTGGGAGGTGAGCAGGCAGCAGCAGAACTGCCAGGGGACTGGGTTTCTATGGGTCGTAGCACTCAATGGCTCTGGTATTCTGTATACGCAAGGTAAACTGCAGCTTTACTTTCAGTTAATTGTACTTGCTTTGTTGGGTGTTATATTGTTGCCGTTTTTCTTTTAAATGAACTTTTAGCAAGCAAGTGAGCTGGCGCACAAGGATACTAGTTGTATCCGACTGGATAAGGAGATTCTTCTTTGGGAGAGACTCGAGTCGTGTTTGACACTGCCTGAAGAACACTGGTCTGTGGGTTAGTCATCAGTCCAAAAACATCAATGTATATCTGCTAATTATGTGGTTTTCTCGACGTGTTCTACTAGGTTTTCTGCTACATAAGATGACAAGGTTTTAAGTTTTAATGTGTATTTTGTGTTCAGAAAAGATATCCAGTTATACTTTTAATGAATTAATAATTTTCTCAATGAAGGAGCTAGCTCCCTTATCAAATTCCTGGTGATCCTTTAGATGTTGTTTGGAAGTAGCAAGGAACCAGTGAACATAATTTGATACCATCTGAATGGAATTAGTAATTATTATTACTGTAAATTTGCGACAAATGAACGAAATCCCATTCATTCTTATTCATGCACACTGCGACAAACCATAAATGGAACATGGAGTCGTGACTTGAGATACATGTGATTAACTTATAGTCCCGTTAATGCAAAGCCACTCGCTCACAAAGATTTTGCTGCAATTAAGATTCGGGTTGATTGAACTGAAGAATTCTGGTGTTATGTTGAGTGCATTAGTTATGCTAAAGCAAGTGTCTCCACTTTCTGCTCCATGCACCCTAGTGCACACCAGGCTCTTTGGAAACCCAACTGCACAACATACACAGAGAACAGCAGAAACTATGTATTACTCAATCACATGAACAAATATGTGTGTGCAGGAATTCTGAAAAGTTACTTACTGCCGGTATTTATACTGCCACCTTCCGCGACTGAGATGATTAAGAGAAGAATCGATAAGATTTGAACAAAGTTGACGAGTATCATTACTGGTTTTGCCATTTCTAGCTGTTTATGCAGTGCGAAGGTTGGTTATATTAATAGGTATATATATATACGAAGAATATCTGCAAACAACGATGAGTTTAAGGGAATCATTTGAGATATAATCTGGGAAACTCCTTTAAATTATAATCAAAAGGCAGGATGGGATAAAACTAAGAGTCTGCATGGTGGTTTGCACTTGTTTGTTTAGTAAGCTCCAATGATTATAGACAAATGATGGTGAATCAAGAGAATAAATGATGGCGACCAGCTCTAGAGCAAAGTGTAATGACCGCGTTACAAACGCGTCAGCTCAATTTGTCTGGGCTTCTTATCCACAGATTGGCAGTACAGCCCCAACACCAAAATCAATACGGCCCAATTTGGTATTTTGTTCTTGGAAACACAAGCCCAGTTTATTGTAAAGCCCCCCCGAAGTATGTGACTGGAAATGAATCGTAAACAATCTTATAAAAAGAACACTTCTCAGGTTAAGCAAACTCTGTTCACAGCTAGACAAAGTTGCCTCTGTGCTCACATTACAAATGAAAGCGTAGGAGAAGAAGATTGAAATTCAAATGCATGCCTACATTCAGACTAATCGAATGCGCAACTGGCTTTTTCCAGGAACTTTGGTGGCTGCATATCTCAAGTCTCTGAAAGAAAGAAAAGCCGAACATCACCCTCTTACACTAATTCCACCCCCTCAACTTGCTGACGAGCAAGATATCTTTCCCTCCTCTCTTTCTGCAAAAGCAGATGCAAAGAATTGTATTAGTATGTAAATACAAAATGCAGTTAGTAGTAGCCATATGTCATCTAAAAATGTCGATCATATTTCAGAAACCTCACCCATTCATCTATAATGAGTCCTTCTCCCACAATCCGCGGCCCTGAGTCTTCTGGCCGATTTTTATGTGTCTCCAGCTCTGCCTCAGCTTCCATCAGTCGACCATTCAGTTTCTCCAACTCCTTTAAAAGATCAGGCCAATAAAATGTAAAACAGCAGTCACCCAAAAAGAGCAAGGAAGAGAGATCAAACTTGAGAGCAGTCTGATATAACTACATGCATGACTGTCAAAATTGTGCTACTTACTCGAGAAGAACCTTCTGCATCGAGGAAAACAACTTGCAAAATTTGCTCAACCAACACTTGGTCCTTTTGTTCTTCAAACTGCGAAATATCAAACATAATCATAACTCATAAGATCTGCGCAGGTTGAATTAATTTTCAGAATGTTCAGCATAAGATCAAGGGTTTGCAACTTCGCATAGGTTCATCAGATTGAAAAATATACAAGTGACAAGGTGTTGGACGCAATTTACCAACTCTGGTATGTAATCCACTTCTACTTCCACTTTCAAGCTCATGATCTTAAACTTGACCCTGCTCTTCCGACCCAATATTTTTTCGCCTTTCTCTGGAGGCTCCACAAATTTGAACACTACATTGAGCATCAAACAAAACATACAATGATACAATTCTTCGAAGACAAGCCAATTGTAAATCATCTATAAATCTCAGTGATTCAAATCTATTGGAAGGAAGTGCAGATGAACTAGACAAACAAGAATGATGCTATTACCAGTTGCAAGAAGACTTTCACCAGGAGCAAGTATTCCTCCAGGAGGACGCATGTAACAACTTTTCGGTGCAGTTGTTTGGAACTAAAGCACCACCACATATGACAACTTAGATAAAATCGCATTAACCAGATTCAGCAATAGATACCAATATCAAGACAATTTTGGGTTTAACAAGAAATAGAGTTGCAGCACAAGTTATATTGGCACTGTAAGCCAAAGATATCCATTTTACACTAAAAATTGCTGTGCAATGCATGGTACAGCTCGAAATCTGAAATTATGAGTACAGAAATAATTTAATAATTATAGATTTTTCAAGAATGAGTAAATTGTCTGCTCGATTTTATATGATCAAAATGTACCACTTGTTCAATCTACAAGTGATACTCGAAAGGCATAATTTAGTTGAACGATTGCATACCTGTGTGTTTCGCAATTGTTTCCACATAAAAAACAAACAAAAATGCTCAATTTTGACAGATAAACTTGTGGATTCTAACTTGACAGGAAAACGAAGGCCACCGAATTTGAACACACACATAGGTCGATCAGCAAGGGAAAAAAAGAAAGATTCATAAACAGAGAATTTGGATGAGACCCTTACCTTGAAAGCTACACGAGTCTTGCTAATGTTTTCAATCCTAATAGCACTCCTGGCTTGTTTACCAGGCTCATCTGGAGTCAAACAAAGTCCATATGTAAAGCCAGATATAAAAACAACTTGTATTAAGATAGCATATACAAACTTTCATTGATGTGAAAACCAGAAGAGCATAATTAGGTCAAACTATACTTGTTAAAACCGAGCTGATTCAGGAAGAATATGGGTCCGGACAGGGGCGGAACTAGATAGAAGCTAACCCATGCTTCAGCCCCGACTGGATCGAAAATTTTGGCATAATTTTTTTTTTCAAATCTTGATTTTAAGAAAAATTCAGTAGAAATTTTGATTTAACCCTCGGCTAACATTCAAAACTTAACTACATCTTGTTTTAGCCCCGGCTATAACAAAATCCCGGTTCCGCCACTCGGTCCAGAAGAATATATAACCTAATTAATATATTAAAAAATGCAAAACATGACTTGAGGTCTTGAGCACAGTAATGTCAGATAACACACACTCTCTACACTCATTTAACTCATTTATGTAGCCAGAAGTTCTCTAAAGTAATACTTTTTCTGTAAAGTAGAGCTTTATTCGAGACCGATGCCTTCATTTTGCCAGATAGGATGACCATTTTTGCTCAACAGAAACTTTGTTAACCATTTGTTCATCTAACATGGTATTCAAGTTACAAGCACAGACGAGCTCATTCAAGAACAGTTAGATTCCAGAATGTACATATATTCATTAATCATCAGAACAAAAAATCATCAAGACAATAACCACAATTTAATAATATAACAACAGAAACCAGCTTAAAGAGAGAAAGCACATACAGGGAAAAAAGAGCTTGTTTGTAGGATCCAGAGAGAGTCTGCGCTTGGCGGGGAAAAGGGACATTGCTAACGACGAAAGTGAACTGGATGAATGATGAGCGGAAGATGTATCAAAGCCCAACTGAGATTGATGACGCATGTTTTTATTGTTAACATCATTACAAGTAGAAGAGGATAAGGTGGTAGAGTTCCAAAACGGCATTCTGCAAATGCTCCACACCTTTTCGTCATCAGGCTCTGGTTTAACATTGCCAAAATCACCAGCCATGGATTTATGAATGCTTCAACGTTCCGGCTACCAGCTCTTATTCATTAAGTTACACACACAGTCTATCATATAATGAGAGAAGGCAATGTGATGAATGCTTAAGTGGTGTGATACTTGTAAATTAGTTGCTCAACAGAGATTGACAGCTCATATACAAAAATAATATGGTCTAGCTATTTTTATTTATAAAAACAGCCAGGAAATAAAATGATTACATCAGCTCTCTCTGTTGAATGAGAATATCAAGACTGGGAGCCTGCAGGTCAAAAACGTACCAGAAGAAATTGGTAGGGTATAAACTGGCATCCGACATGTGAGTTTGTGCAGTCACTTTCTTTCTATTTTTTCAAGATATGACGACTTTTGTTCAGTACAGAGTTAAACTAAAGGAGTGTAATTTAGTTGAATCCATGAGCCCTGTCTGTGGGCAAAACATCATACAGTCCAAAACAACAAACAAGTAAAGAGAAAGCCATTTGAAGCCTGCACACTGGACATAATTCAATTTGGATTACTGAACTTCTCAAGTGCCATTGACTAAGGGTCAAGCCTTCTAGGATTACTTTAATTACTTTATATTCTGGGTTTCCACATACCAAGGCCATGATCATGGAGAGAGTTCTACCAACAGGAGTTGAGACACTACATGAAATCTTTTTCGACATTATGATAGCAGATTACACACTCTCTCCGTGTCAATGACCCTAGAGATGACTGGTGCACTATAAAGAGATTTCAGGCAGCGTATGACACTAGTTTGGCGCCTGACTAAAAAGTACTAGTCCTCAAGGGGCTTACCGCTAACAGCCACCAGAGCTACATAAAATAATACAACCGACTAGTTAAAAATTACATAACACAATAAGCATCAAATGTTGTCCAACAATTGTAAGTACAAAATTTAAGTGTATAGGTCTTGTTAACACAATCTAAACCCCAGGCACTGAAGTACAGGTTGATTTCTCACAGAAATACATAAAAGTTAACTTCTAGTCGCGATCTGCATCTTCTATGTCCTCATCCTCTGGCACCCCGCGCATATACAGAACATTATTGCACCTACAAAATTGAAGATGAATACTTCAATAGTAAATAAAATTATACAAAAAAACAGAGAGTCCAGTTTGACAAATTAAACAAACCCTTCCTTCTTTAATGCGTCTACAAGCTCCTACATTGTCAAGTAACAAAGATAATATTAATAAACTATTGAGTAAAAGCCTAATCCAGTACCTGATCAGTATCTCTCCAAGGTTTCCTGTGAACTGCCCATCAATGTACTCTTCAGAGTTTGCAAGCTGCAATATTAAAGTGGCATCAGTAATATCAAAGCAAGTCTCCTAACCAGAGTGCTAAAAACAACCTTAATGTAAGAAAAACAAGTCCAAAAATAAAATCTGGTTTGAAATTGATGTGTTGGAGCATATTTGTACCTGCAAGTTCATGTATGAATCCACAGAGACAAGAAATCCTGCAAAAAAAAATATACAAATTTTTTAGTCTGGGGGTGTATTTTGGAAGGGGGAGAGCTTAGTTGTCTGTAAGAAGATCTGCATTGGGCCTAAAATAAACCAATGCTAATAACTAAGCCAGTACCTTTGTATTCCATTCCCCACTTGAGTTTGACTATGACATGCTTTCCAGTTAAATTGTTCAAGAATGGTTTCGGATTAACTGGTACAGTCTGCAAAAATATTTCATTTAAAACCATTATTTGTGAAAAAAAAGTATACTGTCTATCCATTATCACGCACACACAACTAATACAACTCAATTATGCTCTTGGGCATGAATGACTATTAGATTCAGCTCTGGATGATCAATAAGCAATGGTGATTACAAGTAATGATACAGTTCAGCGGACCATATAAGTTTGAAAGTAACGACACCTATAAAGCATAGAACTACATGAACACTAGTTACAAATATGCGATCAATGTTACCACACAACTATAATGCATAGCAATGCTATTCATTTTGTATAAGTTATTAGAATGTTCATGTACTTTGGTATTCAATCAATGCTGTACGCATATTTGTTAGCAGTAATATTTTTCCTCAATGCTGTACGCATATTTGTTAGCAGTAATATTTTTTCCTCAAAAGTAAAATGTTGTGGGCATCAGTTTCAGTAGACAAAAAAAAATAAACTTTAATTTTGCTCATTCCTCATTCCTGTATAACGCAACCCGTAGATGGCCCAAAAAGAAATATCATAATCACTGTCCCTAGTCACGCAAGTCAAATAAAATCTATTTACATCTCAGAATAATGCTTGCTTCCCGATGAGGACATCCAACTCAACACCCCATACTGATCAGGCTAGCATGACTTAGATATGCAATTGAGCAAAAAGCACGTATCTAAAAGCTAAAATATAAACAGTTGTGAGTTACATAACATAACATCTCTAAATAAGAAACCAGTAAAAGGCAAAGGTTATAGTCAGGCGTAGGAAGTCGTAAAACAACACTAATAAGAAGATACATTGTAGTCTAACATATGTCTTGCAAAATATTTTAAACTCAATCAAGTTTCTAAGGATACTACAAAACCGAAACAACAAACATTCTCCTTCAAATAACGCCTGCCGTCAGCTAACATTATTACAATTCTCTAATTCCATAAGCAATTCGAGTTCCGTAATTTGAAAAAACTAGATTCGACCTAAAATCTAATAGTTACTAATCCCAAACAAATTAAAGGCGCAAGCATTGCTACATCTTATTTCAACAACAACAACAAGCAGTACAAAATTTTAACTATATATTTCAAGATTCAATTTATAAAAAAACACAATTAGTAAACCATGGGCCACAAAACCTGGATAAAAGACACAGAAAAACTAAATAGCAGATGAGCAAAACAAAATTTCAATTACGATTTATAATTAGTTTATGACAATAGATGAAAATATACTTACAGCCATTGGAGATGTTAAGATGTCGTCTAGGGCTTGTTGGGGTTTAGGGTTTTGCAACTCAAGCGGGCTTGACCTCTTAATTTGGGTGAAGCACAAAAGGGGGCGCGTTGTATTCTCTCTGTATATAAAGACGATTGATAATTAATAATATAAATTCTTAATTAAAATATGTCGTTTACGTTATTCGAACTTTAGATATATAGTATATTAGTTTAAATATATAATATTTATTAGTATTAAATTTAAATGTTCTCATTTATTTACAGAAAATTCAACATTTATTACTATTTTTATGATTGAAATGTTGAACCAAACTACCAATAATTATACTCATATTTGCTTATTATATATTAGTATATAAATTAGTGTAGATTTACTAGATTAAAACCCACCCCGTGCAAGGATTATTTTTAATACTAGCTTATAGCCCGTGCGATGCACGGTTATTTAAATTTTATTTATAATTGTTTTGTTTATAATTATATTTTTATTACGATGCAACACACGATTGTTTTTTTAATATTTATAATTATATTTATTAATGAATATTTTAATATTTAAAAGTTATTAGTTTACATGATTAAATTATTGTTAAAAAATATTTAGCCAAAAACAATTATAGTTAAAAATTTGATATTTATTATATTTTACACGCTCAATTTAATATTTGTTTATATTGAGTTATAAAATTTAGATTTGGCCAATTTTACGGTTCACATGAAATTCACAAAATAATCTTTAATTTAGTTGTGGTTTAATAGTTCCTTTTCAATTAAAAACTATTCTAAATCTAAAAAGATAATAAAGTGACGAAATTTAATATTGAGAATTCTATTCGATTTAGGAAATCTACCTAACTTATATGTAGTTTAGATTATTAGAATAACATTTATTAACCAAATACAGGTTTTAATTTTAAATCTAACGGTTTTCACCTATCTATTTAAGATTAAACGATTTTTATTATTTTGGTTATAAATGGGTTTCCTTATTTAATTACAACTATTTTTATGTTTTAACTTTTTGGAAAATCCAATCCTAATATAATATCTTTTAACTTATATCATTTTTAGATAATAATTTCTTTTTATATGATATAATCTTGATCATCTATTTTTAAAAGTATCGGATCTAACGGTTGGGAATGTTTTGGCGGTATTTATGACCAAACTACCAGGATAACATCATTAATTTTTCTTAATATTTATAATTTTTTTATTTTTTTATTTTTTAAATATTTATTGCTAAAATATAATATACTCTTTTTTGTAATATGTTAATGATGCGGGAACTTTGAACTTTTGATAAAATAAATTATCAATTAAAATATATATTTTTTTAATAGTTCTTTTAAAGTAGTACACCGTGACGATCAAAATTCTGTATAAAATTCATTTTTTTTTATAGTATATCCCGTAAATATCTATGTTATTATATTAAAGACTAAATAATGAAGTGTGGTCGCTTTGTTTGATCACTCAATATATAATCGTTGGATCTTTCAAATTAAATTGTTGAGAAACGTTACATATAACAGTAAAATTATCATGTAGAATGATCTAAGATTTGAATCTACCAACAACATATTAAAATTTACAGGGTTTTTTTTGAAAAAAAAAAGAGTTTTTTTCATTTTTTTCTTTCAGACATAGGTTATTTGATAATATTTGTTGTAAAGTACGATTTTTCAGAAAAGTACTATACTAATTGATTAACAAACTTTTAAAGTTTCGAATTTAATAATTTACAATGTATGTTGGTTAAAAAAGTTAGGTCTGTTCTGTAGCTGAGTCTACAATTTCAAAATACGATTTTTTTTAATATGAATATAGGCCCGCTAACAATGAAATTAGGTCTCTATGAGTGCTTATAAAACAAAATCACCATTTGCGTATACTTTATTATTTAATAATAAATTATATTTGATTAGTTATGATCTATAACTTAGTAAAATAAGATAAAAAATGTGCACAATTTTATAAAATTTTATCCTCGTATTATTATATTCTTTGTTGATTTGAATTTTCTTAGATTGATTTTAATTTTTGAACATAGATTTCTAAATTTAAAATAGTTAGAAAAAAGTAATTAAATTGGCGTTAAAATAATGATGACATAATAATCATTATTAGAATTTAAATACTCACTTTACTAATTTGAGCTTTATCTTGTGTTTTAAAAATCAGATTTTGACGATTTTACACCCCACGTGAAGATAATTAAATTATTTTTAATTAAAAGACGGTTTAACAATTTTTATCTAACTGAAATTGTCCAGGGAAGAGAACGAAAGTCACTAATTTTTTACATGGAAAATTATATTAATTATAGAAAACTTATTTATATTTGGTAGATTTGGTTTAAATTATCAAAATACACTTTTTAGAATTTAAATATAATCCTATTATATTCAAAATTATATTTTAATAATATTTTGA
This sequence comes from Heracleum sosnowskyi, assembly GCA_030848705.1. Classification (NCBI taxonomy): domain Eukaryota; kingdom Viridiplantae; phylum Streptophyta; class Magnoliopsida; order Apiales; family Apiaceae; genus Heracleum; species Heracleum sosnowskyi. The sequence continues at coordinate 14,612,567 of CM061236.1, read as the reverse complement.
TATTATCATTTTATATTCAAAATTATTGTTTATGAATATGAAACCCTCAATATTTTAATAATATTTTGATATTATCATTTTATGTTTGTTATATGTAAAATAATATAATTATAATTTGGATTAATCAAATTATTATGTTCCTCCAGAAAAAAAATGTTTAAATTTATTCATGTACAGGAGTTCTGCTAAGTCTCTTATAACGCAGGGTCCACATGTATCATTGTTATATGATATACATGAGAATTATATTGATAATTTTTAATATTATAATCGATATGAATTGTTATCTGATATTTGGTTTAACAATTATTATCTAACTCGAACTATACATAAATTAAATTAAAGAGAAAAGATATTTAAGAATTTTTACATAGAAAAATTTTAAATTATAAAAATACACTTTTTAGTATTTAAATATATTTATATTATTAATCAGAAACACTTTTTAATATTAGATCTAACAATTCTCATCGATCTATTTAAGATCTATCTGTAATAATTAATTTGGTCGTATTGTGGTCGTACAGGTACCATTGATTTTAATTTTTTCTTAAATTGATTTTAATATTTTATTGAACTAAACATAGAATTTATAAATTTAAAAGAATTAGGAAAAAAATTAAATTGGTGCTACAATAATAATAAAAAATTATTAAAATTAGATATTCACTTTACTATTTAGGCTCTATCTTGAGTTTTAGACAACAAATTTTAACAATTTTACAGCCCACGCGAAGCTAACAAAATTATCTTTAATTTAATGATGGTTTAATAATTATTATCTAACTGGAACTATTCATAAACTAAATAGAAAAGATAATTACTATTTTTTACATTAAGATTTCTATTCAATATTGAAAACCTATTTATAATTGGTTTAAATTAAAAAAACAATTATTAAAATTTTGATAATCACTTTACTGTTTGGGCTCTATCTCTAGTTTTAGACAACAGATTTTAACAATTTTACAGCCCACGCGAAGCTAACAAAATTATCTTTAATTTAATGATGGTTTAATAATTATTATCTAACTGGAACTATCTATAAACTAAAGAGAAAAGATAATTACGATTTTTTACATAAAGATTTCTATTCAATATAGAAAACCTATTTATAATTGGTTTAAATGATCAAAATACACATCAAATACAATTTTTAATATTATATCTAACGGTCCTCATCTATTTGAATATTTATAGTTTTATAATCCAACGGATCATATACTTTTGGTAGTACAGTGACCGACCAAAATTTTGGATAAGATCTCCCTTACGCTTATTATATATAAGGAGTTAATTATATAATTTTAATTGAAATTGAATTAAAAAATTTAAGATATGAATTTTGCAGAAACAATGATAAAACTACTGCTTTTTTTAAACTAAGTGCAAGAATATCCATTCCCAATTTTTTGATCATTTTAATCCATCAAATACCTATTTCTAAATTGGGTATTTTAAAAAATGTTATTTCTTTATTTTTTGGTGAACATGTTTTTTTACAAAAAAAAAAAAAAATTTGGGTGAAATACGCATTCCTAGATAGATATCTAATTCTAAAAAGTGTATATCTATAATTCCCGGACTAGGGAAACTTATTTTAAAAAGAAAAAATTAAGGTGAATATCCAATTATGAAAAGCGTATCTTGAGATACCCATTTTAGAAATGCTTATCTCGTTGATATATTTGGTTAGTTTTTTCAATTGTGATATTCTGATCATTACATTTAAAAATTTGTGATAATCTTGACCATCAATCAGTTTTACATTTTGTTTTCAGATTTCTAAATTATATTATATAAATGTTCGAGAATATTTTTAGGTTCATATGCCTACCCAATAATAAATTTTTGTGAATGATAGTTTTTTTTACAATGAATAATATATATATTTTTATAACTTTATCTCTTTAAAAGTATTTTTGTTGAACTTAAGAAAAAGTTGAATAATGGGGATATATGGGGTGAAAGACCAATATACTCATTATTGGACTAAGCAGACTGAAATGCAAGTGTCTGCCCTAAATACCCAATGTATACGCCTTTTTCAAGAATGTATCATGTAGTCGCGCTAACAGACCAGCTGTGTTGGACATGTATGTAGAGAAAATCAGATATACCTTACCGGCTTGCCATCCAACGTTATATCGGGACACGCTGCTGGGTGTCTGGGGTGTAACAGATTAAAGAGTTTAATTTACGGTTGGTATTTGAAAATTAGAGACAGCCATGTATTTATTTTGCAAGGGAAGAAAAATAAAAAGTTAAAAAGTCTGTCGGGTCGGACTCCGAATATCCCTTCGGGTTCACCTGCAAAGAGAGAAGAATGCGAGTGGTTTGGCCCCCGATTCACCTCCGGTGTGAGAGTAAGTTAAAAGGTTCCAGTGAGTTTGAATTGAACGTGCAAGTGCTTGTATGTATGAAATAAGTATTAATCTCTCAACGAAACCTGATGTGTGCTTTTATAGGCACGATTTGTAACGGTCGCCCGGAATCCTCGGAGCCATTCGTCGTCGGTGTTGTCCGCTTCACAAGCCTGAAGAAGCGGAAGACTTGGTCTTCCCGCAACGGTCAAGGGTTGTTGGATTGTACAAAGTCAAAGGCTTGTCTTGCCCAATGAGCCTATTCAGACTTATACTTCGGCCCAATTACTGTTGGGCCCCCAACATGTCCCCGGACTCTGATCGGACGCCCAATCCGTTCGGAGTCCTAGCATTTACTCCTTCTCGGGATAACCCTCAACAGGCTTCGTACTTATCAGTATCACACGTCATCTAGAGAAACGTGTCGTATTAATGATGACAACTGTCATATTTCGAAACCTGCGCTGAATCCCAACCGTTGAATTCCAAACGTCCTAAATCCTGCCGTTGAATATGTAACATTTGCTTTTCTCTGTCCAAACGTCACTGCAATATCGTATAAGTATCCATTTTCCCCCCAAAATTCTTCACGACACTCTCGAGAAACATACTCCTGATATTTCCACGAATCCAGCCGTGAACAACGTCAATATCTCTCTTTGCCTCAGTCTCTACCATTTCTACCATCTTCATTGCGAGTAAGTTCCTCGACTATTCTTTCTTTTTAATTATGGTAATCAAATGCCTATCTAGAAATTGATATGTATGTCGTTTCCCCAGCATCCGTAATCTTAATACTTAAAAGTGTAACTGTAGATAACCATAATGCTTGCTAGACTGCGAATGCATATATGTTTGTAGGCACGCATCTTAGGTCCCCAGTAGATGCTTTAGGTTTATCATCATAAGAACACTCTTCGGGATGTCCCTATTTTTAGAACAGTCTTCGGGATGTCCCTACTTTTAGAACAATCTTCGGGATAACCTAAATACGTTAGGAACCCTTCCTTTCCCTTAGCTTAGATGCTAGTAATTCCGCCGACCGATCCATGGGCCCTCTGTACTCTGCCTTTTTGTTTTCCTTTTCATCTTTTTCCAAAAAAAAATTCCGAGTACACGGCTAATTTCTACATTCCCCAATGCAGGAATTATGGATCGGTCGTCTTCCGAATCTGCACAGTCTTCGGGATCCGTATCCCCGGAGAGATCTCCTTTCTTCCATCTGGGCGAATATCCCGCGGCGAATCACCCCACACAACTCTCCAAAGAGCGGGTGGCCAGGTTGGCCAAAGAACACGAGATTCCGTCCCGAGCATGGCATACATACATGCCAAGGGCGGATGATAGAATATGGCACAATCTGCTCATGCCGAAAGGCTATGGGAGTGTTGGTACGGGGATCTCCGAAGAGGCCCTGAAGTGCGGCTTCCGGGTTCCTACGCTCCCGCTGATAAAGAAGCTATTCGCCCAGATGGGAATTGCTTTGGGTCAGATGGACCCGAACGGGTTTTTGCACATGAACGACTTCCAATGCCGGTGCCTCTCCGCAAATGTCGACCCCCCCCCCCCCAATTATTCTGGCATCATCATGATTTCAGAAAAAATGGTAAGAGTAAGGGTTTCTACACCATCGCCCGTCGGACTAACAGGGCGGAATAGGTGGAGACCAATTCCAATAACAAGGGCAACCATGATAAATGGTGCTACATTTCGGGCCCGAAGATTGCGGCCGTGTCCCAATGGCGCGTAGTTGATCCTACCGTCCAGGTGGTGAAACCTACGTTGTCGGGCGGCGAAGCGCACGAATACGAACGACTATGTCAGTTCGAAATGGACCGAATTCCTTTAGAGGATCTTCGGGACAAACAGTGGCTTTTCGCCCTATGGGGTAATGGTAACATGCTCCAACCCTTACACTTTCTCTACTTTCTTTTCCTTTTAGCAATAAATTTATCATCTAACTCCTTTGTGTTTTCTTTCAGTGTCTTCTCGCCAAGAGATTATCGAAAGGAAGCGGGCCAAGTTCCAGGCCGAACAGGCGGCCCAAGTAGAAGGTTCGCCGAATCCTGCTCAGAGGGAAGACGAGCGCCAAACTCCCGATCAATCAGGGCCTCCTTATCCTCGTCTTCAGGGCGACGAACCTGAGAAGGTGCCTCCTTCTCCTTCCTCCAGGAAGAGAACAAGAAAATGGGACACTATCAAAACTTATGTCCCCCAATGGGCGGTGTTGGAGACGGACTCGGTCGCCACATCTGACCCTACGACGGTCAAAGAGATAGCTCCTGATTTATGTCGGGCCTTAATGTTCCCTGCTCACCGCCCCACCTACGAGCAGTTGAGCGTTGTTGACGCTTGTACCGAGCTCATGGGGTTCCTCTCCAAGGTATGTATAACTCCTTTTCCTTTTTTATTATTTTTGTTTCTTTCAGTCGTTAACTGAACGTTATTTCTCTGTTACAGGCGACTCCAATGGCCGCTGCTATCACCGATATGGTGGGGGATATGTAGAGTGCCTTCGCCCAGTCCCGGGAGATGGAGTCTCGGGCGGTGAAATCTGAGACCGCTCTTCGCCAAGCGGTGGGAGACGTGGAGAGGCTAGAGGGTCAAGCTCGGTCGCTGAAGGCTGATCGCGAAACCGCCCAAAGGGAGATCGATACTCTTCGGGCTCGGCTTACTAGGCGTAACCTTTCCTTGAAGGCCGCAAGGAAGCTGTCCCAAAAGGAGACCAAATTGCGGCTCAATGCCGAGGAGCGCTGTTATCAGATGGGCCACGACGAAGTCGTGAGGAGGGCCGCAGCCATGGGTTTGGACCATCTCCCATTGGTTGAGCCTGGCTTCACCGACCCCGTAGGTCGCCTGGACGATGATGAGCTCCCAATTGTTTCTTTTGGCGAAGATGAGGACTTGTCAGAATAGGATTTTATTTTTCCTTTAAATTTTTGTAAAGTACTAAGCCTTCGGGCATTTCCTTTTTAATGCATGTTCGGTCCATTTTCCATAGCATACTTATTTACTTATGTTTCCTCGGCTTTAATTTTGCCTTGACATAATTAAAATACCTTATGCTTCTTCGGCTTCTCATTTTGCCTTAACATAGTTAAAAGAATTTATGTATCTTCGGCTTTAATTTTGCCTTGACATAATTGAATGATTTATGTATCTTCAGCTCTAATTTCGCCTTAACATAATTAAAAGAATTTATGTATCTTCGCCTTCAATTTTGCCTTAACATAATTAAACTAATTTATGTATCTTCGGCTTCAATTTCCGCCTTAACATAATTAAAAGAATTTATGTATCTTCGGCTTCAATTTTGCCTTAACATAATTAAACTAATTTATGCATCTTTGGCTTCAATTTCCGCCTTAACATAATTAGAAGAATTTATAAAATGTTTGTTTTGAGAAAAGTCGTAACATTTATCTTATTTGGTTGTCCCTAGATAAATGTCTGACTTGCTATAATTCTCGCTTATACTACAAAATAAGGCTGGCATAAAAAGTTGAAACAACAAGCATATATTTTTATTGACAAACTAGTTCAATTATACATACTTTTTGGGCGAATGGAAATACAATACAAAATAAGAACTTGGGCGAACACCTTGTAGTTGTCGACGTTCCTCTAATCAGGGCGAAGCTTACTGGTAGTACCTGCGTAGTCGCGAGGCGTGCCAGGTGTTTTTGATCGGGTCACCGGACAAGGTTGTCAATTTGTAAGTTCCCGGCCGAACAACTTCAATCACCTTATATGGGCCTTCCCAGTTGGGCATTAATTTCCCTTGTTTTGTTGGCATGGAGGTAGCCAATTCTCGCAACACCAAATCTCCGACCATGAATTTTCTTTTCTTCACCCCGGCGTCGTAGTATTGGGCTGCTTGGAGCTGATATTTCAAGTTTCTTTGGTGAGCCACCTCTCTCTCTTCTTCCAGCAAATCCACGTTTGCCCAAAGGCCGAACTCATTTGATTCGACGTTAAACACCTCTGTACGGTAGGAGTCAAGACCGACTTCTACAGGGACTAAGGCGTCCGTTCCAAATGCCAGCTTGAAAGGTGTTTCCCCCGTATATGATCGTGGGGTTGTTCGGTACGCCCACAAGACCCAGGACAATTCTTCGGCCCAAAGTCCTTTGGCGTCTCCCAGTCGCTTCTTTATCTTGTCGAAGATGATCTTGTTTGCAGCTTCGATTGCTCCATTTCCCTGAGGGTGACCGACCGAGCTGAACTTTTGTTGTATTCCAAAGTGGGTCAAGAATTTCCGGAATTTGTTCCCGATGAATTGTGTCCCGTTATCAGATATGCACACCTTCGGAATTCCGAACCTGAGTATGACTTGCTCCAACATGAATTTCTTTGTTGCTTCTTCGGTTATGGTCGCCAGTGGCCTTGCTTCTACCCACTTGGTCATATAGTCGATCGCCACAATGCAATACTTAACTTGCTTAGTGCTCTTGGGTAGAATTCCCACAATATCCATGACCCACATGGCGAAAGGAATCGGACTCAGAACCGATGCCATTTCTTCGGGTGGTTGCTTCGGAATGGTGCTGAATAGCTGACACTGTCAACACTTCTTCGCATAATCGGCTGCATCTCCTCGCAAAGTCGGCCAATAGAACCCTTGCCTGAGGATTTTAAAGGCATGTGATCGACCGACAAGATGTTCCCCACATATTCCTTCGTGTACAGTTTCCAAAGCCAATTGTTGCTCTTCGGGGTCCAAACATCTAAGGAGGGGTTCCGTCGCCGATCTCATGTACAACTTACTCCCGATGGTGGTGTAGTTTGCCGCTCTGTACTTCACCTTCTGAGATTCCTTCCGGTCTAGGGGCAAGGTACCTTTTTCCAGGTAAGCCCTGATCGGGGTCATCCAGTTGATGCCTTGGTGGATTTCCATGCATTGTTGCTTGTCGATTGAAGGAATTTTTACTTCAGTTAAGTAGATGAAACCTGTTAGATTGTGGGTTTCTGCCGAAGCCAGTCTGGATAGTGCATCGGCTCGGCTATTGTCCTCTCTCCCAACTTGGCTCAACTCGAAGGATTCGAATGAGACTGATAAGTCCTGTACCTTCGTGGCGTAGGCCTTGATTCGGGGTTCCCTTTGTTCGTATTCCCCTGAAAAATGCTTCACCACTAACATAGAATCACTGAATGCTCTTAAGTTTCTTACCTCGAGGTTCTTGGCTAGGTTTAATCTTGCTATCAATGCTTCATACTCGGCTTCGTTTTTGGTTAACGGAAAAGTGAACTTTATCGCCTGGCAGATTTCAAGCCGTCTGGGCTGGTCAAGATTAACCCGACCCCACATTTTGAACCTACGACCGACCCATCTACAAACAACTTCCACTTGCCGGGTGACTAGATCAACTTTTCTTCGGGAGCCAGGTCCTTCGGTCCAGAAAAAGAGCATTCGACCATGAAGTCCGCCAATGCTCGTGCCTTGATAGAGGTCCTTGGAATATACTCCAAATCATACTCCCCCAACTCGATGGACCATGCTACTACTCTTACGGACGCCTCTGGCCTTGTCAAAATCCTCTTGAGGGGTTGATCAGTTATGATTTGCACCGTTCGTCCTTGGAAATAATGACGCATCTTTCGGGTCACCATTACTAGACCATATGCAAACTTTTCTGCATTTGGGTACCTCGTTTCCGCATCTTTCAACATGTGTGACACATAGAATACTGGGTGTTGACAAATTTCATGCTCTTTTACTAACACCGCTCCCAGCGTTCGGTCGCTCACCGCCAAGTATAGCTGTAACGTTTCCTTTGGATCTGGCCTCATCAAGAGGGGCGCCTTGGTGAGATATTCTTTCACTTCCTCAAATGCTTTCTGACACTTTGGCCTCCATTCAAAATTCTTCGATCCCCGAAGTGCTTCAAAGAAAGGCAGAGCTTTTTCTGCTGACCGGGAAATGAATCTACGCAGGGCAGCCATTCGTCCAGTCAACTTTTGCACATCCCGAACTGTCTTCGGTTGCTCCATGTCGATTACGGCTTGTATCTTTTCTGGGTTCGCCTCAATTCCTCGGGCGTTGACCATGTACCCTAAGAACTTTCCACGGGACACTCCGAATGTGCATTTGTTCGGATTAATCTTCATAATGTGCTTCCTCAGTGTTTCAAAACATTTTTTAAGGTCTTCCATGTGATCTTCAAACTGTGACTTGACAATCATGTCATCCACATAGCATTCCATGTTCCTGCCAATTTGCTTATGAAAAATCCTGTTGACCACTCTCTGGAATGTGGCCCCCGCATTCTTCAAGCCGAAAGGCATTTTGATGTAGGCGTATGTTCCTTTCGGGGTGATGAATGCTGTCTTCGTTATATCCTCGGCATTCATCGCTATCTAATGATATCCTGAAAAAACATCCAAAAAACTAAGTACCTGGTATCATGCGGTAGCATCTGTCAGTTGATCGATGCTGGGTAGCGGGTAGTGGTCCTTCAGACAAGCTTTGTTTAGGTCAGTGTAATCAACACACATTCTCCATTTGTTGTTGGCCTTCTTTACTACCACCACATTGGCTAGCCAATCAGGGTACTCAATTTCTTCGATGAACTTAGATTCCAACAGCTTCTCAACCTCGGCTTCGATAATTTTCTGCCTCTCCATGGCGAAAGTCCTTTTCCTTTTTTTCACTGGTTTGGCCTCGAGCTTAACATTGAGACAATGTTTTGCCGTCTTTGGATCTAAACGAGGCATATCCTCGGGTCCCCATGCGAAGACATTGTGGTATTGTCTGACCACTTCAATCACTTTCTTTTTTAGGTCGGGTTCCATATTTTTCCCGATTCGAACCATCTTTCCCGAACAACCTGCATACAATTCTACTTCTTCGGTTTCCGCCGCTGGTTCGGTGATCGGACTGGATAGGTCGGCCCCAAATTTTTCCAGCTCGATGTTCATAGTTTGGCGGCCTCCACTAGATTCGCCTTCAGTTCTCTTCCTCTTGCCTCCCTCGGTCAGTTCGAAATCTTGATCTTTCTCCAGGTCGTCTAGCATTATGATTCGGGCGGTTTTTTGGTCGCCTCTCATCTCACCGATGCCATGCTCGGTCGGGAACTTTAACTTGAGATGAGGAATTGAGGCCACCGCCTGGAAGGATGTAAGGGCTAGCCTTCCAAGGATTGCATTATAGGGGCTTTCCACTCGAACCACATAGAATTTAACCTGCTTTTCCACAGTGTATGGAGCTTTACCTAAAAGAACAGATAAAATAATGATACCTTCGACGGGAACTGGATGATTGCCAAAACCATACAAGGGGGCTTCGTGGCATGGCTCCAACTGTTCGCCTCCAAGGTTCATTTTGCTGTAAGTCCGATGATAAAGAATGTTCATCAAACTTCCCCCATCCACTAGTACCTTCCAAACTTTATTTTACCCGATCACCAGATTGATGATCAGAGGGTCCTCGTGGGGCCAAATCACGTCCTCATAGTCGTCCTCGGTAAACATGATCGGCATCGCCTGCTTGGCTGACTGAAACTGGTACAAATTGTATACCTGCTTTGCGTACCTTTTCTTCGCCGTTTTACTGTCCCGACCCATGGTACTTCCTCTGGAGATAGTCTTTACTTCGCTTCTATACCTTTCGCCCTCCTCGGTCTCTTTCCATTTGTCTTCCTTCGGGGCTAATTTATCCCATAGGTCTTTGACAAATTTGTTTAGCTCTCCGTCCTTTATCATCTTCTCGATCAACTTCTTCAAGTGGTAACATTCATCGGTATTGTGGCCTTTGTCATGATGGTAGTCACAGTACTTGTTACCATTCTTTTTGTAGTCAGGCATCTTCATTCGGGCTGGGCGAACAAAACCAGGCTTTCCTTTTATTTCATGGAGAATTTTCGAGATTGGCGCATTCAAATGGGTGAACGCTGTGCTATCTCTATCTCTTCTTCGTTCGGCTCCTTTATCTCGGCCCTTTGTTTCGTCTCACCTATCCTCATATCTTCGGCCGGACTCGTACCTGTCATGCCCTTTCTTCCCTCGATCCTCTCTTCTACTTTCCTTGTATCCCCCAATAGATTCCATCTTCCTTCGGATGATTTCTCCCCTCAAGTATATATCATTCAAGGATTTAGGAGGAATATCATAAAAAGAGGATCAGAGCTTTTTACCTTTTACGGGGTCCAATCCTGCTGATAAGAATCCAGCTGCCTTCACCTTGTCCAAGTTCGTCACCCTACCGGCTTCCTCCTTAAACCTGGCCAGATAATCTCCCAATTCTTCGTTCGGCCTTTGTCGGCAGTGAATCAAAGCTTCAATATCCTTCTCTCTTCGGCACAAGTGAGAATAGTGCCTCAAGAATTTCCTTTTTAGCTGGTCGTACGAGCTGATTGATCTCAGTTTCATCGACCTGTACCACATGGTGGCAGCGCCCTTCAAGTATGTTTTGAACATCTTACACAACATGATGTTGCAGTGTCCCATTCCAGTCATAAGGGACTTATATTTCTCGCAGTGATCTTCAGGGTCACCTTTTTCGTTGAACTCATTCATCTTCGGGAATTGTCCTCCCGAGGGAGGTCTGTACTGCTCGATCTCCTCAGATACGACCGGTTCATGACTAACTCTGCGGTCGCCAAACATTGCCTTTTTCATTCGACTCAATCTATCCTTCATACGAGGATCCCCTCATCGTCTGTGTCCGAACGGACCGTGATTTTTGAACGGATCCGTCGGGGGTGTGATTCAGAGTCCGAAGACTCATCTTCATCATTATGCACCCTCTTTTCCCTTCTGTGACTGGACAATACCAGCGTTTGTTCGCCAGTTTCCACAGCGCCCTGAAGCGCCTTTTCTTCTGCGTCCAATTCAGCCCTTCGTCGCTTGATAGCTTCCAATTTGGCGAGATCCTCTTCTCTTTTCTTCGCTCTAGCCTGACCTTCTGCTTCCAGTCTTTCCTTTTCCCTTTGCTTTCCACTCTTCGCCGCAGCTTCCTCACGCCATTTGAGAATCATGTCTTTCTGCTCCTCAGGAGTGGGCATTGGACCTTCTTCCAGCTTGACACCATTGAAATTGAGGACTCGGTTTATCGGAGGTGTGGACGTAGAAGTCCCTTGGCGATGAGTCTCAGTAAAACCCAGTGCCCTATTATCAACGCTATCAATTGCCATCGTTTTCCGTTTGGTGTTACAAGCTTACTTGCACGCTTCCCACAAACGGCGCCAAATGTTGGAACCATAATTCTGTCGGGTTGGACTCCGAATATCCCTTCGGGTTCACCTGCAAAGAGAGAAGAATGCGAGGGGTTTGGCCCCCGATTCACCTCCGGTGTGAGAGTAAGTTAAAAGGTTCCGGTGAGTTTGAATTGAACGTGCAAGTGCTTGTATGTATGAAATAAGTATTAACCTCTCAACAAAACCTGATGTGTGCTTTTATAGGCACGATTTGTAACGGTCGCCCGGAATCCTCGGAGCCATTCGTCGTCAGTGTTGTCCGCTTCACAAGCCTGAAGAAGCGGAAGACTTGGTCTTCCCGCAACGGTCAAGCGTTGTTGGATTGTACAAAGTCAAAGGCTTGTTTTGCCCAATGGGCCTATTTGGACTTATACTTCGACACAGTTACTATTCAACCCAATTACTGTTGGCCCCTCAACAAAGTCATAAGCTCCCATGTATATATGTTCATGGGTTGGACTCTGTTCCTGTGTTATCGGGTAATTAATATAAAGTCAGATGTTTAATTTGTCTGTATATACAGGGAGGTGTGAAGTGTAAAGCTAGTTTTCGTTTACATATATTGTATATTGTATGTGTGTAGTGTCTTGATTCACGTATATATTTAGGACAAAATAATCGTCAAGAGATATTTTGGGATATTGAACCCTAAAAAATGAATATATTGGTCATTTTCTGGGATATATGTCGGTACAAACTCCAATGGTTATTGTGCAACCGAGTCTTATATATTTATCCAAAAACCAAAAATCTCCCCTCAAATATATATTCCTATTTGTATCCTTAATAATTTGAAAACCGGATCCACCCAAAAAATCCCAAAAACCACATACAATACGTGTACCGCCCATAGTGGCTAAACAACAAGCCTTAAACATAAACCAAACCCATCACTTTCCCCCCACTGGATAAGCCCATACCCAACCCACCCCACCCCCCTCTTTCTCAACCTCTCACAGTCTCTCTAGTCACAATCCCAACACTCCCCCCTTTCTAAACACCACCAATCCCTCCCCCAAATTAACACACACAAAACACACACTTTAGAGCTTCTGTAAGTAATAATAATACTCAATTGCTCATGGCAGCTGCAATCACTTCTTTATCCTTCTCAGCATTGACTAGTCAATCCACTTCCGATAGAAAACTTTCCTCAGCTCCATCTCTCGTTTCTAATTTCGATGCGTCTCGTCTTCGTTTAGTTCATGATTCTGTTGCTGTTCGTGTCTCGCATAGCTCTAATTTCTCGCGATTCGTTGTTCGTTGCTCTTCTTCTTCTTCTTCAACAGGTAGATTTCTTATTTTACCTCTTTTCTTGTGATTTTGTTACTTGTTTGTACAATGTTCTCGTAATTTGTTTGCGAACTTGAAGTAGATTCTACATTTATTTTATAATAACTAGCTTTGTTTATCTGTTTTTGTTGATCGTTTTTTATGTTACGGTGTGATTAGGTAATTTTCACATTTTGTGTGATCTATATTTACTTGCTGCTGCTATGTAAATTTAGTTTCAAATTTCGTAATTAATTTGGTTGCATTTATGTTTTGATTGCGAACTCGAGAAGATTTCTAGGTTTAAGTTTGGTAATAAAGCTTAATTTAGCATTTTCCTGATTAGTTTTGAGGTAGTTGTATTTTGGTGGCCAGGGTTTGCCACCGGGTTACAAAAGAGTGGCTGCACTTTGAAATTCGGTGGCTAAGGGTTGCACCTAGTTTCAATAGTTGAAGTTTAAGATTTACAAATCGGTGGCCATAATTTACAACAATTTTCGAAAAAGTGACCATGGATAACAATTTAACAAATATAAAAAATTAAAAAGCCAACAATATTATGTGGAGATCAGGGAGTTAAAAATGTAAAAAGAAATTAAAAAAAATTGTAATGACACATAAACACAAAGTATTTATCGTAAGTAAAAACATTATCGAAATTGAACCAAATTCAAGTAAAGGGTAAGGTTATAATTCAAATTGAGTAGTTCAAACTCGACTCTATAGGTGGAGCTCAAACTCGACTACAAGTCGTTTCCAGCTCAAAAATGTTTAAACTCGAAAAAGAAAACTTAAGTTGAGTTGAGCCAAGTTTTATAGAATCTCGATTCTAACTCAATTTGTTAAACTCAAAATCAATTTTGTTTAATTTTTAAACTATAGCTATTTTGAAATCTGGTGCAAACTATGACCACCAATTTGTTAATCTCAAACTTTTCACTACAGGTGCAAATTTTAACCACCGATTTGTAAAATTCAAAGTGCAACCAGTATTTTGAAACTCGGTGCAAACTTCGCCACCAAAATGCAACAACCTCATTAATTTTTTTCCCATATGATTAAAAATTTCTCTCATTGTTTAAAATGTTTAAGTGATGTTACAGTTATGACATTGGATAATTTGTGAGAATGAATGCTATTGGTTATGTTTTCAGAAATGAATGCATGGAATTGTATTACTGAGTATTTTATTTGCTTTAAGTAGGATTTCCGTAATTTTTTTAAATGAAATATGAATTAACTCATAAAGTGTAAATTGGAGGAAGGTGATGCAAGAAGCGTACTAAAGAAACGTCAAAAATTGCACGCAAACAATTAAATCGCACACATCAAAATCGTTTCTCCAACATAACTTACTCGATTCTCCACCTGCATGAGCGTTGTTGCATGAACACTTTGATCGTGCTAATAGTCCTAATAGAGCACCATGTTTCCGACGACCTCCGTATGTGGGTTATACAGTACACAACTAAAAATATTAATCCCTTTCACTGCCTTCGTCCCGCTCAAACTCAAACCAACTTAGTTTGATTTTTTAAAGTCTGATCAACCAAACTTTAACTAATAATAAAAATTGTCATAAATATGAATTGCAGAAAATATCATAAGAAAATACATTTAATTTATTATTGAAATAAGATTTTGAGTCTGTAAAAATGTAAATAATAATTATAATCTGTAGTCAAATTTTGTTTAATTTGACTCTGAAAAGTCAAATGAAGCCACTTTGCGCAGTATTCCATCTTTACATACTAATCATTACAGGCACAATTACCTTTCATCGTAAATGATTAGTCCTAATTAATATGGTATTAGCTAAAATCCAAATTATTCTTTCCTGCATAACTTTCAGATATTTCAATTTGGTTCTTTTTCTTGATAAATATATTCCAACTGATATTTGTTTATAAATTATGTCAGAGTAATAAGCTTCACCTTGGCATTTATTAAGTGTCGGAAAGTATTGGTTTTAGTTGCAATATGTGCTCCTTATATTTTTTAGTATTTGCATCAGATTGATTTGACTAATTCGGCATGTTTCACTATTTTACCATTATTATAACACTTTTTTAATATTATGTATGAGTGGCGTTCAGCTTGTAGTGCAATTGGTTGGTGGCTCTGTGTCACGACGTTCACGTCAAGAGTTCGACCCCCGTATGTGGTGATTTGTACATAGTATTGGTGTAATTTTCGTGACTTGTACCCCCAATCAATTAAATTACTAGCTAAACGCCACCTCCCCCCCTTTTCTTTTGCTTGTTATGCTAAATCTTCTCTTTCTATTGTTCTTTATTTCTGTTTAATAATCCACAGTTTTATGTCATGCATCTGGTCTGTCTGTAGCAAATTTTTGATACCTTTCAAGGATAATATCAAGTATAAAGAAGCTGATCAAATTTACCTATTAAAAGAAAAAGCTATCCTAACTTTTATTCTTGAATGAATTTACTCATGTTTCACCATGTCAACATTCGAGCTCGAAGATTATAAGTAGCTAATGAGACCCCATAGCTACACAAAAAGATATAAATGATATAAATAATAACATATAACATATTGTATCATTTGCACATTACTCAGCTTAACAAGTAGATGATAGATACAGTTCAAAATAATTTTTAAAATATTTTCCTAAGAATTCTAAACAGATTTATAATAGCATGCTACAACTTATTAATGTCACAATTTTTAATGAGCTGTTATTGCCCATTAATGTACACGTTGTGTGAAAAGAAAAACGTTTTGGAATAATTTCCATGTAATGGTTAATTATTTTCACTATTTGTAATTTTAATATTAGCTGATATGCATAAGACTAGTTATGAGTGCGCCTATGTTCTGCGTGGCCGACAGGCTACAGCTTGTATATTTAATTAAGGTATGAATTGTTTTTTATGACCTGATTTTCAGTAGTTCTGGGTTCAATTTGTGTAGTGCCTGGTTGGTTTATATCTGAATTTATGTAATGTCTTCAGATGTACCCACTGTGTCTGAAACAAAAGCCAATTTCCTCCAGGCCTATAAGCGACCAATTCCAAGTATTTATAATACTGTGCTGCAAGAGCTGATAGTGCAGCAACATCTGACGAGGTACAAGAGAACGCACCGTTATGATGCAGTATTTGCCCTCGGTTTTGTGACTGTGTATGATAGACTTATGGAAGGATATCCAAGTGACGAGGATAGGGAGGCTATCTTCAGGGCATATATTAAGGCATTACGAGAAGACCCGGAACAGTACAGGTCTGTCTACAATTCCCTCTCTCTCTCTCTCTCTCTCTCTCTCTCTCTCTCTCTCTCTCTCTCTCTCTCTCTCTCTCTCTCTCTCTCTCTCTCTCTCTCTCTCTCTCTCTCTCTCTCTCTCTCTCTCTCTCTCTCTCTCTCTCTCTCTCTCTCTCTCTCTCTCTCTCTCTCTCTCTCTCTCTCTCTCTCTCTCTCTCTCCTCTCTCTCTCTCTCTCTCTCTCTCTCTCTCACTCTCTCTCTCTCTCTCTCTCTCTCTCTCTCCCCTCCCTCCCCTCCCCCCTCTCAACTTTTCACTGTTGATATGCGTCAAGTGGATTTTGTGAAGCTCGTCTTGAAATCATGATTGTTTTTACATTTTTCCTCATATATAGGGTGTAATCCAGGTCTTAACTTTTTTGTTGTTGTTATGTGTCACTCAGTTATGATTAAGTCTATTCTTATTTTCGACCTAAAAGTGGATTTTCTAAAGTTTTTTGTCTCAAACTCATACTTGCTTCACATTTTTCTTCATAAATAGGGAGTAGTCCAGGTAAATGTACTTCACTTGAGAGTTAATTATGAAGTTTTAACATTCCGTCATCAATTGGAAATTTCAGTATGCAAAATTATTTTATGAACCTTCATTTACAATATACTGAAGCCCAAATTAAATATCGCAGGAGTGATGCACAAAAACTTGAAGAATGGCTTGTTCTCAGAATGCCAATACCTTGGTCGATTTTTCTACAAAAGAGGGAGATGTTCAAAGCATTTTGAAGGACATTGCAGAAAGAGCTAAGAGTAAAGAAAGTTTCAGTTACAGGTCGATTCTTTGCAATTGGCTTGTTTCGTCTTCTTGAGTTGGCAGATGCGACAGAACCCACCACTTTAGAAAAGGTATATACATATGCTCTAAACTTATTGGGTGTTCACACAATTATGGTTTCATGGAGAACTGCTGAAATGATCTTAACCCTTTTTAGTGTATAACGGTTTTTGCATGGAATATTATCCATTACAATCAGTACTAGGGCTTAAATACAGATTTCGGGGAGTAGAGTGCGTGTGTTTGGGTTGGGGGGGGGGGGGGGGGGGCGCTTGCAACTTACTAGGATTGAATGAGGATAATGTGGTCGTATTAGACTTTTTGGGTTGCACGGAGCATGAGAGTCAATATGTTTATGATAATACTTGGAGAAAATCATGCGGAGCTATTTTTGCATGTTCAAGTAAAACTAGTGGTTTGAGGTTGAGCATATCGACTTCATTATTGTGGAATGCTTGGTTGAGCCTCTTTCATGTGGCAGTAAGTTGTTGGAGTTCTTTGCACCTCAGCATTAAAGCTGTTCTTCAGAACGGGCAAAAAGTTTATTTTGGTTTCATCTCAGTCTTACTGTTTAAGAAACTCACTTTCACATATTGGAGGCACTGGATTTGAAACAACGATATATGACAATTAAAAAAATAACGAAAAGATAATTTTGGGTAGATTTACCATAGAAACCCCCCAACTGCACAAGGGCGAAAAACTATGGATAGCAACTCAAATAAAACAACGTTATGGACCAAGTCCCGTAAACAATTAGAATTATTATAAAATGAACTACTTATCTAATAATCTATTAGCTCGACATATAAATTTTATATAAATAAATATACTTTTATCTCTACACTAAATAGGGATAATTATCAAAATCTAAGTTAAGTCATTTTTGCAATTAGTGATTAATTTGATACATTTGGACCCATTATGTGATGCCTTTGATAATTAACCCACACTGAATATATTCAAAATAATTAATAAGTAATAACATACACAAAAGTTCTTCACTTCCATTCCCCTCGTCAGAGAAAACCCGAGTTACAAATGTATTCCAACACAAATAGTGAGTTAGATAATTGCATCTTGGAAATAACTTAACGAACTATCTGCATTTCTTGCCGAGGTCATATTATGATTACTTGAAGCAGGACCTATCTTGTGAGTTTATTCTTAATGACATCTCTGATGAGAACCACAGTTTCTCTAGGAATATAAAGTGGAGACAACATTGGACACCTGCAAGGCACATCAGCTTCGGTACTTTTAATGTACCCAATCAGACATTTTTGTAAAAACCCTTTGTTGATTTACGTTAGTCTAGAAAAATATGTTGAAAGATATGGGTTTTAGGACAAAAAAGACAGAGTACTCTTGGTATCACCCTTGTAATATATATTGGAACGGGTCATCTCCTGACAAGAGATTTAATGGAGACATTTAATCTGTATTTAATTGAGTATATTATCCTGTTATCAATAGATTCATATATTTAAATCCTATATGGAGGGATTGGTAGGACTTAGCTAAAAAGAACATAGGTGATGTCTCATTTCATCAAGTAGGGATGATGAAATCAATTTTCTTATTTCAACACATCTAAGTGGAAAAACTAGTACCTTTTATGTCCCAAAATAAGCGGCCCAGTATGTTAACTTTCCTATGCCACTTTTAGACAGAATGAACTTATTGCAATGGAAAAACATCAGCAAATTAACTACAGATCGGCTTGGAAGATACAGGATGTGTGATTGTGTATCCTGTCCATGCGGATGAGTTACATATTTAAATCCTAGTTGTAAGTTGTAACTCATATTTCGGGACAGAGACTTAGTTCACTTCATCAAGTTATGTGATTGGAGCGTTTTTCTTATAAAATTATTTGCTTTGTCCTTCGGAAGATTCTTGTCTCTGGATGATAGGGACATGATCTAAAATTTAGAACCAAATTTGAATGCTCTTCATGCATGTGCATTCACATTTATTTAGATTTTTGACTCTTTAAACCATTGTTACAGCTATGTGCAGCTCTGAATATAGATAAAAGAAGTGTGGATCGTGACCTTGCAGTTTACCGTAACCTGCTCACAAAGTTGGTTCAAGCAAAAGAGCTCTTAAAGGAATATGTGGAGAGGTATGTTTATATCCTCCCAACTTAATTTTAGTTACTTTACGTCTTTACCTCATGTTACTATTCAACTTACAACATTATTCCAAGATTATGATGTTAAATGGTGAGAGCCTAATTGTTGGTATTCAGTTCTGAATATTTTGTTTGAAATAAGCCGTTGATATGGCCTTATTGCTTGAAATATTTTCTATATCATTTCTTTAATTATATCAAATTTTGCTTAATTATGATCCGTAGTTCCTCTTCTTGCGTCATAAAGAAAAAGTGCCTTCATGTACCTGATTAAAAAATATTTAATTAGTTTATTATGTGTTTTTTGCATTCTTTTGCTTTAGCTATCTTTTACATTGTTGGCCTGTAGATCTTGTGTCGTAGTCTTCGGTCTATATCACCAAGACAGAATAGATTATGGGTCGGTTTGACTTATTTTAAAAGAAAAGTTACTATTCACTCACTAGTACTTACGTTACTTATAAGTAAAGAGTAATTTTAACAATAAATTACAAAATAAATTTTATACATTATGGGCCGGTTTGGTTTGAATAAATTTATAAGTAATATATAACTTGCAATGTATAAAATTAACAAAATAACAATAAAGTACTGAAAGTTGCCTTTTAAAAGGAATAATATACATTTTTATGAAGTCATAATGCAAAATTGTAAGTAACTGAAAAATACTCATTTTGTACTTTTCAGAAGTAGTTTCCAACTTGTAAGTATTGAAATAAAAACTACTCATAGTGTGGTTACTTCGATAAATAAACACGCTCTATATATAGAAATATCTGTTTATTGAAAACTTTGCTTTATGTATTTGTTATTTGTATTGCAGAGAGAAGAAAAAGTTGGAAGAAAGAACAGGACCGCAGACAGCCAATGAGGCTGTTACTAATTGCTTGGGGGAATACCTGTACCTTGGACTATAAATCCAGTTTTCATGTCCAGCTTGGTATTAGATATGTAAAGTGTTAGGCCCTTCATACCTATTTTACAGTGAGAGAGTTGGGAAGTTGGGACCTCAAGGTTCGTTCAGCTTACTTATACAGAGTTCATTCTTTTGTTGTATAACTGCGAAGAATTGCGATAAACATACTTTTCTTATTCCAAGATTGGTAATATTTTCTTATCACTCTTTGGTGACTATTGCCCATTGTATCATATTAATGTATCATTTATAAACCCGCCTTGCAAAACTTCCATGTATGTAGTGTTGCCGTGTTGGTGCTTTTTTTTCTTTACCAAGTGTCATTTGTTTATTCTTTTAACTATACGGCCCATATTATTTTATTCGGAGACTATGTTGCCTGAAAAAAACAGCGGAGTTACGACACGAAAAATTGGGGTGCACTAGAAAAGCGTCAGTCCATGCCAAATAATAAGATGGGTTTGACTTGACCAACACAGAATCCTGCAAATTGCTTATCTATCATTTATAAAAGATATTACGTTTTAAACTTTTCTAACTAAATCCCTCATTTAAAAAAAAATACCATTAATAACTAATCAATTACATATTTCAAATAGACAATTTATCAAATTAGTTTTTATTTTTACACTTTTAGTAACTCTTAGATTATACATAATCTAAACTTATCCAAACAAAATTTAACTTAAAATTTTATTTTTCACTCATCATTTTAAGTAATTTTAAATCATAAGTCATTGAGCTCCACCTAAACGGGCTCGTGGACTTAACGCAGATTTGCCCGGACTTATTCTTGAACATGGATTGATTATTGTGATAACATTTTCAGAAGTTGATCCCGCATCCTATACTGTTATTTATATATACACAGCCAAACGGGCGGTTTTGATCGGCTAACTCGTAACCGGCTCGCCGAATTAACACGTTCAACTCGGCTCGTAACGGGGTGAGTCGAATCGGTACAAACCGGTATGAATAAACGGGGCGTACACGGGTTCATTTTTCTTGAACCGAAACCGACACGACTCGGCTTGCCACTATCAAACCGTCCGGCACGGCTCGTCGATTTGTCACGGTTCAAACCGGCCCGACACATACGAGATGGAAAGATAATGGATTAAGGCTGAAGAAGTGGGGTATCAATTGATCCCGGTGTTAGAAAATATTTTAGGGCATTATTATGAAGTGTTAACGTTTCATATGATCATGTTTTATATGATAATCATTGTTTAGACTTGTTGTATCATCTTGTAGATATTTATGGCTCCAAAAATCAAAGTTCTATACCACCAAAGAGTAGTAGTACTGTTAGTAGGTTTAATAATACTATTTTATCTATACTAACCAAAAAACAAAAATTTAGAATTTCCAATTCATCTCCCGTACCTTCTTCTTCTTCTAGTACGGTTAGGGAATTGGTTTTCTTATAGTTACGAGTTAAATGATGATTTTGAAATACTAACATGGTGGAAGAATCATGAGTTACAATTTCCGGTTTAGCAAAAATTGCAAGGAATATTTTAGTTGTCCCTGTTAGGTTGAGGGACTACACAAATTCGAGATTCACAACCATCAATGCATAGCACACACACAAACACACGATTAGTTGACAAGTAACACACACAAAACATATATGACGTGGAAACACCCACGTCCCAACTTGTATTATTAATCAAAACAGTTATCAATAATACAATCAAAACAGTAACACCTCAATGGTGTCCTA
The DNA here is from genome assembly GCA_030848705.1 of Heracleum sosnowskyi. Classification (NCBI taxonomy): domain Eukaryota; kingdom Viridiplantae; phylum Streptophyta; class Magnoliopsida; order Apiales; family Apiaceae; genus Heracleum; species Heracleum sosnowskyi. Next base: position 14,590,907 of record CM061236.1, on the reverse strand, counting down.
AACTCGATACTTGAGCCAAACAATGCTCAAACATCCTCAAACAATACCTAAGACGATTACATCTCTTAAGCACTCACATCAAACAAATATAATATGACTATGTTTATATAGCCACCCAAAACTTAGCCACCAAGACTTGCCATACTTGTTTTACAAGACTTACCATATTTGTTATACAAGACTTTTTATTCTTGGTACCTAATTCCCTAATATAATGACCAAGACATACCATATATAATAATTGTCTATCCATACAATTATTACCATATATATATAATTGTCTACCCATACAATTATTACCAAAACAGTCCTTAATCACCCAAATTCATATTACCATATTGGGTTGAACAACTGGTCAAACCCAACAATCCCCCCCTTCAACCCAATACCCATATCAGGTTGAACGATATCCATCAACGACATCGACGTCCCTCCGTCATGCCTCCCCCCGAACAAGAATCCTTTTGCTCTTCCAAACCTTCAGTAATCATCAGAGACATCAACGTCCATCCGCTATGCCTCCCCTCGAACAAGAATCTCATCTCTTGCTCTTCAAATCTTGAGAATCACTAAAACCCGTATAGTGACCTTCAAACCATCGTTCTTCACCATAACGATGTATTCATCTACAAAATCACGTGCATCATCCACCACGAGTGCCCTTCCATCAGTTGAGTCACCCAATCCTTGCTTTCTCAATCATTCGGTCTGTAGAAAGAACACTAGTATCATCCAACTCGTTCACCTGGTTGATCAAGCCATTGAAACAATTGCGATGATCTCTTCCATCTTCTTCCATCTCGAACCCGAACAAATTGATCCACGGTGCAAGTCAACCGTCATACCACACGTAACTTTGTCTCCTCCCACGTTAGTAGGCTTCTTGTCAGCGAATCCTTCATTGTGCTCCGCCATATCAATTGAATCTTGAACTTTCCCTCCAACCTCATCCATCACGATTCACGAACCTCGGCTCTTGATACCACTTGTTAGGTTGAGGGACTACACAAATTCGAGATTCACAACCCATCAATGCATAGCATACCCACAAACACACGATTAGTTAACAAATTACACACACAAAACATATATGACGTGGAAACACCCACGTCCCAACTTGTATTATTAATCAAAACAGTTATCAATAATACAATCAAAACAATAACACCTCAATGGTGTCCCAAACTCGATACTTGAGCCAAACAATGCTCAAACATCCTCAAACAATACCTAAGACGATTACATCTCTTAAGCACTCACATCAAACAAATACAATATGACTATGTTTATATAGCCACCCAAAACTTAGCCACCAAGACTTGCCATACTTGTTTTACAAGACTTACCATACTTGTTATACAAGACTTTTTATTCTTGGTACCTAATTCCCTAATATAATGACCAAGACATACCATATATAATAATTGTCTATCCATACAATTATTACCATATATAATAATTGTCTACCCATACAATTATTACCAAAACAGTCTTAATCACCCAAATTCATATTACCATATTGGGTTGAACAACTGGTCAAACCCAACAGTCCCCGCTTCTACAATTGCGTTCGATTTCGCTTTTAGTGCAAGTAGAAGAGTGTTAGACGAGAAGAAATCAAGTCTTGCGCTGGACGTAGTAAAAATTTGTGTTTGCAAAAAAGATTGGGATTAAGCCGCGAAAAGACAAGGAAAAAAAGAAGATGACTCGGAAGGCGAAGACGATCCATGGATGACAATGGATACTTCAGATTCCGACGCCTGAACTACCAATGAACAACAATAATCAAATAGTGGATATGTTTTTTTTTATTTTGTATTTTTAAAATTTGTTTGGTTTGTATTTGTTTTAATATGTTAATGCGGTTTGTTCCGTTTTTTTAGAGAGGAGTACTCTCAAATTATTTGTAAAATATTTTTTAAATTAATAAAATTAATAAAATTTATAGAGATACCGTCCTCTTTTATTCCAAAAAAATTCATAGAATTTTAAATAATATTTAATCGAATTAAAAGATAAAAAAAAAAGAATCGCGCCCGCCCCGCCAACTCGCCCAACCCGCCATGCCAACTCGCCCAGGCGTCACGAGTCTGCCTTCAGCTAGACCCGACAATTTTCGACACGACACGAAACGACACAAAAATTTAGTGTTTGTGTTTGTATTTTTAGTACACGAAACGAAAGTACACGAACACGAAAGTACACGATCGAGATTTAGTGTCGGGTTTGGGTTTACCCTTCAAGTACACGACACGACACGAAGTACACGAAATAAATAAATAAATATTTAGAAATTAATATTTATATTAGATATTTTAATATTTTTATTAGATATTTAACAGTTATTTATGTGATTATGCATAAATTTATAATATTATTGGTAAATACTATATAAATATATATATTTTAATACATATTTGTAAAAATATTACCGAAAATTTTAAACGAAATCACACGAACCCTAAACGGGTGGTTTTGGGTTTAACATTTTGGTACACGAAACACGAAAGTGCACGACACGAACGAATTGCCCGGTCTACCTTCAGCCAAACCGGCATGGCCCAGCTCACCACCGAAGACGTGACGGTCCTGTCGCCCTTCCCCACCAACCCGGCACTTTTAAAACTCGTCACGGATCACCCGGCCCGCCGGTTTGGCCGCCTCTAGCTATATATCACTAACATAGGCTATTACACAAAGTGAAAGTGGACTTGGGTTTGTGGTAAAAAGACAAGCAATAACTAGCTTGCTAGGCTGTAAGCAGGACCAGCATCTTCAAATATTGGAACTTTCTGCTGAAATGCTCTTGGACTGAGATGATGAAGAAGTTGACGGCATGCTTTTTGTTTGGGAGGCCTGGCTTGAAGATGACTCAGTGTAGAAAACCACCTCTTTCTGATTATCGACAAATACTTGTAGATTTTTCGGGTTCGGTGGCAAGTTCACGTCTGAAACGCCTTCAAGGATTTGAACTATTTGACTCATTGATGGTCTTACACTCTCATCATCCTGAATACACCAACAAGCAACTCTACATAAAGTTGTTACTTCTTCTGCATTAGCATTCCTGCCTAACTTGGGGTCCAATAGACTAAGAATGTCGCCTCCATCAATTGTTACCCTTGCAGCCCAAGAAGGAAAAAACGTGACACTTCCATCTGCATTTTGCTCCGTGTTTCGCCTTCCTGATATAAGTTCGAATGCCATCATACCATAGCTGTATACATCGGCCTTTGCTGTCACAGCTACTCCTGATATCCATTCTGGTGCAAGATATCCTCTTGTTCCTCTCATGGTTGTCAAGACTCTGCTAAAATCGCGCCCAACTAGCTTTGCTAGACCAAAATCTGCCACTTTTGGGCAGAACTCTGCATCAATGAGGATGTTTTCTGGTTTTATGTCACAATGTATGATGCAATCCCTGCATTCCTCATGGAGATAAAGCAACCCTCTGGCTGTCCCCAACGCAATTTGGTACCTGGTTTTCCAGTCCAGTACATGGTCTCTCTTGTCAAAAAAGATTTGAGAATCCAAAGAACCATTCGGCATGTATTCATACACTAATAGCTTCTTATTCCCTTCAGAGCAAAACCCACGAAGACGAACAAGATTCACATGTTGAATGGTCCCAATTGTACTCACCTCTGTCCGAAATTGCTTCTCTCCCTGATTAATGCCTTCCAGTTTTTTCACCGCTATGACAGTTGAATCGGGCAGAGTTCCCTTAAAAACAGAACCAAACCCTCCTCCTCCCAACTTCTCCGAGAAATTTTTTGTTGCATTTTGCAAATCTCTATATAGAAATGCCATCAGGGGACCCTCAGGTTTTGTAGTCTTGGCCAATCTCCTTCTTCTAACTACGAAAAATATAAGACCTGCAAGGATTACTAACACAACTGCTCCAAAAACAGCACCAAGAATAAGCCCCTTACTATTTTTATCATCAGAGAACTCTGACGAAGAAAGTCTAATATAAATGACTTTCCCACTACCATCATCTCCAGAACGCTGTTTCAAATCCACGAGCTCCCCCATCAAAATTAAACACTTTTTATCATAGACATAAGCTGTGCAAGAACAGTTACTCAGACAGGTAGATTCACATTCCGCAGAACTTCCAACAGACACAAATTGAGGCTTGTCAGGTAATACCATATTTGAACTCATCCAAAACTTATCCCTTTTTCCATTGACTGTGCTAGTATTGCCACAATCCAATTTTGTGCGCCTCACACATCCACCTGAATAATCACCCAAACTCCAATCATCTTCAAACCGTTTTTTGAAACCATACAAACAATTACAGAATGGCAGTGAATTCTGACAAACACCATAAGCCCCACAAAATGCATAAACTTCACACTGCTGTCTTGGTTGAGCCCAAAACAAGTTCCACTGTTTAGTATTCTCCAACCAAGTGAGTTGCCTAACTTGACCAGAGGAATCCATGATAAATCGCGATATAAACGACAAATTATTATAGAGATTATAAGTAAAGTAACTCTCATTCTCATTCGAAACATAGCTGAAATTGTAGATATAATTTAAATTCATCTCAGGTACTAAACTAAACCTCTGCCCATTCCAAGCACCACTAGTCCAATACCATATAGACCTCTTCCACTTAATAAGATACCGATCCTTACCAGGATCATGCTCTAATGAAAACAAACCGGGTGAGGGATCTTCGCTGTTCTTCCAAGAAGTTAAGAGTTGTTTATTTTTCGTACGTTTGTCAGTCCCAATTTTACCACCAGGCATCCAGGTATGTGATGGATAATCTAAACTGTCCCATAGTTTTGATTTTGCTTCATCTCTCAAAACCAAATTTCCATTATCACGAAGCACTGCTTGTACATTTGAACTAGTAGACTTAATGTTTGTAGACCAAACTATGGTTTTAGACTCATCAAGAAGTACCAAGTTACCATCAAGAATCTTTAATTGTGAAGAATACTTATCAGAAACATAATGTTCTCTATTTGCCACCCAAGCTAGTGTTTGAGTAGAAACTTTATTGTACGAAATGCCTACGTAATACTTGGAAGATTTACCTGTTTTGAAGAAACCAAGTTTAAAGTTTTCGCCTGATGAGACAATGGCTTGGTCCCCTGAGATTGATTCATTTGCATGTAAGGTGTTACCTCCAAAAGAGAGATCAGTGTTGATGAAAAAACAAAACAACACGTAAAATATGAAAGATGGTTTGCTTGCCATGAGCATAGCTTTCAAGAATTTTTTGAAGGGAAGACTCAGATGAAGAAATGAAGTTTTAGTTTCATATTAAAGTTATAGTATATGTAACGATGAACAAAACAAGGGAAGTCATAATGTCTAGTGTAAGATTAGTCAAGAAAAGTATATAGTGTAAGAAGATTAGCCCAAGCAAGAAATATTTAGTATTTTTTTGTCTACTTCATCGTCAACGATGAAAGTGGAACTAATAATCAAAACAGGAAGATACAACTATACTTTGAATCACAGTTTGATGAGGTCCAGTATAAATTTCCTCGAGTGGGTTTGGGCAGATGGACATGAAGCAGAAAATGCAGAGTTTTTCAAATCAAATTATTATATGCTCCACCAAGTAATATCAAATGATCCACTCAGTTCTGGGAAGAAAGTCAAGATAGAGATAGAGAAAGAGCCAAGTTGCCATTTTTCACAGTAATATCATCAAATCAGAATAGATAATGGAGATAATGGCCATGGAAAATCTTAGTAGCTGATTATGTATACATGGAGTTGTTGAACAATCAAAGATCATTGGGCCTGCATGTCTAAAATAGTAAATGATATATAACTATGATTACATGAGTACATAGTATATTTTTAATGACATAACTGTAATTACATGGTCAAATTCTGTAATTACAAAAATATCCCGCGTGCATTCATACGAGAGAAAACATGTTGTACTCACCTAAGTTACGAAAAGAAACTATTTAGGAGCATTAAGCTCTATAACTATTTAGTTGTGTACAATGCACGGCTGATATATAACTTCAGGTAGGAAAAAACAACTCTCCCCCCTGATAAACACTCTGGTTGATAAATTATAATACCATGATCTATGTTGTTAATTTCGTTGCATACAATATTGGAAGCGGTAAATTCTGTAAAAAGGATCAAACCAAGTACCTTGAAATCGAAAAGAACAAAAAAATTCAATTATCTGCTACTAATTAATTTAGGCTCTGTTTGGGATTGCTGTTAAAAATTGTTGTGCTGTTGAAAAAAGTGCTGTTGTTGTGAAAATCAGATAACTGTTTGGTAATTTTTTTGATACTAGCTCATAACCCGTGCGAAGCACGGATCAAGAATAAAAATTGAAAGTCTATAATAAATAAATATTATTTAATTATGTCGATAGAAAGAATAAAAAATTTGGTAAAATCAAAGAATTGAAATTGAATAAATAACTAACTTATATAATTGTAGTTGCAGCTATTCGAACACGAGTTTGGAATGAAACCAATTAATTTAGATATATCATACTAACCAAAATTTGGCTTTGTACTATTGTTTTGCAACGAATAAGAGTTTTCCTCATTAATAAAGTCCCCGATCCCCCAAATAATTTTATTATACTTCTTTCCATTCCCGCAATCAATTCCCGAGTTGTTTTTATACTTCTCTCTGTTCTTGTTCTCAACGCAAATAATTTCTTAAATTCTCGTTGCTGAATGGGGTGGAGAACACAGCAAGATCGACGGGACGGATAAAATACTCATATGTAGTTGTTAGAAGTATGAGAGATACCCAAATTTGGCTTTGTACTATTGTGTTCCAACGAAAAAGAGTTTTCCTTATCAATCAAGCCCCAATCCCGAATTATTTTTATGTACTTTTCTCCGTTCCCGCCACCAATCCCCGTGTTATTTTTATGCTTCTTTCTCTGTGTTCCTGTGTGTCCTGAACATGAATAATGTCTCAAATTCCCGTCCCGAATGGGGCGTGAGAACAGAGTAAGATCGACGGGACGGATAAAATACTCATCTGTAATTGTTAGAAGTAGGAGAGATATGAATTGTACCGATCGAAAGTAACTTATAAAATAATAGGTAATATAAAAAATCTTTTGATCTCAATCAAATTATATGTGTACGGCGGTATACATAACATATCAACATATGAGAACATTAAGTTGGATATCTGATTTTGATTTTATAATAAATCTTATTTATATTAATTTAGAATTATGTTAATTATATTAATATAATAATTATATTTTTACCGCTGTATATGACATACTACTCCCTCAGTCTCATCCATTTATTATCGTTTCAAATGGGAGGTTCGGCACGCATTTTAAGGCTTCTATAAAATATAGTTTCATTACTTATTTTTAAAAAAAGTTTTCTTTGAATAAAAATCCAAACATTTAATTTTTATTCAAAGAAGAATTTTTAAAAAAATAAATAATGGAATTATATTTTATAAGAGCCTTAAAATGCGTGTCAAACCTTCCATTTTTAATGATAACAAATGGATGGGACGGATGGAGTACATTATTAAGAGTGGGTTTTTGATTTTAATAAAGTAATAAAAATTAACTTTTAATTAAATAATAAATCCTATTATATTAATTTAGAATTATGTTAAATATATTAAGATTATTAAGATAATAAATATATGTATACTGTGGTATGTGGTATACATGGCATACCATACCAATAACTGTTTTTAATAAAGAGTAAGTATAGGTTTTTAATTTAATAATAAATCTTATTATATTTATTTAGAATTATATTAATAATATTAAGATAAAAATAATATGTATACCGTGGTATACATGGTATACCATTAAGAGGGGCTTTCTGCTTTTAATAAAGAGTATAGATATTTATTTAGAATTATATTAATAATATTAAGATAAAAATAATATGTATACCGTGGTATACATGGTATACCATTAAGAGGGGCTTTCTGCTTTTAATAAAGAGTATAGATATTTAGAATTATATTAATAATATTAAGATAAAAATAATATGTATACCGCGGTATACATGGTATACCATTAAGAGGGGATTTATACATGGCATACCATACCAATAACTGTTTTTAATAAAGAGTAAGTATAGGTTTTTAATTTAATAATAAATCTTATTATATTTATTTAGAATTATATTAATAATATTAAGATAAAAATAATATGTATACCGCGGTATACATGGTATACCATTAAGAGGGGCTTTCTGCTTTTAATAAAGAGTATAGATGTGCATGTTTTGGTGTATAATATAAAAAATTAATGTTTTTGGTGAGTTTTGATGTTGAAACCAGTAGCTGCTTCCCGCAAAAGCTGAAAATCAGCCTTTTTTAAAAGTATGGGGACCTGCTTTCTCTAAAAACAGCTTTTTGGCCAAAGCACTTTTCAGAAAAGCAGCTTTTAAATTTTACCAAACACTTTTTAAGCTGATTTTCAGAAAAAAGGTTGTATGCAACATCAATACCAAACGAGCCTTAAACTTGAATTAATCCTGAGTAGAAATGTTTGAAGTTTTACTCGACAGTGAACACATACATTTCTTATCTGCGATTAATTCAGTTGAACTCAATTGTTTTAACTTTGATTTGATAAAACAAAAACCAATCAACATGTAGTCTACAATTTCTTCTGACCATGAGGCCTAAGGAGCCCAGATTTCATTGGATTTAATTTTGGGGGCCAAGTGTTTCTCTTGTGGAAAAAGTTGTGTTGGTTGGGGATGGGCTTTACTTGATCCATAATGCATTTGATATCATCTGTTCATCTTTGCTCACAAGAGGTTACTTAATTTTATTTGAAAATATTTTTCATTTCTGTTTAGTGTCTGTTTGCTTGGGAAAAAGGCAAATACTGTTCTTAGTCGAATCACTCCGTATGTATGATATGCGCAACATTCTTTGCTCCAAGTTTGGTCTATTACAATTTACATGAACGCACACACTCAAGTATGTATGTACGTACCTATTATCGGATTTATTAAGAGATGACGTACATTCACTAGATTTAAGCGACCAAATTTGGCAGTCCTTTAAACCTCATTTTAGCTACGAATTTGTTTTTATAAATTTTTGCCTACTCAAGAAAGTAATATGTAATTCTCTATCAATCTTGTTCACAAACATGTACTTCCAATATTTTCCGAGACCAAACCAGCTGTTCTTCCACGAACGCCATGGTCCACAGGCACTCTGTCGTCTACTTTTAGATTAGTCTTGGATAGCTCTGCCAACTCCCATCCAATCCGGTCTTGATCTATAAAAAAAAATTAAATTGATATCCACGCATAATAAACATTAAACCTGTGATGGATTTTAGTTGTTGTCTCTGCTCACTTTATTCACGGAGAAAGGAGAAAAATAAGGAAGAACGTTCGTTTTGCATTTGTAAGGTGTCAAGAACACTGTCCTCTCCACAGGTAAGCAATCAAATCTCCCGAAAAGCAGTGACATTTTGTGCGTATCTATTAGTCTACTTGCTGTTGGATACTACGGTCCCAGATGTAAGCTAACTAGGCCGCATGAAGTGATAGCCAGAAAGGTGCCTCTCATACTACAACCAGATCCTTGCCTCTCCATACATTACTTAATCATAATAAGATGCCAAACAATTTACTATTACTGTTGTTGGAGGAATTTCGTAACAACACAAATCGGAGGTTGCTGGAATAACGAATTATAAAAATATGGGGATTTGAGATTTTTGGATGTTTGGAGCTGAGCTCGTATGATAACTCATCAGAAATTGAATAGCTCAATTGTACTTCTTGGAAAACAAGTCATTGGATAAGTTCATTCAGTACAATCCCATAAGATAGTCAAGATTTATGTTCCCATAAACAGCTCAAGGATTATCAATCCACCTCAAGTTCCCGTAAATAGTTGAAGGATTATCAATCCTCTTCAAGTTCCCGTAAATAGTTGAAGGATTATCAATCTTCTTCAAGTTCCCATAAATAGTCCGGTCTTCGCACGTTTTCCTACAATCTCGCGGCATCTCCACATTTCTTTCCATGATTTGAAGAATATCGTTTGAAGATATTTTCCGTTATTCGTTGATTGAGATTGATTCTTTCCTCGTTTCAGAGAAAAGATATTGCTTATTGGTTAATCAATTAATTATTAATCTGAATTAATAATTATTAAACGGAGAAATTTGAACTATGCCAAAACGTGGCATAACAATTACATTGAAGAATGTTAGGCAAACATATACAGTTGTTTGCACTGGAGGCACAAAGTTAGTCCACCTTCATCCATCTTTTACCGATCCATCTTGTCATGGTTATCATCAGATCGGTTTTCTCGATAGCTTGTGTACTCACTCCAAACCAACATTGCCCTACCACTTACCACCGAGATTCAGAGTATGGATTAAGTGTATCCTTATGTGCAGTAATTTTCGATCCTCTGAAATACGAATATAGAAATTTCTTTTATTTGTTCCCTAAAGCTTTCTGATTTTGTTTTACAATCAAACATCCTGACATGACAGTTATGGATTGATACTCGTTTTAGTGGGTTCATACAGGCCCTGCCATAATTCAAATAATCCAGACAATATACTTTGTTCCTTATATCTGGTAGCTTATTATACCAACAGTGGATGAGTTACTATAGCCACTTACCAAAGTAGCCAGTTTAATTTTTTTTGAGCTGCATGTTATTTAACTGGAACGCATACACAAAACTGACGCAATTAATATTATATAGGTGTTTGGGAATGAATTCAGTCCTCAGTCTTAAATCACTCGATCTCCGGTCTCCATGCATTAACAGAACTAGCATTCATAAATCATATTGTTGATACAATTACAAATTAGCACATGTCTTACAAGAATCCGAAATACTGACTATTGCTGAATTCCTCGACTCGTCAGAGTTAGATGATGCTTTTTTGGTAAAAGTTCTGCAAACTTAAAGAAAGAACGGATGAAGAATGTACAACTGCGTGCCTGACTATGTATATACCGAAGTTGGAGCATCTTTACGGCATGAGAACTGTTACCTATAGCTATATATTATTACCAGCTATACAAATTTAGGGATTGCACGTGTTAGAATATACTATATGATCCTGGTAATATGATCTTGGTAAGACTTTCCTCTAACATTTTGAAATTTTAGATTAAGGTTAGTATATGATCCTGTTAAGACCTTCATCTAAGATCTTCATCTAAAATCTCATGGTGTTAGAGTAAGTTCTTACCAGGATCATATAATATATATGTTCTAACAACACACAATTGAAAATAACAACTCCAACCATTCTTGCCCTTATCTAACAATTTTAGGTAAGAGAAATCGGTTGCCTATATATAAGTAACCTCCACCAATCTCTAAAATTTGCCGGGTACATATAGGTAATAAAATCTTCAACCACATGCTACCTATATAACGGGACATAGGTAAGAAATACATCTGAAATATAAAATAAATATTGCATTTGAAATATATGTAATGAATATAGCTAATCCAGTTGGATCCCCTATTTTAATTAACCCATTTAGCTAGGAAGCTTCTTTGGAAATGCTCTTAGGTTTTGCTAATGGTTAATGGCAAGACTGACAGTAACCGACCACCATCAGACAATTTAATCTTTTCTTGATATGTTTGTATTAATTCCGGATCTCGTTTACAACATAGGCAGTTTTATGTTAATGTAGCAGTTGACAAATTAGGGTGTGGAAATAGTTAACGGATTTGGACAGGTTGTGGTGTACATATATAAACTGTGCTTAATGCATTAGGGTGTAGCCGTGAATAATATGCTGGCAAGATAATGATGCTCATAACCGTGAATTTACATTTGATTTCTTGTCTTTGACAAGGTTCAAACTCTCGTCATCTCATAAAAGGAGCAAGAGAGATACCGCTAGAATAAGAGGTCTTTGGCCCTGAATCTACATTTCACATGAGGTAAATTCATTGTTTCTACAAGTGTAAAAGATAGATACCGAAGGACCACACATTTATATAGGACATTGAAGCTGTTTGAACTCTTTACCCTGAGATTTACAAGAGAAAGCTACCGACATGGCGACAGGTACTTGCGTCTACCAGTGCTTTTTGCGTACGAAACATGATAACTTTCTTTAGGGAATTTCAGTTGCAACATCTTGGACGTTAGCTTCAAGTATATATATGGGTTTGTGCCTCCTTTTTGTAGTGGTGTCTGTACGTTGATGATCATGTAGCACACTATGAGATCTAATGTGACTGATGATAGCTTATGTTCGGTTTTAGAAATTACTGAGTGATGTTTCCATTTCAATAAATCTATCTGGAAAGTCGTATACACATACATTAACAGTACGTCTGTAATACATTAGCAGGGGTACGTGCACATAGTAGAGGACAGCGAAAGTAATTGTGCATGCCTAATGAATTTTCTGCAAAATTAATGTGTTACGCCATATTTTCGGTTGCCTCAATTATCTTATAATTTCTCAATATCAGTCCATCAATGATGGTAAATATCTTCAAACGATTCTTTCAAATCAGGAAAAAATCACAATGCTAATATAACTCTAAAAATATAAAATCAACTTATCTCAAGATATCCCTAACAATCACAGGGATTAAAAATACTATCCTATCACAGAACTGCGTTGGCTTGATCCATATATATAAACATGGTACGCAGACATCTTGGAAGAGGATCCGACACATATAACAAGTCGAGACACCTTTCAAGTCCAGTCCCAAACATCCAAAAATCCCAAATCCCCCATCATCACAATTTTGTTATTCCAGCAATCCCCGAAATTTGTTATCATCAAATTCCTCCGTTAACAATTGGCGCTAGAAGGAGGGGATTATTTTTTGATTGTGGAGGACAATCAAATCATCTAAATCATGCACAAGGGGGGTTTTATCGGATCTGGAGCAGCTTTAATGGAGGAGCAAAACGATGGAGGCGGTGGTTCGTCCGTGGTTCTATTCAAAATTAAGATAAGCTTTCTTATGATTTTGTCCGTACAAATAAGTTATCTTATAAAATTCGTAGTAAATTTAATATATGTCAGATTTTGATAATTTTTTATGATCGGAAAGTTTTTGCGATTTCCCACAACTTTCGTTCTTAGTGTTTTCTTAGATTATGTTTCGATCTATTATCGAAATCACAAAACATAATCAGATCCTGTTTTTCAGTATTGAGAAGTTAATTAGCAGACATTTTATTTGATTCCCGATTTGTTATAAGTCCGTTTTTGACGAGCCATATATCATCGGAAAGCTCTTTTCGTTTCCTAGAACTTTCATGTTTTGTGTTTTCCAAGAAATTATCGTTTACAGGGCCAAAAAGGTAAAAAACAGATCTGGGCCGAATCTGAATCATGGAGATGTTAAAGAATTGTGATGCGATATTAGCAACACATGATTTGATTACTTCACTAGCTCGTGAATGGAAAAAAACAAGTATGGAAGGTCCTTATATGAGAAGGGTAATATTTTTGAAAGCTCTCTTCTCCAAGAATGATAATATTTTTGAAGACCATCTTTTGAAGATGATAATATTTTAGAAGACCCTCTTTCGAGTAGGATAATATTTTAGAAGACCCTCTTTTGAAGATGATAATCTTGTTTGAAGGCCCTACGGGGTGATCGTCTTGTGAAGGCCCTTCGGGATAATCTTGTTTTGAAGGCCCTGCATCATTCGCATCATGCATTCATTAATCATCATGTGCATCATTCGCATCATGCATTCATTCATATCATCATGTGCATCATACATTTACTCGTAAACATTGGACATTCTTAGATTCTGTGGTTGTCTCTGTGTGATTATTTTGGAAGGCCCCTCTTTGAGTAGGAAATTGTTTTAAATTTATTTTTTAAGACCTTTCTTTGCGAATGATATTGCTTAAATTTTTTTGGAAGACCCCTCTATGATGAGGGAATTGTTTTAAATTTATTTTTGAAGACCCCTCGGTTATTACTTGAAATTTATTTTTGAAGGCCCTTCTATGAGGGTACTGCTTGGAATACCTTGGTAAACCCGTACTTCCGGGGTGCTTGTCTGTACTTCCGAAAAGCTCACCAAGAAGAGAGTCCACCCTCTTATGATGAACAGAGTCCACCCTCTTATAGGTGAAGAGAGTCCACCCTCTTAAGGTGAAGAAAGTCCTCCCTCTTATGGAGAAGAGAGTCCACCCTCTTATAGGTGAAGAGAGTCCACCCTCTTATGGTGAAGAGAGTCCACCCTCTTATAGGTGAAGAGAGTCCACCCTCTTAAAGGTGAAGAGAGTCCACCCTCTTATGGTGAAGAGAGTCCACCCTCTTATAGGTGAAGAGAGTCCTCTCTTTTATGGAGAAGAGTCCTCCCTCTTATGGAGAAGAGTCCTCCCTTTTATCCGTACTCCTAGTTGTTTCAGTGACTCGGGAAATTCGGAAGATCAAAACACGCTTAGTTCTCCAGTCCATCAAGCTGCACTGAAGAACTGGGGGGTAGTTGTTACGCCATATTTTCGGTTGCCTCAATTATCTCCTAATTTCCCAATATTAGTCAATCAATGACGGTAAATATCTCCAAACGATTCTTTCAAATCAGGAAAGAATCACAATTCTAATTGTTATGGATTAAAAAAACGTGCTTTGTGAATTTAATGCTAGGATTAATGAGCTTCGAGCTTTTATGGCTGCACTCGTGTATCCAGACTAAATCGGTCCTCACAAGATGCCTACGTATCTCAAATCGTTATTGAGAATCAAGCCAAAGACGTAGTTCTGATTGTAGGATCAGGGACCTTATATAGGCGTCTGGAGCCTAGTATTTATGGTATGTTTAGGAGTCTTAGCGAATAAGTCTCCTTTTCGATATTGGATAAACATTGTATTGCTTGCAGGATAAGTCTTTTCCTTGTTGATAAAGGCTATGACTCATTAATTGCCTTTAATTGGGATTCCGGATCCTTCTTTGACCAATTTGCCATAATTTGGGCTCTTTTAATGAGATGTATATCTTCCCTATTCATTAATTACGAAATTAATGAGTAATTAGGGATTTGGGCATTAAATATCAAGCCTTTTCATTGGACCGTCAATTATATTTCTATAATTACTTTTCTGACCATATCATTTGCCCCCCAACTTCTGGGAAAATATCCTTGGGGTTTTCGTAGAAGTTACAGCGCATTTTTTTCCAAAATTTTCCATTTTTTTGGGGCATTTTTTGACCTCAAACTAGGTTATTTTCGACCATGAATTCGACCTGGAATCAGTATAAATTCGACCAGGATTTCGACCTGGAATCAGTATAAATTCGACCAGGATTTCGACCTGGTATTCGAGCTCAAACTGCTGTGAGGTCGAAGCCATCGACCAGGAATCCCAGGTCTTTTTCGACCTCACCTGTTCGACCTCAAATTGTAAGCCATTGTCGACCTCGATTTCCTGGTTATTTTCGATCAGGATTTCTTGGTCATGTTCGACCAGGATTTCCCCTTTTTTGACCTCGATGTTGGTCCCAGGTCGTTTGTTTCGACCAGGAATTCCTAGTCATTTTCGACTAGGATCATTCGACCATGATTTAGTATATCTTCGACCTCGATTGATTGTGAGGTCGAAGCTGTCGACTTCACTTCATAAGCTTTTTTCGACTTCGATTCGTCGACTTCATTTCCATGTGTTTTCGACCAGGATTTATTAGTTATCCTGGTTTTATTTTGGTACGAGGTCGTATGTTTCGACCTCGATTTCCCATACCTTTTCGACCTCATATGCTCGATCTCATCCTCGTGTTTTTTCGACCTCGTTTTAGCGTGAGGTCGGGAGATACGAACTCGATTTATCGTGTATTTTCGATCTCAATCAATCGACTTCGATCTAGGGTTCTTTCCGACCTCATTTTTTTTCAATTTTTTGACTTATTTTTGGGTGCGAAGTCGATGTATACGACCTCAGTTTCGTGTGTGTTTTCGACTTGGGTCGTTCGATCTCATTTAGGGCCTTTTCGACCTCAACTCTTTAATTATTTCCCTTTATTTGGGAGTGAGGTCGTTTGATACGACCTCGTTTTCTCATATATTTTCGACTTCAAGCCTTCGATGTCGATCAGGGGTCTTTTTCGACCTCAACTTTTTTTTTTACCTTGGTTTTATTCCAAGATTCTTTCTTTGGGCTTTTGATTAGCCTAATTGGGCTTAAATATTTCTAGCCTTGGGCCTTATTTGATTTGGGCTTCGATTTTTCCTGAGACTTAATTTGATTGGGCTTTTGCCTTCGTAATCCAAAAATGGATTTTATGGGCCTTACTGGCTATTGACGGTTGCCCTTCCTTAACCGGTAGGGTTTCTAGTCACTTTGCTTATAAAAGAGTGGAATTTCTACTTTATTCTTCACTTTATATCTTCAAATCTCCGAAAATTTCTCTCTAGTATTTCTCTCTTTTATTCCGTGGTAAGGCGATTCCCGGCGAGTTTTTGTGGTGGTTTTTTGGGTTCAATCTTCTTCCGTTGAAGATTTTCTGGGTTCAACCTTCATCCCTTGAAGATTTCTGGGATTCTTTGAAGATTTTCTGAGAATTTCTTTGAAGATTTGAAGATTTGAAGATTTTTCTGGGTTTTCTCTTGAAGATTTGAAGATGTCTGACAAAACTGCTCAACGCCTCCAGAAAATGAACAAAGCTTCTAAGAGAGGTATCACCATTCGTTCTTTTCATATGTCACTTCAGGATATGATCTTAGAGCGTAGTGATGCATATCCTCATGTATCGCACTTAGATTCCTTTGATTGTAGCAATAAGTTTCATGAAATCGATAAAATTAGGGACTATAACAAAATGTATAGGGTTAAGTCCCCTTATAGATTAGTTCCTGCCGGGCCAGGGGACCGTTCTTGCCATTGGCGTCCTGATGCTTTATGCATTTACAAGGATGCCATTGTCGCGGGACTCAGGTTTCCCTTTCATGAGTTCATTCCCAGGCTTTTGGCTGATGTTGGGATTAACCCTTGCCAACTTCCTCCAAACGCCTGGAGAATCATTATGTGCTTTATTGTTCTTTGCTTGAAGAACAAATTTCCATTGTCAGTAGCTTTGTTTAGGAGAATTTTCCAGTTTAAGAATAGTTCAGCCATTACTCTGGGTTGGGTTCATGTATTTAGTTTGGGAAGGAGGGGATTGGGGCTCCCTTTTTCGTAGTTCCTTTAGTAGGGTTTCAGATGGTAGTCCTTGTGATATCATCCTGAGTGATGAGGAGGCCCATGCATATGCTGAACTTACAAAGGATAACTATGCCACAATGGCTTGGGTGCTCCTGGATGAGTTCCAGCGTAGGTCCTTGGGACTTTCCAACGTTTCTGATAAGGGTAATTCTCACCTCATATCATTCTTTATTTATTTAAGATTAACTTATACCAACTGTTTCTTTCCTTGTATCTTTTGCAGCTGCGGTCTTTATCAATAAGACCAACGAGCCTGAAGATGGGGAGACAGCTAGGATGAAGAGGGCACGTTTGGGAGTGAAGGACCCCCGTGCTTCTAGTGTTCCAGCTTTCATAAGGCCTCATGTGGACCTTACTGAGGATGCTGAGGGCCCTGCTTCGGGCAAGAGTGCAGTTTGGCGCCCCAATTGGGGCCTTAGGAAGAAGGACACCGTGGTGGGAGTGTCCAAGCATGTTGTGGACTGGTCTTATCATTCTCTAACTCCTTGTGACTACAAGGATTTTGTCTCCAACTCCACCATTGAAGGGGTGGAGCATGCTGGATCCCAAGCTATGGCTGCTGTAAGCATTTTTCTCCTTGTTTTCTTTGTAGTTTTTGATGTATTTCAAGTTTAAGTTTTTGACTTATAACTTGCTTGCAGCTTAATGCCAACTACCAAGGGGCTCTCTTTCAAGCTAAGTCTTGGCGCTCATCTTCTGAGGCCAATCAAGGCAAGTTTGAGAAGTCCCAGGAGGAAATGGCTTCAGTGAAGGCCACTCTGGCTAGGAAGGAGAAGGAGTTGGCTGACTCCCAGGCTGAGCTGGTGTCTTTGAGGAAAGGCAAGGATGACTTCATCGACGAGTACCTTGACTCCTCAGAGTACGAGGACTTGATTGATAAGCATGACGAGCTCCTCTTCCCAGTTCAGTATACTAAGGGATGGGATGACGCTCTTTCTGCTGTTTTGGAGAAGATGCCTGGATCTCTCCTTATTTCTGATTTTCCAAGCCCTCACCTTCCTACTCCTTTGGAGATGGCTTTGGCTGGAGAGGACGAGATGGAGGAGGATGACAGGATCTTCGACCTGGATCACACTTCCCCACCTGGTCAGACCGCCGAAGCTGATGATGCTGTCTTTCCCTCTAGAGAGGAAGAGGAAGAGGAGGAGGACGTAGACAAGGAAGATTAGGTGTAGTTTCACTCTTGGCCATCATGGCTTGTACTTTTGTTTATGTACTTTTGGCCTACGGGCTTAACTTAACTCTTATTTAAGTTTTTATTTATGTCTGGTGGCCATTCATGGCTTGTGTTGTTTTTCTTGCTCCTTGAATGTTTGTCAACACTCATAGTATATAAGCTCTAAGACATGAAAATACTGAATTTATTCATAACTTGAAAATGGGATCAACCCTTACATAGTACCCAAGTTTAAGAACTCGGGTTGGTTTTATCAAACCTTATTCATAGTAGTGAGTCCTCCTAGGAAACACCTTAAACATAATAAACTTTCAAATTGGAGGCATGCCAAGTCCTTGGCACCTCATGCCCTTCAAGGGTTTCTAGCTTGTATGAGCCTCGACCAAATACGTTCTTGACGCGATATGGTCCTTCCCAATTTGGGGCCAGTTTGCCTTTTTGTCCAACTCCGGATGCTTCAATCTTTCTGAGAACCAAGTCTCCTTGACGAAAGAACCTTTCTTTAACCCTTAGGTTGTAGTAATAAGAGGCTTTCTTTTGATGTTCAACTATCTTGGCGTTTGCTTCATCTCTAACTTCGTCAATTAGATCCAAAGCTAGCCTCAAGCCTTCTTCATTTTCTTCTGGTTCGTAAGCCTCAACTCTTGGGGAGGTGTGAGTAATCTCCACCGGGACCACTGCCTCTGCTCCATAAGCCAATAGAAATGGAGTTGCCCCGGTGGTGACTTTACAAGTAGTACGGTATGCCCAAAGTATGGGGAGTAATTCGTCTACCCAAGTGTTTCTGGAGCGTTCAACTCTTTTCTTTAGTCCATCCAGGATTATTCGATTTGCAACCTCAGCTTGCCCATTTGCCTGAGGATGGGCAACAGAAGTGAAGCGCAACTTGATATCGTTCTCATCACAATATTTCTTGAACTCATCATTGTTAAACTGAGTCCCATTGTCCGTAACCAGGACTCGTGGAATTCCGTATCGGCATATCACATTTTCCCAGAAGAATTGCATTACTTGCTTGGTGGTTATCTTGGCTAAGGGCTTAGCCTCAATCCACTTGGTGAAGTAGTCGATTGCTACTATCAAGAACTTTCTTTGAGCACTTGCCATTGGAAATGGCCCGAGTATATCCATTCCCCACATAGCAAAGGGGATAGGTGAGTTAATGGATGTCATCATCTCTGGTGGTTGTCTAACCACTGGTGCATGCTTCTGGCACCGTTCACACTTCTTCACATAGCTTTTAGCATCAGCAAGTATGCTTGGCCAATAGAAACCTAGACGGGTGACTTTATGAGCAAGGGCTCTGCCCCCAAGTGTTGCCCACAGATTCCTTCATGTACTTCCTTTAGGGCCAATTCTGCCTCTTGAGGTCTCAAACATTTCAGATATGGAATGATGAAAGACTTCTTGTATAGGAGTCCCTCAATCAGGGTATACCTTAGTGCTCTGACGTATAGCTTTCGTGCTTCTGAAGTATCGTTGGGTAGCCACCCAGTTTCCAGATGAGTTTTGATGGCATCCATCCAACAGTTGCCAACATCAATGGGTCCTACCAACTTTCCGTTGATGCTTGGGGTCTTCAAGACTTGGAAGTATACACTCCCTGCATAGTTTTCAATTTCAGAAGAAGCAAACTTAGACAGGGCAACAGCCTTTATGTTTTCTTCCCTTGGAATGTGCTCCACATAGCATTCGTCAAATTGAGTCATGATGGCCTTAACAAGTTTCAAGTACTTGGCCATGACTTCATCTCTGGCCTCAAATTCCCCATTTACTTGGGAAACCACTAACCTCGAGTCTCCACATACTTTCAGAGTTTTGACCCTCAAGGCTCCAGCCAGCCCTAAGCCAGCTATCAGAGCTTCATATTCAGCCTCATTGTTTGTCGTTGGGAAGTCAAGTTTTAGTGCATACTCAATGAGGAATCCATCAGGACTTTGTAGCACTAAACCAGCTCCACTTGATTTTGTTTTTGATGCTCCATCAAAATAGAGCACCCAATATTCTTTGAAGTCCATTTCTTGATCTTTCTTATCTTCCACTATTACTTCCTGCCCCCCGACTTCTTGGTTGTCAATGGTGCATTCAACCATGAAGTCAGCAAGTGCCTGAGCTTTTATGGCCGTTCGAGGCTTATACTTGATGTCAAATTCGCCCAATTCAATAGCCCATTTGATCAATCTTCCACTAACTTGAGGGCTATGCAAGATGTTTCTTAGAGGTTGATCAGTCAAGACCTCTATCTTGTGAGCCTGGAAGTACGGGCGTAGCTTTCTTGAGGCCATTATCAAGGCTAAGGCAAACTTCTCAATCGTTGAGTAGTTTATTTCTGCCCCATGAAGAATCTTACTCACATAGTAGACGGGCTTCTGTACTTTCAATTCTTCCTTTATCAGTACAGCTCCAAGGGCTGTGTTAGAAACTGCCAAGTACAAGTAGAGAGTTTCACCTGGCTTGGGTTTTGCCAATAGTGGTGCCTCAACCATGTATTTCTTCAGGGCCTCAAAGGCCTCTTGGCTTTCAGTTGTCCATTCAAAATTTTTTACTTTTTTGAGTGCTTTGAAGAAGGGTAAACACTTCTCTCCTGACTTGGAGATGAATCTCCCCAATGCTGCCACTCTTCCCGTTAATTTCTGGACATCTTTGACAGTCCTTGGTGGTTCCATGTCTAGGATCGCTTTGATTTTGTCGGGATTAGCCTCGATTCCTCTCTTGGAAACCATCAGGCCTAAGAACTTTCCCGAGCCTACACCAAAGGCACACTTAGCTGGATTCAACATCATTTTGTGGTGCCTTAGCACATCGAATGCCTCTCGGAGGTGCTTAATGTGATCGGCCTTATCGAGGCTTTTGACTAACATGTCATCCACGTAGACCTCCATGGTTTTTCCAATTAGGTGCTCAAAGATTTTGTTTACCAACCTTTGATAGGTCGCTCCTGCATTCTTAAGCCCAAAAGCCATGACTAAGAAACAGAAGACACCAAAGTCAGTGATGAATGATACCTTGGCAATGTCATTTTTGTGCATCTTGATTTGATTATATCCACTGAAGCCATCCATGAAACTTAGCATTTCATGCCCAACAGTGGCATCTATTAGAGCATCAATCCTTGGTAAGGGAAAACAATCCTTAGGACATGCATCATTCAAGTCGGTGAAGTCGACGCACATCCTCCACTTCCCGTTAGCTTTTTTGACCATTACGGGGTTAGCTAACCATTCTGGGAATTGGATTTCCTCAATGAACCCAGCTTCCAAAAGCTTATTCACTTCTTGCTTAATGGCTTCAAGCCTCTCTGGAGCAAAATTTCTTTTCTTTTGTTTCACTGTCTTCCTTTCTGGATCCCCATTCAATTTGTGAGATATCAATTGGGGATCAATCCCTAGCATGTCGGCCGCTGTCCAAGCAAAAACGTCATTGTTTTCTTGAAGAAAAGACGTGAGTTTGCTCTTCAATGGTTCGGGCAGTAGTGCCCCAATATAAGTCACCTTCTCTGGTTCACCCGGGACTAAGGGAATTGGGATTAAATCCTCAGTTGGTTTCCCTCTTCGGTCCTCATTGTCACTAGTGTTCATGTCTTCAATAGGGAGAATCTGCCCCCCGGTTCCATCAGGCCTTAACGCGGCTACATAACAACTTCTAGCCATCTTTTGGTCTCCTCGTTCTTCACCAATCCCATTCCTCGTTGGGAACTTGATTTTTAGATGATAGGATGAGGCAACGGCCTTGAACGCATGAAGACCAGTCCTTCCCAGGATTGCATTGTAGGTCGAAGTTGCCTTTATAACTATGAAGTTCAACATCTGAGTAGACGTATTCATCCCTTGTCCCATAGTCATTGGGAGTTGGATAGTGCCTTCCACTTTTGATTCCACCCCGTTGAATCCGTATATAGGCATATTTGAGGGTGTTAACTGAGAGTCTGTGTAACCCATCTTGATAAAGGCATCGTGGAACAAGATATCCACTGAAGCTCCATTATCAACCAAGACTCTTTTTGTTTCGGAGTTGCCTATCACAGGTATTATGACAAGAGGATCATCATGGGGGAACTTCACCCCTTCTAAGTCTGAATCGTCAAAACCTATTGACACTTCTATTCTGGCACGTTTCGGTGCTTCTCCAACCACAGTCATTACCTCTCGGGCATAAGCCTTTCTTGAGTTTCGGGAGGACCCAGCAGCTGTTGGCCCTCCGAATATCATGTTGATCACTGGCCCTCGGGGCTTGGGATTCCGATCTTGATCGTTGTCCCTTCTATCATAATCCTTCCTTTCATAGTTCCCCCTTTGGCTCCCTTGGCTTCCATCCTTAGTGAACTTGTTGAGTTTTTCTCTTCGTATCAGAAACTCAATCTCATCTTTCAATTGCCTACAATCGTCGGTGTCATGACCGACTTCTTTGTGGAACCGACAAAACTGATTTTGGTTCCGTTTGGACAAATCAGCCCTCATTGGCTTTGGCCATTTGATATCTTCTTCCTTGGCTATCTCCATCAGAATTTGACTCCTGGGAGTATTCAATCTTGCATATTCTGTGAATTTTGGCCCAAAATTGTTTCTCTTGGGGGGAGAATCGGAGTTCTTTGATGTTCGGGGAAACTTTTCCTTGACGTCGTACTCCTGAGTTTCTTTTCTTTTCTTTGAGTTTCCACCGTCGCCAGCGGTGGGTTCATACTTTCTCATGCTTTCCTCAGCCTTGATGTACTTTCCGGCTCTATCTTGGAGCTTCAACATGCTCTCTGGTGGATGTTTAGCCAACGACCTCCTGAAGTGGTCATCAGTGGTTCCTTGTTGCAGGGCTATCATAGCCACTTTGTCATCTAAGTTCGGAACTTTCAAAGCCTCCCGAGTGAATCGATTGATGTAGTCCCTTGGGGCTTCATTCTTTCCTTGACGTATTGCCATGAGTGATGCAGAACTTTTCTCATTCACCCTTCCACTAATGAGCTGATAGATGAAAGCCTTGCTTAGTTCCTTAAAGGACCCAATAGAGTTGGGAGGTAGACGGCTATACCAACGTTGGGCCATGCCTCCCAAGGTTTGTGGAAACGCCCTACACTTGACCGCATCGTTGGCTGGCTGCAACAGCAGTGCATTGGAGAAGGTCCTTACATGATTTGCGGGATCTCCCGTTCCATCATAGGCTTTGATCGAAGGCATCTTAAACTTTCTGGATATAGCCGTTTTCATGATGTCTTGAGTAAACGGTGGTGTAGGATCATCAGGATCTCCTAGGGGCAACAGAATACTAGGATCACCCCTTGGGGCTTCAGCCCTCTTGGTCCTTCTTGGTGGATCCAAGTTGATTATCGGGATTCCTTCAGTCGTTCGGCCCCGAGATTGGGCGGCCTCTTCTTCAGCAAGGAGTTTTTTGAGCCTTGCAGTCTCTGCCTCATGGGCTGCAAGTTTCTCTCTAGTAGTTTGGGGTTGCTCCCGATTTGTCTGTGAAGAACGTCTCCTTCTTGGGGCGACATCCTCCCCAGTTGTATAACCCTCATCCTCAGTGTATGGGCCAGAGTAATCTTGAATGAGAGGGGTCTGACGAGTTTGTTGATTTTGGGGTCCCAGACCTTGAATATAAGGGGGCACATATGCCTCATGGTAGATTGGATTAGTTCCACTACCGCCCGCCATGGGTCGAGGGGGCATGCCATAGCTTGGCATCCCCAAAGTCTGATTCGCTTATTGAGGGAGATCAGTAGTATGGAGTTGAAGGCTCCTTGGTGCACTCATGAGCAGCGGAGAGGTCGTGATTGGTTGCTGGTGAACGGTCTCTTGTGGATTAGATCCATGAATGACCATCTGCAGGGGATTCGTCCCTTCAACCGAAATCGGGATTTCCGGTCCTTGAGTGTTGGTGGGGATATTCGCCCCTTGTGTGCCGGTAGTCGGCGGTGGCTGATCAGCCTCAGAGGTGATGGGGCGATCATCGGGAGTTTGAGTATCCCGAGCTGTTCTTCGTGTGTTTGCCATGGTTGATGTTGTCTTCCCACAGACGGCGCCAAATGTTATGGATTAAAAAAACGTGCTTTGTGAATTTAATGCTAGGATTAATGAGCTTCGAGCTTTTATGGCTGCACTCGTGTATCCAGACTAAATCGGTCCTCACAGGATGCCTACGTATCTCAAATTGTTATTGAGAATCAAGCCAAAGACGTAGTTCTGATTGTAGGATCAGGGACCTTATATAGGCGTCTGGAGCCTAGTATTTATGGTATGTTTAGGAGTCTTAGCGAATAAGTCTCCTTTTCGATATTGGATAAACATTGTATTGCTTGCAGGATAAGTCTTTTCCTTGTTGATAAAGGCTATGACTCATTAATTGCCTTTAATTGGGATTCCGGATCCTTCTTTAATTGACCAATTTGCCATAATTTGGGCTCTTTTAATGAGCTGTATATCTTCCCTATTCATTAATTACGAAATTAATGAGTAATTAGGGATTTGGGCATCAAATATCAAGCCTTTTCATTGGACCGTCAATTATATTTCTATAATTACTTTTCTAACCATATCACTAATATAATTCTAAAAATATAAAATCAACTTATCTCAAGATATCCCTTAACAATCACAGAGATTAAAAATACTATCCTATCACAGAACTACGTTGGCTTGATCCCTATATATAAACAGGGTACACATGCATCTTGGAAGAGGATCCGACACATATAACAAGTCGAGACACCTTTCAAGTCCATAACCAAACATCCAAAAATCCCAAATCCCCCATCATCACAATTTTGTTATTCCAGCAATCCACGAAATTTGTTATCACCAAATTCCTCCGTTAACATAATCCATTCCGAGTTTCAGAAATCCATTATGGCTTATACAGACGACGCAATGTAATTCAGTCATCTCTGAGATTCGATCTTGTCATTTTAAGCAACAGATTAGAATTTTCTTTGCTTGTGCTAAATTTCTAGGTTGCCCAAAGCAATACAACGGGGCCTGTTTGGCAACGTATATCTAAGCCAACTTATAGCTTATAAGGTCATAAAAACTTACGAAAACGTTTGTCAACCCAACTTATGAAGTCAACTTATAACTTATTTGATGATAAGTTGAATGTTAGTAACTACGTACATTTTCCCTAACTTATCGACTTATTACTTGATTTCTTTGTTTTTTAATACTTTATATTTTCACATTTATGTTTTTAAATATCTTTTTAATTTAAAACTAGAAGATAACCCGTGCCAACACTGCAAGAAATTATGGGCAATTTCGACCTCCCAAATTCGACCGCGGCTAAATTCAACCGCTTGTGGTCGAATTTATGGACTACGGCTAAATTCGACCGTTTCCAGTCGAAAATAAAAATGGTCAAATTTGGTCGGTCGAATTTACTACTAAATTCGACTGATTTTTCTTATTGGTCGAATTTAATCCTAAATTCGACCAATTTTTTTGTCTAGTCGAAACTAAAATCCCCAAAAAAAGGAGGGAAAAGTCCCGCCAAAATATTAAATTTAGAAAACTAAATTCGACCAAATTCGGTCGAATTTAAAATTAAATAAATATCTAATTGTTGTTAAAAAATTAATTAAAATATCTAATTGTTGTTAAAAAATACAAAACAAATATGAAAGTATTTTGACGACATACTATATTCAATAAAATAAATTTGAATAAATAATAGTCGGTAGAAAAAAAAAATCTTCACACCTCTGTACATCGCCATAGTTGAGTACAATATGGGGGGTTTAGGGTTTAAATTTAGGGTTTGGGCTAGGGCTAGAGTTTTTATTTTATTTAAAAATTATTTTGATTAATCCAACCGTACGAATGTGAAGATTATCAAAAAAATATAGTGTGTGCAAAAAATTAATTAATTTAAATATTAATATCTTAGACATTTTAACAAATATATATATCACTTACACTAAATTCGACCACAAACCTAGTTGGTTGAATTTAAGCTTTAGCTAGACTCATATCAGTCGAATTTAGCTAAATTCGACCAACTTAAGTTTCGGTCGAATTTAGCTAAATTCCACCGATATTAGTCGAATTTACCCGTGTTCTGTTTTCGACCAAATTTGGTTGAATTTAGTAAAATTCAGAATAAGCCAATTTATTCATGCCATGTGTCACGCTTGTAGTGGCTGAAAAACAAGCACATGGATTGCTCTTTATATTCAATCTAGACCATTCATTTCTTTCCTAAAATATTTCATCCTAACCATTAAATCAATTACACTCATCTTTTTCTCTTTTATATTTTTCATCCATTCATATTCTCTCATAAACATTCTTCTATACTCCTACTCCATTCTTCTTCTCTAACAAACATACATATCAATTTATATAAATAAATACTAACACATGTTTCATACACTTCAAACAATATATAAACATCCTTTATATTAGCACATCCTTTAATTACATTTTTAACATTTGGCGAGTTCATCTCAATTAATTCCGACGAGTTCATCTTCACCACTTCCGGCCTTTACGACCTCCGAAGAGTTCATTTTCGGTAACTTAAAAGCGAAATAACACAAGTCATTATAATTATACACACACTAAGTTAAGTTTTTTTTTTAATTTTTTTACATTTGGATATTATTGGGGTAGAGTAATTTTTATAGTGTTTTATTTTTAATTACGTGTTTCAAAAGGAAAGAAAAATTGTTGTATTTTTAGTTCAACATTATTGATGTATATTATTTTAGGATTAGTAGAAAAAATAACTATTATATCCATTATTGTTTAATGTAATCATCCTTCTTGATATGTAGAAACTAGTGAAAAATTGAAGAAAATTTGTGCATTTCTTGGGCAGCATATTCTACTGTTTTTTTTAAAAACTGGTGTTCGTTAAATTCGACCGAATTTGGTCGAATTTAACAAATAATTTCGACTGTATTCGGTCGAATTTAGCAATTAAATTCACTTTGGGCGCCAAAATTCAAAATTTTGAAATTTTTACCAAAATTTGAAAATTTGAAAATTTTGAAATATTTGGTCGAAGTTAGTGGGTCGAATTTATATGGTCGAAAATAGACGGTCGAAATTAGCTAATTTCGACCGTTTTGAGCAATTTCGACCAAGCTAAAAATTACATTTTTATTTTTGGTCGAAATTAGTTAAATTCGACCGTTTGTGGTGGAAATTAGCTAATTTCGACCGTTTTTCTATGGTCGAAATTAGCCGAATTTTTTGTAGTACAAGCTTGGGCATAGTGATTTTATTTGGAAATTTATTTTATTTATAGTAGTTTTTAATTAATATTATCAATTATGTAATTTTAAATTTTGACTTAAAATTGTTTACAATTACATTATTTTTTCATGAAATTAGTTACTGAATTTTACAAATATTTTACTCATGAAAATATTATTATTATTCAGTTAATTATAAAAACTTTATATGTTATCCCTTTACAACATAACGGAATCTCAATGAACTGTGGAGCAGTTTGTTAGATCAGAATTCAATGATCGTCAGAAGCTAGACTCAACTGATCAGGATTGCTGACGTCATCAGTATTGCATGGTCATCAGTATTTGATCAAGCGTCAGTATCTTATTGATCATCAGGATTCCTACTCAGACTATGATCAGGATTGATCATCAGAACTTGAAGCTGATCAGGATTCCTACTTCGAGTTATATTTGGAGTCTAGATAAACACGGAAGTTTATTCTATTTGTTCCTGGTTTGTAGAATGTAGCTATCGATTAAGGATAGGTTTCTATCTTTGTTATTGATTAGGACTTATCTTGTTATTGATAGAGAAGCTGTGTGCACTATATAAACACAGTCTTGGTTTCGATTTATGTATTCATTCGAGAGAGAACATAATCGAATAGAAGCTCTCGAGAACATAGAATTTCTTGAGAGAGTTTTTGTAAACTAGCAGCTCTCAAGAACATCAGAATTTCTTGAGAGAGTTTGTAACAGTTTTATATCAGATTTAATAAAGCTGTTATCTTTCTTTTCATATTTATGATATATACATTAAGAAGTCGATTATCTTACTCTATTGTATTCAACCCCCCTTCTACAATAGATTATTACTGGGCAACAATTGGTATCAGAGCAAACTGATTTAATTCTGAATCAGATACGATCTAAAGATGTCGACAACCAAGTATGAAAGCATGAAGATTCCCATCTTAAAGATATCAGAATATCCTACATGGAGGGTAAAGATGCTGATGTACCTGGAGGCTATGGATCCTGACTACTTGGACAGGATTCGTGATGGACCATATATACCAACAAAGTTCGTAGAACAAACAGATACAGTACCAGAACATTATGTGGTCAAAGCTAAAGCTGAATGGACTCCAGA
The DNA here is from genome assembly GCA_030848705.1 of Heracleum sosnowskyi. Taxonomy (NCBI): domain Eukaryota; kingdom Viridiplantae; phylum Streptophyta; class Magnoliopsida; order Apiales; family Apiaceae; genus Heracleum; species Heracleum sosnowskyi. Next base: position 14,562,266 of record CM061236.1, on the reverse strand, counting down.
AGAAAAAGCTCATGTACTCAGGGAACCAAAGATAAAGAATATCTTGCATAATAGCCTTGATGCTGTCATGTCAAACAGAGTGATTGCATGCAAGTCTTCAAAAGAAATCTGGGATACTTTGGAAACTCAGTGCCAGGGATCTGCATCTGTTAAGAAAAAGAGAAGGGCTCTTTTGATTCAAGAATATGAACAATTCGATGCAAGACCTGAAGAGAGCCTGACTGATCTATATGATAGATTTCTGACACTATTGAACAGCTTATCCTTAGTTGACAAAATATATGAAACTGAAGATTCAAACACCAAATTTCTTAGAGCTTTACCTGAAGAATGGGATACTCAGACCTCAATCATTAGACACCAGTATGATCTGAACATTGTGTCTCTTGATGAGATCTATGGGATGCTAAGAACTCATGATCTTGAAGTTCAACAGAGAAAGAACAAGAAAAGCAGCAAGGCAAAGTCAATTGCTTTGAATGTAGAAGCAAAATCAAAAGGGAAAGCTATGGAGGTCTCTAGAAGGAAAGCAAGAGTAGCTGAGTCAGATCCTGACGACTCTTCATCAGATACTGATGGCAATTCTGATGCCAATACTGGTGATGAATCTTCTGATTCAGACATGGAAGAGATGGTTGCTATGATTGTCAGAAACTTCAGAAGGATGAAGTTCAGGAAGAATAGAAGACAAGGCAACTTTCAGAAAAAGATCTTCAAAGCAGACAAAGATAAGTATATCAAAAAGGACAACAAGGGTAGCAAATTTGACAAGTCAAAGGTTAGATGCTACAAGTGTAATGGTATGGGTCACTTTGCTTCTGAATGCAACAAGACAAAGGCACTCATCACATCAAGCAAGGATTGGATAGACTCTTCCTCAGAATCTGATACTGAGGTAGTCAACTATGCGTTAATGGCCAATGCTGATGTAACTGCTGCTCCTGATGATAAGGTACTAAATACTATCTTTGATTTTGATACTGATAATGCTTCTGAGTTAAGACGTTTTCTAAAGTCATTACATATTAGCTTTAGAAGTCAAACTGCTGAGAATACTAGAATCTTATCTGAGATGTCTGACCTTAGAAAGAGGAATGAGATATTAGAAGCTGAATTTTCTCGTATGCAAGAAGTACAAAAAGAATGTGATAATGCTAAACTCATGCACTTAGAGATAACATCTAAATGTACTTCCCTTGAAAAAGAACTTGAATATGCTAATGAGAAAATCAGAACCTGGACAGACTCAGGTAGGAAATTTCATGAGATTAATACCTCTAAGAATTGGAAAGAGTGTCTAGGATATAAGTCAGATGAAGATAAGAAATTAGCAGAGAAAATTGTCTGTTAGATCAGAATTCAATGATCGTCAGAAGCTAGACTCAACTGATCAGGATTGCTGACGTCATCAGTATTGCATGGTCATCAGTATTTGATCAAGCGTCAGTATCTTATTGATCATCAGGATTCCTACTCAGACTATGATCAGGTTTGATCATCAGGACTTGAAGCTGATCAGGATTCCTACTTCGAGTTATATTTGGAGTCTAGATAAACATGGAAGTTTGTTCCTGGTTTGTAGAATGCAGCTATCGATTAAAGATATGTTTCTATCTTTGTTATGATTAGGACTTATCTTGTTATTGATAGAGAAACTGTGTGCACTATATAAACACAGTTTTGGTTTCGATTTATGTACTCATCAGAGAGAGAGAATTATTCATTCGAGAGAGAACATAATCGGAGAGAAGCTCTTAAGAACAGAATTTCTTGAGAGAGTTTTTGTAAGCTAGCAGCTCTTAAGAACATCAGAATTTCTTAAGAGAGTTTGTAACAGTTTTATATCAAAGTTAATAAAGCTGTTATTATTGTTGTTATTGATCTTTCATATTTGTGTTATATAAAGTCGAGAATCTTATACAATTGTATTCAACCCCCTTCTACAATTGTTATTTACTGGGCAACAATTGGTATCAGAGCAAACTGATTTAATTCTGAATCAGATACGATCTAAAGATGTCGACAACCAAGTATGAAAGCATGAAGATTCCTATCTTGAAGATATCAGAATATCCCACATGGAGGGTAAAGATGCTGATGTACCTGGAGGCTATGGATCCCGACTACTTGGACAGGATTCGTGATGGACCATATATACCAACAAAGTTCGTAGAACGAACAGATACAGTACCAGAACATTATGTGGTCAAAGCTAAAGCTGAATGGACTCCAGAAGAAAAAGCTCATGTACTCAGGGAACCAAAGATAAAGAATATCTTGCATAATAGCCTTGATGCTGTTATGTCAAACAGAGTGATTGCATGCAAGTCTTCAAAAGAAATCTGGGATACTTTGGAAACTCAGTGCCAGGGATCTGCATCTGTCAAGAAAAACAGAAGGGCTCTATTGATTCAAGAATATGAGCAATTCGATGCAAGACCTGAAGAGAGCCTGACTGAGCTATATGATAGATTCCTGACACTATTGAACAGCTTATCCTTAGTTGACAAAGTATATGAAACTGAAGATTCAAACACCAAATTTCTTAGAGCTTTACCTGAAGAATGGGATACTCAGACCTCAATCATTAGACACCAGTATGATCTGAACATTGTGTCTCTTGATGAGATCTATGGGATGCTAAGAACTCATGATCTTGAAGTTCAACAGAGAAAGAACAAGAAAAGCAGCAAGGCAAAGTCAATTGCTTTGAATGTAGAAGCAAAATCAAAAGGGAAAGCTATGGAGGTCTCTAGAAGGAAAGCAAGAGAAGCTGAGTCAGATCCTGACGACTCTTCATCAGATACTGATGGCAATCCTGATGCCAATACTGGTGATGAATCTTCTGATTCAGACATGGAAGAGATGGTTGCTATGATTGTCAGAAACTTCAGAAGGATGAAGTTCAGGAAGAATAGAAGACAAGGCAACTTTCAGAAAAAGACCTTCAAAGCAGACAAAGACAAGTATATCAAAAAGGACAGCAAGGGTAGCAAATTTGACAAGTCAAAGGTTAGATGCTACAAGTGTAATGGTATGGGTCACTTTGCTTCTGAATGCAACAAGACAAAGGCACTCATCACATCAAGCAAGGATTGGATGGACTCTTCCTCAGAATCTGATACTGAGGTAGTCAACTATGCGTTAATGGCCAATGCTGATGTAACTGCTGCTCCTGATGATAAGGTACTAAATACTATCTTTGATTTTGATACTGATAATGCTTCTGAGTTAAGACGTTTTCTAAAGTCATTACATATTAGCTTTAGAAGTCAAACTGCTGAGAATACTAGAATCTTATCTGAGATGTCTGACCTTAGAAAAAGGAATGAGATATTAGAAGCTGAATTTTCTCGTATGCAAGAAGTACAAAAAGAATGTGATAATGTTAAGCACATGCACTTAGAGATGACATCTAAATGTACTTCCCTTGAAAAAGAACTTGAATTTGCTAATGAGAAAATCAGAACCTGGACAGACTCTGGTAGGAAATTTCATGAGATTAATACCTCTAAGAATTGGAAAGAGTGTCTAGGATATAAGTCAGATGAGGATAAGAAATTGAAAGAGAAAATTGTCATTGATGAGACAGTCAGTCCAAAGACCTATAGACATGTTATAGACTCAACCAAATCTAAGATTACACCTGTTAATTTTGTTTTTGGTAAGGATTCCAATTCTACTTTTGAAAAGGGATCTTCTTCTACTCAAGGAATTAAAATTATAAAGTCTAAACCTGTCATGAACAAAGTCACTAAGAATGTAGGTCTATTGTCTCAGAAACAGCTTAAGGAGAAAATCTGTAAGGTTACAGATAAGAAAAAGGAAGCTACTGTTAAGAGAAACAGGAATGGTAAAGTTGGGATCAATAAAGAGAATGGTTATAAATATATCCCAAATGCACCTAGAAAGTGTTGTTTTAACTGTGGTAACTCTAATCATCTTGCTATTGATTGTAAGAAGAGTAAGAAGAAGATTACTGATATTCCTAAGTCTGATGTTAGGAATAGATCAGTACTCTATAAACCGCAGAAGTCCTGTTTTCATTGTGGTAGTCTATGGCATTCTATTTATACATGTAAAGAGTATCATGATTTGTACTATAACTTTTATGATCCATTGCCTAAGTTTGAAAGTAGTACAAAGTCTGATAGAACTGAAAATGTCATAATGAAGCATGCTTTTGTTAATACTGATACTGACAAAGCAAATCCTGATGGAGTAAATCCTGTCAGGACTGCTAAAGTCAAAAAGTCTTCTGCTGTTAAAATTAATAAATTGCATGAGAAAGGAACCCAACATGTATGGGTTCCTAAGTGTTCTAACTAGTGTGTTTCTATTCTGATGCAGGGTAAAAAGAAAAATGTGTTAGTCATGGATAGTGGATGTTCTGTGCACATGACTGGAAACAAAGCCCTGTTATCAGAATATGAAGAAAAAGCTGGCCCAACTGTGTCTTATGGAGATGGCAACATTGGACAAACCTTGGGATATGGCAATATAATCATTGGAAATGTCATCATTGAAAAAGTAGCTCTAGTGAAGGGACTAAAACACAACTTGTTGAGTATTAGTCAAATCACTGACAGAGGTTATCATGTCAATTTCTATTCCACACATTGTGAAGTAGTCAGTAAAGCAACAGGGAAGATAGCACTAACTGGCTACAGGCATGGTAACATATATGAAGCCAACATTCTCTCAGATACTGATGGCTCCCCTACATGTTTCATCAGTAAAGCTTCAGTAGATGAAAGTTGGAATTGGCACAAGAAGCTTTCTCATCTCAACTTCAGCAACATCAATGAGTTGGTTAAGAAAGAGTTAGTAAGAGGATTACCTAATGTCTTATATACACCTGATGGACTCTGTGATGCATGCCAAAAAGCAAAACAAAGAAGGACATCATTCCAGAGTAAATCAGAATCCTCTATTGAAGAACCATATCACATGCTACATCTTGATCTGTTTGGTCCAGTCAACATCATGTCCATCAGTAAGAAAAGGTACACTCTTGTAATTGTTGATGAATATTCTAGATTCACCTAGGTGTATTTTCTGCACAGAAAAGATGAAACTCCTGAAGTTCTGTTGGATCATGTGAGAATGATTGAGACAACCACAAAGTACAAAGTCAAGATCCTGAGAAGTGATAATGGTACTGAATTTAAGAATTCAAAGATGGAAGAGTTCTGCAAATACAAAGGAATCATTCAACAATTCTCTGCTCCTGGCACACCTCAGCAAAATGGAGTAGTAGAAAGGAAGAATAGAACTCTTATTGAAGCTGGCAGAACTATGTTGGAAGAAGCTAAATTACCTACATATTTCTGGGCAGAAGCAGTCAACACAGCATGCTATACACAAAATCTTACATTGATAAATAGGCATGGTGTCACTCCTTATCAGTCACTCAAAGAGAAGAAACCAAGTCTGAAGCATTTGCATGTGTTTGGCTGTAAATGTTTTGTTCTCAGAACTCATCCTGAACAGCTAGGGAAATTTGAAACAAAGGCTGATGAAGGAATATTCATAGGTTATCCTACATCAAGAGCCTTCAGAGTTTTTAATTTGAGAACAAGAACTGTCATGGAGTCAATTCATGTATCTTTTGATGATAAGAAGATAACTGGAATCATTGAAGACTCGCATGATAGATTGTTATTTGAAAATGAAGCTTCCAAGGAACCTGAAGAAAGTGAATCAGAAGCTGTTCATTCATCCAGTACTGACGGGTCACCAAATCCTGATGACTCACCAGGTACTGATGGTGCTAATACTGATGATGCAAACAACAGTGATACAACTAGTAGTGCTAATGTTGAGGGGGAGCAACGGCATTCAACTACAAGTTCAGAGTCAACTCAATCATCAGGACAGAATTCTTCAGATACTGATTCAAGTGAAGATCCTGATAACACATCAGGAGGGCATAGCAATAATTCAGGGAGAGCTTCAAATCAATCAAATTCTTTCAATCAAGATAACACCAATCCAGGGGGAGCATCTACTTCAAGAAACAATTTGACACCAGCAAGGAAATGGACTAAAGATCATACTCCTGATTTGATAATTGGAGATCCTGATGCAGGTGTTCAAACAAGAAGTGCAACTCAGAATGAATGTTTATATAATAACTTTCTATCCAAGGAGGAGCCTAAGAAAGTTGAAGATGCACTTAAAGATGCTGATTGGGTTACTGCAATGCAAGAAGAACTGAATGAATTTGAAAGGAATGAAGTCTGGAAACTGGTACCAAGACCAAAGAATAGATCAATAGTTGGTACAAAGTGGATTTTCAAGAACAAGACTGATTCTGATGGAGTCATTATCAGAAATAAAGCTAGACTAGTTGCAAAGGGGTATTCCCAACAAGAGGGAATTGACTATGATGAAACTTTTGCTCCTGTTGCAAGACTAGAAGCCATCAGGATATTTCTTGCTTATGCAGCACATAAGAAATTCAAGGTTTTCCAGATGGATGTTAAAAGTGCTTTCTTAAATGGTGAACTGGAGGAAGAAGTTTATGTTGAACAACCTCCTGGTTTCATTGATCCTAAATATCCAGATCATGTCTACAGACTGGATAAGGCACTTTATGGACTAAAGCAAGCTCCAAGAGCATGGTATGAAACCTTAGCTCAATTCTTACTGGAAAGTGGATTCAAAAGAGGTGCAATTGATAAAACTCTATTTTATTTGAATCATGGTAAGGAGTTGCTATTAGTTCAGATTTATGTTGATGATATCATTTTTGGGTCAACAAACAATAAGCTGTGTGAAAAGTTTTCCAAGCTTATGCAGTCAAGATATCAAATGAGCATGATGGGAGAAATGAGTTACTTTCTGGGTCTTCAAGTTAAACAGACTGATGAAGGGATTTTTATTAATCAGTCTAAATACACAAGGAATTTACTGACAAGGTTTAACATGCAAGACAGTACTCCTGCTTCAACTCCCATAGCTACAGCTACCAAACTTGATCCTGATCAAGGTGAAGAGGTAGATGTAACTCTCTACAGAGGAATGATTGGCTCTTTATTGTATCTCACTGCCAGTAGACCAGATATCATGTTTGCAACCTGTCTATGTGCAAGATTTCAAGCAAAACCTAGAGAACCACATCTGATTGCAGTCAAAAGAATTTTCAGTCTTAATTATCAATTTCAATTTCATTATTAACAGAGTTTATTATTTATCATCTCTATATCACTTTGAGTGTTACTAACAAATTTTGCAGGAAAATACAGGAAGCAAACAATTGAGAAAATAGACAAATTTCATTAATACTTGAAGATACATTACACATGAAATATGGAAATTACATATTTGTTTTCCTAGTCTATTTTCTACTCAGGAACTCGTGCTTTACAGATAAGCATGAACACGTGCCCTGCAAATTAGCATGAATGCTCCTGAGCAGCTTCACAGTTCATCAGAACTGGAAGGTCTCTTGTTCCATCCTTAAGAGACAAAAAGAGGAGCTGATGCACTTGAAGGCGGATCGTCACCGTGACCACCGGGACGCCTCCGTGCCTCCAACTTGCATGACGTACAAGCATCACGGATTCTCTTCTTACGTTTCTCAAGCTCTCGGACGAGCTCTTCATCATCTTCATCCTCATCCTCTTCATCATCCTCATCGTCTTCATCCTCTTCATAGATGAGATTCTCAAGAGGATTCCAGTCAGGATTGGCTTGCACAAAGTTGTGCCACACCACATCAACCATAGCGTTTATAAACGCTTCATGTTCCTGAGGGTCAGGAACTGGTTGTGGCTCCATCTCTGCTAGAGCCTCATCCATTTGTTGCCAAATTCTATCAATTTCTTCATCAGGTATGTTGTTTTGATTGTTGGCAGCCATTGAAAAACAAAGAAGGTGAAAGGTTTTTCGTAAGTTTTTCTCTGGAGAGGGTTTGTGTTTTAATAGATATATGATGATTATGCTTAACAGTTCTCTTTTATAGAGAATGTGTATTAAGGGTGCAGGTCATTTCTACAATCTCAAGGAGACGGTTCGGTTTTCCATAAATATTTTTGCCTCGTTTGCTGGTAAGCGTGTTTTAATTCTATGACCATTAATTTGGTTATTTTTCTTAAACCAAAATGCTATTCAGGATTGTTAAAATAAATTTTGTTTTCTTAAATAAAATTTTATTTTAATCTTATTGAATATTTTTTTTCAATCCTGATATGGCAAAATATTTTGTGCGGAAATGCTTTTATTCCTGATGAAGTTAGGTTTTTCTTACATCAGAAAATGCCTACTCGTTATGGACTACTTTCTAATGCTATGGTACAAGGACCAACCCACCTTGTTCCTGACACAAGCATGCAACCTAAACAGTCTAAACAGTTAACAACCACCTCTACTGTCTCTCAAAAGACTTTAGTTGTAAAATCAAAGAAATCAGCTAGAACTGATGTGTCTGGAAGGCAATCAGGTTCAAAGGATTTTTCCTCTACACCACTCACTAAAATGAAGATACAAGGGGGTGTACAAGGGGTCCTGGTGAAGAAAGCTGATAAGGTTGTTAAGGATGTTCCTGTGAAAAGGAAGTTAAGGTTGATTGATGAAAGTGATTCCGAGGATGACTTACCTATATCCTCTGTGATGAATGTGAACAAGGAAGTTTCTGATACTGCTACTAAAGCTGTGGTACCTTCATCGAAACCACAAAAGAAAAGGAAATTATCAAAGAGCAGGTATCATATTCCTTTGACAGTGCAAATGAAGGATACTGATATTCAGACATCAAATCCTGATGTTAGTATTCCTGATGCAACAACAAAAGTTGTCTCTATATCAGACTCTCCAGCCTCTCCATCTCAGATTCGAGGACATTCTTGGGAGAAGGTTTCTACAACTGCTTCCTTGGTTGGTCTTACACCTACATCAAAGAAAAAGAGGAATGCAGAAGAGTTAGTCTATCAGAGACAGAAGAAGCTGAAAGGATCAAGCCCACAAGAACCTGAATTTCAGAGTAATTCAGCAGCTACTGTTGATCCTGCCACACAAGAACCACTCAATCAAAGTTTGGGTGAAGGCTTAGCTAGTGGAATGGTCACACAAGAACCATTTTCTCAAAGGGAGAATGAAGACATCAACATTCCAGCTACACAAGAACCATCTTCTCAAAGTGAAGATGCAGGCAAAGCTACAGCTTCTGTTGAAAGATTGGTCGCGAACATTGTCAATGAGGGAAGCACACAAGAACCTTTAGCTCAAAGTGTTGAAGCAGCTTCTGAACCTCAAGCTCCACAAGAACCATTGGTAGCAAATACTGATGCAAGCATATCAAATCCTGACGATGTTCATCCTGACGTTAGTGGTGCTCCTGATAATGAACCTATTTTGATACAGCCACTTCGTTCAAGACCAATAGATCATCCTATCTCAGAATCTCAGGATAAACTGAAAGGTATTGCAATTCCTGATCCTGATATATCTCATGGTTCTGATGATGATAATTCTGATGATGATAGTGATGATGATAATGAGAATAGAAAAGAGAAGGAACAGCTTGCTACAGCACTCAAGATTAGTCTTGGAACTAATTTTGGTTCATCGAGTACATTTATGGCTGGCAATGCTTTTACTGGGAAAGATCAGAGACAAGATTTTTCTACTCCTTCCTTTGATCCTGCAGAGGCATTTAGACAGAATGAATGGAACGATTCATGGCACAATTCTGATGAATCTATCAGTTTTTCTTCTGCTATTGAACATGCCTATAATGCAGTGAAGTCTATAGAGAATCAAGACTTGAAGAATCATCTGAAGGCTACTACTCTGTTATCCAAAAGCCTGAAAAGTGAGATTGATTCTATCAAGGGCTCAACTGAAAAAGTGAGGACTGATATCTTTAATAATTTTACAAAGGTGCCTACTACTTTTCAACTAAGGGTAGTGGAATCCCAAGTGAAGTCTGTTGTTTCAGAACAAACCTCAATCCATCAAAGAATTGATTCTCTGGATACTAAGGTAACTGAAATTCAAGCCTCTCTTTCCTTAATTTTGCAATTATTGTCAAATCCTGATGTCAAAAAGGGGGAGAAGGTTATTCAGACAAAATGTACACCTGATCTAGTATTAAGAAATAATGATGATAATACTGGAGATGATGGTGGTGACAAAGCGATACAAGGAGAAACCTCTGATGCTGTTGTTATGAAGACAATCCAAACTTCTCAAAGTCAAACAACGCAGTCAACTCATGTTTCTGATTCTGGAGTTAAGACAGTAAGAACATTGGTGCAATCTCAGATCCTGACGGAAGATCAAATCCTGACACCTGGTCATGGACACATTCTTGCTACAATTCCTGAAGGTGATGAAGATGTGATTATTGATAATCCTGAAGATGCATCAAATTTATTCCAGAAGTTTTCTACAAAAGACGGCAGAATTGTTACTCTATATCACACTGATAAAAGAGTTCAACAATTATATGCAAGAAAAGCACTCTCTACAGCAAGTGAAGAATATCCAGATCTCTCACATGAAGAATTTTTGAGACTACAAAGAGAGACAATGGAAAGCTATACTGCTCCTGCTAGAGGTAGAGGAAGCAGAGGTAGGAGAGGTGCTAGAAGAAGTAAAAGAGGTTCTTCAACTCAAATATTACCTAGACAGACAAGGTCTAGAGGGTTAAGAATTGAAGAAATTCCTGAACCTATTCAAACTCTAGTAGTTCCTGACAGATCTACTTTTGGTGATGATGGAATTGTTGAAGAAGAACCTGAATTGAGAAGAAAATCAAGTAAATCAACTCTCAGCAATACAAATCAAATTGAAGATTCTAATCCTAACAATATTCAAGATCCTGACGAATCTGAAATTCTGCAAGAGGTTGATTTGATAATCTTATCTACTGTTGTTGATTGTCACAACAAAGAAGTAGATGAAGAAGAACAAACCAGAAGAAGAGATATTACAAGAAGAACAAATAAAGATTTCAATCTCTATCTACAAAGGCTTAAAGTTTCAAATAAAAGACAATGGAGAAATTCAAGCAGACAAGAATCTTTACTTGAAAGAAGCTACACTTTTGAAAAGGAAAAAGACAAGAAGTGGAAACATATTAGCACATTAAGTTGTGATACACTTATCAATTTTCAGTCTGGTGGAATTATTACAAGCGCTTCAAGTGTTGTTGATTTGTCTGATATGGCTAGATCAAAAGCACTCTGGTTAAAGATGTTTTCAAATCTGAAGCAATTGTCAAGTAATTTAAGAGGAGGTATTGGACATAGAGATGGTGAATATCTGAATATGTCATATGTTGATCCTTACTCCTTGACAGAAATTGGAGGTACTTTAACTTCTGAAAACCTGAACAATTTATTAGCTGTTGATATAGTTATAGATTGTCATGATGGTTTTGAAAAGAAAGAAAAGCTTCTGTACTTCATGAAAGATGGTAGTGTGAAGATTCTATCTATTCAAGATCTGCTGATGAAAACTACACAGGAACTGAAATATGTTCACTATCTGTTAAGATGGAAGAACCAAGTGTACAAAGAATGGAGTGACATGATTTTGTCAACTATAAGAAGAAGACTGGATGGAAACAGTAATTTCGATGGTAATTATACTCCCATGTACTTAAATCAAAGAGGTCAGGATGTGGAAATGCAAAGGGGTACTGCTGTTAAAGAAGTAAATTTTGGCATGACTCATCTTTCTCTCAATCCTGATGGGAAGGAAATTGCTTATCTTTTGCTTGAAGAGCACAGTCTACAGAGAAACTCCATACAGAATCTCAGAGCAGCTATCTACCAGATTAATGAGGAAGATGAAGAACTCAGAAATCTTAAGGAAAGACTGATTCAAATTCTTGAAGAAAAAGAAGAAAGTTTATTATCCAACTTGTTGAAGATGAATCTGTTCTATCACAAAGCTTAAACAGATAAGTTGTTTCTGAAGATACTCGTACATTTTGATACATGTTTTTGACATCATTGAATATTTGGAATCTATACTTTATTTCACAAAGTATGAGATTGGGGGAGATTGTTAGATCAGAATTCAATGATCGTCAGAAGCTAGACTCAACTGATCAGGATTGCTGACGTCATCAGTATTGCATGGTCATCAGTATTTGATCAAGCGTCAGTATCTTATTGATCATCAGGATTCCTACTCAGACTATGATCAGGTTTGATCATCAGGACTTGAAGCTGATCAGGATTCCTACTTCGAGTTATATTTGGAGTCTAGATAAACATGGAAGTTTGTTCCTGGTTTGTAGAATGCAGCTATCGATTAAAGATATGTTTCTATCTTTGTTATGATTAGGACTTATCTTGTTATTGATAGAGAAGCTGTGTGCACTATATAAACACAGTTTTGGTTTCGATTTATGTACTCATCAGAGAGAGAGAATTATTCATTCGAGAGAGAACATAATCGGAGAGAAGCTCTTAAGAACAGAATTTCTTGAGAGAGTTTTTGTAAGCTAGCAGCTCTTAAGAACATCAGAATTTCTTAAGAGAGTTTGTAACAGTTTTATATCAAAGTTAATAAAGCTGTTATTATTGTTGTTATTGATCTTTCATATTTGTGTTATATAAAGTCGAGAATCTTATACAATTGTATTCAACCCCCTTCTACAATTGTTATTTACTGGGCAACATTGTCATTGATGAGACAGTCAGTCCAAAGACCTATAGACATGTTATAGACTCAACCAAATCTAAGATTACTCCTGTTAATTTTGTTTTTGGTAAGGATTCCAATTCTACTTTTGAAAAGGGATCTTCTTCTACTCAAGGAATTAAAATTATAAAGTCTAAACCTGTCATGAACAAAGTCACTAAGAATGTAGGTCTATTGTCTCAGAAACAGCTTAAAGATAAAATCTGTGAGGTTACAGATAAGAAAAAGGGAGCTACTGTTAAGAGAAACAGGAATGGTAAAATTGGGATCAATAAAGAAAATGGTTATAAGTATATCCCAAATGCACCTAGAAAGAGTTGTTTTAATTGTGGTAACTCTAATCATCTTGCTATTGATTGTAAAAAGAGTAAGAAGAAAATTGCTGAAATTCCTAAGTCTGATGTTAGGAATAAATCAGTATTTTACAAACCACAAAATTCCTGTTTTCATTGTGGTAGTCTATGACATTCTATTTATACATGTAAAGAGTATCATGATTTGTACTATAACTTTTATGATCCATTGCCTAAGTTTGAAAGTAGTACAAAGTCTGATAGAACTGAAAATGTCATAGTGAAGCATGCTTTTGTTAATACTGATACTGACAAAGCAAATCCTGATGGAGTAAATCCTGTCAGGACTGCTAAAGTCAAAAAGTCTTCTGCTGTTAAATTTAATAAAATGCATGAACAAGGAATCCAACAAGTGTGGGTTCCTAAACATTCTGACTAGTGTTTTACTATTCTGATGCAGGGTAAAAGGAAAAATGTGTTAGTCATGGATAGTGGATGTTCTGTGCACATGACTGGAAACAAAGCCCTGTTATCAGAATATGAGGAAAAAGCTGGCCCAACTGTGTCTTATGGAGATGGCAACATTGGACAAACCTTGGGATATGGCAATATAATCATTGGAAATGTCATCATTGAAAAAGTAGCTCTAGTGAAGGGACTAAAACACAACTTGTTGAGTATTAGTCAAATCACTGACAGAGGTTATCATGTCAATTTCTATTCCACACATTGTGAAGTAGTCAGTAAAGCAACAGGGAAGATAGCACTAACTGGCTACAGGCATGGTAACATATATGAAGCCAACATTCTCTCAGATACTGATGGCTCCCCTACATGTTTCATCAGTAAAGCTTCAGTAGATGAAAGTTGGAATTGGCACAAGAAGCTTTCTCATCTCAACTTCAGCAACATCAATGAGTTGGTTAAGAAAGAGTTAGTAAGAGGATTACCTAATGTCTTATATACACCTGATGGACTCTGTGATGCATGCCAAAAAGCAAAACAAAGAAGGACATCATTCCAGAGTAAATCAGTATCCTCTATTGAAGAACCATATCACATGCTACATCTTGATCTGTTTGGTCCAGTCAACATCATGTCCATCAGTAAGAAAAGGCACACTCTTGTAATTGTTGATGAATATTCTAGATTCACCTGGGTGTATTTTCTGCATAGAAAAGATGAAACTCCTGAAGTTCTGTTGGATCATGTGAGGATGATTGAGACAACCACAAAGTACAAAGTCAAGATTCTGAGAAGTGATAATGGTACTGAATTTAAGAATTCAAAGATGGAAGAGTTCTGCAAATACAAAGGAATCATTCAACAATTCTCTGCTCCTGGCACACCTCAGCAAAATGGAGTAGTAGAAAGGAAGAATAGAACTCTTATTGAAGCTGGCAGAACTATGTTGGAAGAAGCTAAATTACCTACATATTTCTGGGCAGAAGCAGTCAACACAGCATGCTATACACAAAATCTCACATTGATAAACAGGCATGGTGTCACTCCTTATCAGTCACTCAAGGAGAAGAAACCAAGTCTGAAGCATTTGCATGTGTTTGGCTGTAAATGTTTTGTTCTCAGAACTCATCCTGAACAGCTAGGGAAATTTGAAACAAAGGCTGATGAAGGAATATTCATAGGTTATCCTACATCAAGAGCCTTCAGAGTTTTTAATTTGAGAACAAGAACTGTCATGGAGTCAATTCATGTATCTTTTGATGATAAGAAGATAACTGGAATCATTGAAGACTCGCATGATAGATTGTTATTTGAAAATGAAGCTTCCAAGGAACCTGAAGAAATTGAATCAGATCCTGTCAATTCATCAGATACTGATGGGTCACCAAATCCTGATGACTCACCAGGTACTGATGGTGCTAATACTGATGATGCAAACAACAGTGATACAACTAGTAGTGCTAATGTTGAGGGGGAGCAACGGCATTCAACTACAAGTTCAGAGTCAACTCAATCATCAGGACAGAATTCTTCAGATACTGATTCAAGTGAAGATCCTGATAACACATCAGGAGGGCATAGCAATAATTCAGGGAGAGCTTCAAATCAATCAAATTCTTTCAATCAAGATAACACCAATCCAGGGGGAGCATCTACTTCAAGAAACAATTTGACACCAGCAAGGAAATGGACAAAAGATCATTCTCCTGATTTGATAATTGGAGATCCTGATGCAGGTGTTCAAACAAGAAGTGCAACTCAGAATGAATGTTTATATAATAACTTTCCATCCAAGGAGGAGCCTAAGAAAGTTGAAGATGCACTTAAAGATGCTGATTGGGTTACTGCAATGCAAGAAGAACTGAATGAATTTGAAAGGAATGAAGTCTGGAAACTGGTACCAAGACCAAAGAATAGATCAATTGTTGGTACAAAGTGGATTTTCAAGAACAAGACTGATTCTGATGGAGTCATTATCAGAAATAAAGCTAGACTAGTTGCAAAGGGGTATTCCCAACAAGAGGGAATTGACTATGATGAAACTTTTGCTCCTGTTGCAAGACTAGAAGCCATCAGGATATTTCTTGCTTATGCAGCACATAAGAAATTCAAGGTTTTCCAGATGGATGTTAAAAGTGCTTTCTTAAATGGTGAACTGGAGGAAGAAGTTTATGTTGAACAACCTCCTGGTTTCATTGATCCTACATATCCAGATCATGTCTACAGACTGGATAAGGCACTTTATGGACTAAAGCAAGCTCCAAGAGCATGGTATGAAACCTTAGCTCAATTCTTACTGGAAAGTGGATTCAAAAGAGGTGCAATTGATAAAACTCTATTTTATTTGAATCATGGTAAGGAGTTGCTGTTAGTTCAGATTTATGTTGATGATATCATTTTTGGGTCAACAAACAATAAGCTGTGTGAAAAGTTTTCCAAGCTTATGCAGTCAAGATATCAAATGAGCATGATGGGAGAAATGAGTTACTTTCTGGGTCTTCAAGTTAAACAGACTGATGAAGGGATTTTTATTAATCAGTCTAAATACACAAGGAATTTACTGACAAGGTTTAACATGCAAGACAGTACTCCTGCTTCAACTCTCATAGCTACAGCTACCAAACTTGATCCTGATCAAGGTGAAGAGGTAGATGTAACTCACTACAGAGGAATGATTGGCTCTTTATTGTATCTCACTGCCAGTAGACCAGATATCATGTTTGCAACCTGTCTATGTGCAAGATTTCAAGCAAAACCTAGAGAACCACATCTGATTGCAGTCAAAAGAATTTTCAGATATCTCAAAGGCACTCCTTCACTTGGCCTTTGGTATGCAAGGGAATCAGATTTTGGGTTGTGTGGTTATTCAGATGCTGATTTTGCAGGATGCAAAATAGACAGGAAAAGTACTTCAGGAAGTTGTCAGTTTTTGGGTGGAAGACTAGTTTCATGGTTCAGTAAAAAGCAGAAATCTATTTCCACTTCAACTGCAGAAGCTGAGTACATTGCTGCAGGAAGTTGTTGTGCTCAGATAATGTGGATAAGAAATCAGTTGTTAGATTATGGCCTGTCATACTCAAAAATCCCTATTTATTGTGATAACCAAAGTGCTATTGCAATGACAGGAAATCCAGTTCAACATTCTCTTACTAAACACATAAGTATCAGATATCACTTTATAAGAGAACAGGTTCTGGAAGGAACAATTGAACTTCACTTTGTTCCTACTGATCAACAACTAGATGATATATTCACCAAGCCACTACCTGAAGCTATTTTCAATAAATTGGTGAATGAACTTGGAATGATGAATTTTGAGAATTTCTGAGGAAAAGCTACAGAGAGGAAATCCTGATAAACTGTCAAATCCTGATGGTTATTCAGAAAGGTATGTATCTTTGATCAAATCCTGATAGGACTCAATCCTGACAGGAAATCAATTGGTCAAATCCTGATGTTCAGATATTGAAGCTGGTATGAAAACCAGAGGTTCTATGCTAATTTGTCATTAACACTCCTGGTAAACTCTGGACAATTAGATTATTACTTAGTCTTTGATTAAGTTTTCAGTCTTAATTATCAATTTCAATTTCATTATTATCAGAGTTTATTATTTATCATCTCTATATCACTATAAGTGTTACTAACAAATTTTGCAGGCAAGAACATGAAGAAAACAATTGAGAAAATAGACAAATTTCATTAATACTTGAAGATACATTACACATGAAATATGGAAATTACATATTTGTTTTCCCTAGTCTATTTTCTACTCAGGAACTCGTGCTTTACAGATAAGCATGAACACGTGCCCTGCAAATTAGCATGAATGCTCCTGAGCAGCTTCACAGTCCATCAGGATTGGAAGATTTCTATGTCCTTAAAGGACAAGAAGAGGAACTGATGCACTTGAAGGCGGATCGTCATCGTGATCACCGGGATGCTTCCTTGCCTCCACCGTGCATGAAGCACTTGCATCAAGCACTTTCCTTCTTCTCCTCTCTCGCTCTTCAACGAGGTCCTCATCCTCTTCATCATCCTCATCGTCTTCATCCTCTTCATAGATGAGATTCTCAAGAGGATTCCAGCCAGGATTGGCTTGCACAAAGTCGTGCCACACCACATCAACCATAGCATTTATAAACGCTTCATATTCCTGAGGGTCAGGAACTGGTTGTGGCTCCATATCAGCAAGAGCCTCCTCCATCTCCTGCCAAATCAAGTCAAGCTCTTCATCAGGTATGTTGTTTTGATTATTGGCAGCCATTGAAAAATGAATAAGGTGGAAAGTTTTTGGTAAGTTTTTATTCTTTGGCGAGGGTTTTTGTTAGATAGATGATGTTATGATTAACAGTTCTCTTTTATAGAGAATGTATTTTAAGAATGCAGGTCATTTTTACAATCTCAAGGAGACGGTTCGGTTTTCCATAAATATTTTTGCCTCGTTTGCTGGTAAGCGTGTTTTAATTCTATGACCATTAATTTGGTTATTTTTCTTAAACCAAAACGCTATTCAGGATTGTTAAAATAAATTTTGTTTTCTTAAATAAAATTTTATTTTAATCTTATTGAATATTTTTTTTCAATCCTGATATGGCAAAATATTTTGTGCGGAAATGCTTTTATTCCTGATGAGGTTAGGTTTTTCTTACATCAGAAAATGCCTACTCGTTATGGACTACTTTCTAATGCTATGGGGCAAGGTCCAACCCACCTTGTTCCTGACACAAGCATGCAACCTAAACAGTCTAAACAGTTAACAACCACCTCTACTGTCTCTCAAAAGACTTTAGTTGTAAAATCAAAGAAATCAGCTAGAACTGATGTGTCTGGAAGGCAATCAGGTTCAAAGGATTTTTCCTCTACACCACTCACTAAAAAGAAGATACAAGGGGGTGTACATGGGGTCCTGGTGAAGAAAGCTGATAAGGTTGTTAAGAATGTTCCTGTGAAAAGGAAGTTAAGGTTGATTGATGAAAGTGATTCAGAGGATGACTTACCTATATCCTCTGTGATGAATGTGAACAAGGAAGTTGCTGATACTGCTACTAAAGCTGTGGTACCTTTATCAAAACCACAAAAGACAAGGAAATTATCAAAGAGCAGGTATCATATTCCTTTGACAGTGCAAATGAAGGATACTGATATTCAGACATCAAATCCTGATGAGTCATCTACTCCTGATGCTCTAGCAAATCCTGATGTTAGTATTCCTGATGCAACAACAAAAGTTGTCTCTCTATCAGACTCTCCAGCCTCTCCATCTCAGATTAGAGAAATTTCTTGGGAGAAGGTTTCTACAACTGCTTCCTTGGTTGGTCTTACACCTACATCAAAGAAAAAGAGGAATGCAGAAGAGTTAGTCTATCAGAGACAGAAGAAGCTGAAAGGATCAAGCCCACAAGAACCTGAATTTCAGAGTAATTCAGCAGCTACTGTTGATCCTGCCACACAAGAACCACTCAATCAAAGTTTGGGTGAAGGCTTAGCTAGTGGAATGGTCACACAAGAACCATTTTCTCAAAGGGAGAATGAAGACATCAACATTCCAGCTACACAAGAACCATCTTCTCAAAGTGAAGATGCAGGCAAAGCTACAGCTTCTGTTGAAAGATTGGTCGAGAACATTGTCAATGAGGGAAGCACACAAGAACCTTTAACTCAAAGTGTTGAAGAAGCTTCTGAACCTCAAGCTCCACAAGAACCATTGGTAGCAAATACTGATGCACGCATATCAAATCCTGACGATGTTCATCCTGACGCTAGTGGTGCTCCTGATAATGAACCTATTTTGATACAGCCACTTCGTTCAAGACCAATGGATCATCCTATCTCAGAACCACAGGATAAACTGAAAGGTATTGCTATTCCTGATCCTGATATTACTCATGATACTGCTGATGATACTTCTGATGATAGTGATGATGATAATGAGAATCGAAAAGAGAAGGAACAGCTTGCTACAGCACTCAAAATTAGTCTTGGAACTAATTTTGGTTCATCAAGTACATATATGGCTAGCAATGCTTTCACTGGGAAAGATCAGAGACAAGATTTTTCTATTCCTTCCTTTGATCCTGCAGAGGCATTTAGACAGAATGAATGGAACAATTCATGGCACCAATCTGATGAATCTATCAGTTTTTCTTCTGCTATTGAACATGCCTATAATGCAGTGAAATCTATAGAGAATCAAGACTTGAAGAATCATCTGAAGGATACTACTCTGTTATCCAAAAGCCTGAAAAGTGAGATTGATTCTATCAAGGGCTCAACTGAAACAGTGAGGACTGATATCTTTAATAATTTTACAAAGGTGCCTACTACTTTACAACTAAGGGTAGTGGAATCCCAAGTGAAATCTGTTGTTTCAGAACAAACCTCAATCAATCAAAGAATTGATTCTCTGGATACTAAGGTAACTGAAATTCAAGCCTCTCTTTCCTTAATTTTGCAATTATTGTCAAATCCTGATGTCAAAAAGGGGGAGAAGGTTATTCAGACAAAATGTACACCTGATCTAGTATTAAGAAATAATGATGATGATACTGGAGATGATGGTGGTGACAAAGTGATACAAGGAGAAACCTCTGATGCTGTTGTTATGAAGACAATCCAAACTTCTCAAAGTCAAACAACGCAGTCAACTCATGTTTCTGATTCTGGAGTTAAGACAGTAAGAACATTGGTGCAATCTCAGATCCTGACGGAAGATCAAATCCTGACACCTGGTCATGGACACATTCTTGCTACAATTCCTGAAGGTGATGAAGATGTAATTATTGATAATCCTGAAGATGCATCAAATTTATTCCAGAAGTTTTCTACAAAAGATGGCAGAATTGTTACCCTATATCACACTGATAAAAGAGTTCAACAATTATATGCAAGAAAAGCACTCTCTACAGCAAGTGAAGAATATCCAGATCTCTCACATGAAGAATTCTTGAGACTACAAAGAGAGACAATGGAAAGCTATACTGCTCCTGCTAGAGGTAGAGGAAGCAGAGGTAGGAGAGGTGCTAGAAGAAGTAAAAGAGGTTCTTCAACTCAAACAGTACCTAGACAGACAAGGTCTAGAGGGTTAAGAATTGAAGAAATTCCTGAAGCTTCACAAAATCTAACAGATCCTGTTATCAAGGATATCATGGAGAAAGAAGACAAGGAATTTGTTGAAGAAGAACCTGAATTGAGAAGAAAAACAAGTAAATCAACTCTCAGCAATACAAATCAAATTGAAGATTCTAATCCTGACAATATTCAAGATCCTGACGAATCAGAAATTCTGCAAGAGGTTGATTTGATAATCTTATCTACTGTTGTTGATTGTCACAACAAAGAAGTAGATGAAGAAGAAGAAACCAGAAGAAGAGATATTACAAAAAGAACATATGAAGATTTCAATCTCTATCTACAAAGGCTTAAAGTTTCAAATGAAAGACAATGGAGAAATACAAGCAGGCAAGAATCTTTACTTGAAAGAAGCTACACTCATGAAAAGGAGAAAGACAAGAAGTGGGAACACATAAGTACACTGAAGTGTGATACACCTATCAATTTTCAGACTGGTGGAATTATTACAAGTGCTTCAAGTGTTGTTGATTTATCTGATATGGCTAGATCAAAAACACTCTGGTTAAAGATGTTTTCGAATCTGAAGCAAATGTCAAGTTACACAAGAGGAGGTATTGGACACAGGGATGCTGAATTTCTAAACATGACTTATGTTGATCCTTACTCCTTAACTGAAATTGGAGGTACTTTAACTTCTGAAAATCTGAACAATTTATTAGCTGTTGATATAGTTATAGATTGTCATGATGGTTTTGAAAAGAAAGAAAAGCTTCTGTACTTCATGAAAGATGGTAGTGTGAAGATTCTATCTATTCAAGATCTGCTGATGAAAACTACACAGGAACTGAAATATGTTCACTATCTGTTAAGATGGAAGAACCAAGTGTACAAAGTATGGGCTGACATGATTTTGTCAACTATAAGAAGAAGACTGGATGGAAACAGTAATTTCGATGGTAATTATATTCCCATGTACTTAAATCAAAGAGGTCAGGATGTGGAAATGCAAAGAGGTACTGCTGTTAAAGAAGTAACTTTTGGTATGACCCAACTTACTCTCAATCCTGATGGGAAGGAAATTGCTTATCTTTTGCTTGAAGAGCACAGTCTACAGAAAAGCTCCATACAGAATCTCAGAGCAGCTATCTACCAGATTAATGAGGAAGATGAAGAACTCAGAAATCTTAAGGAAAGACTGATTCAAATTCTTGAAGAAAAAGAAGAAAGTTTATTATCCAACTTCTTGAAGATGAATCTGTTCTATCAAAAAGCTTAAACAGATAAGTTGTTTCTGAAGATACTCGTACATTTTGATACATGTTTTTGACATCATTGAATATTTGGAATCTATACTTTATTTCACAAAGTATGAGATTGGGGGAGATTGTTAGATCAGAATTCAATGATCGTCAGAAGCTAGACTCAACTGATCAGGATTGCTGACGTCATCAGTATTGCATGGTCATCAGTATTTGATCAAGCGTCAGTATCTTATTGATCATCAGGATTCCTACTCAGACTATGATCAGGATTGATCATCAGAACTTGAAGCTGATCAGGATTCCTACTTCGAGTTATATTTGGAGTCTAGATAAACATGGAAGTTTATTCTATTTGTTCCTGGTTTGTAGAATGTAGCTATCGATTAAGGATAGGTTTCTATCTTTGTTATTGATTAGGACTTATCTTGTTATTGATAGAGAAGCTGTGTGCACTATATAAACACAGTCTTGGTTTCGATTTATGTATTCATTCGAGAGAGAACATAATCGAATAGAAGCTCTCGAGAACATAGAATTTCTTGAGAGAGTTTTTGTAAACTAGCAGCTCTCAAGAACATCAGAATTTCTTGAGAGAGTTTGTAACAGTTTTATATCAGATTTAATAAAGCTGTTATCTTTCTTTTCATATTTGTGATATATACATTAAGAAGTCGATTATCTTACTCTATTGTATTCAACCCCCCTTCTACAATAGATTATTACTGGGCAACACAGTTAAATGTTAATGGTAGATTATTTATATTTCAATATGGAAAACAAAATCATTTTAAAATCAAAAACACCAACTTGTGTTTAGATCCAAAAGATTCTCATCCAAATGAATTTCTTTATTTTCAGCAATAACTTTCTATTATATAGAAAACGTAAGAGATTAATAGTTGTAATTTTTGATTAATTATATATAATTATATATATATATATATATATATATATATATATATATTTAAGTAAAAGAAACTACATCACCAATACATGTGTCATATATCTTTTTCGACGTTTCTCATTACGTTTATTCCGCTGCTCACTAATTCAGAATTTCTTGTTTGGTGACATATACAAATTCCAATTCCAATTTTGAAGGCGTAACTGTAAGGAATAATTATAAGGGGACTAAGAAATCGGTCAAATACAGTGTAAACTATGTATATATAATTAAAATTTTGTATATACAACATGGGCTAAAATTTAGAAGATTGACATCCAGTTGAGTTTCTTTATTTCTAGAAACAACTTTTTATTTATACATAAAACACAAGAGATCATTATCTGAATCGAATAATTCTAAAAAATAATAAAAAAAGAAACTTTTGATAGTAATACATTGGACATAATTTTTTTGTGAATTTAATCATTACGTTCATCTCACCGCTCAATAGTTTCAGAATCTCTTGTTTGACGATATTTTTTTTTGTATGCATACCTTTTGTCTTCCAATTGTAAATGCATAGTTAGAAGGAAAAAATACAGGGGACTAAGAAATTAGCTCAATATCGTACAAAGTATGGATTGTAAGCCTATTCATGAATTAACTAATCGTACAGAATATATATAGTTAAATTCATTTGGGACTATTTAAATATAATAAGGCTACTCATGAATAAAGAATAAATATAACACGACAAATATAATTGAGTTCAATTTATGCACTTGTGATTGGTGATGTAAATATTCGAACATTTTCTATGAAATTGATTCGCATGTAGATGAAAACAACTTGGCATGCTGAAAAGTGAATTTAACTCTACACAACTTGTATTAACAAAAACTTGGCATGCTGAAAAATAAATTTACTTGTCCACAACTTGTATTCGATTAGTAATTTTTTTTGTACTTTTTTTGTACTTTGGTGATGGACAATGTTCACTTCATCGGTAATAACGACGTACAATCATATTCGTGGGTGTTTCATATTTTAAGTTCAATTCACCAAGACAATAAGGTTATAAAAGAATTAGAACTACAATAAGAATACAAATTTCAAATCACCTAAACTACAAATTACACGTACTATAGTTTGCTTATGTTATGATCGTATTGTAACTCTTCCAACATGGGATATCTATTACATGATATAATATAATAATATAACATATTTTGGTACAATTTAATTTAATAACAATATAATATATTCGTACAATAACAATATAATTTATTGTAGATTTAGATTAGATTATTATTATTATTATTAAAAACAACATAGAAGTTTATGTGAAATAAGAGTTTAGGGTACAATAACAATATAATCTATTTTAAATTAGATAATTTTTTTTAATTTCAAAACAACATAGAATTAGTTTTTTCTTAAAAACAAATTAGAGTTTTACATGAAATAGGAGTTTAGAGTACAATGATAATATAATCTATTTAGATTAGATAGTTATTATTATTTTTTTAATTTAAAAACATAAAATTCTACAACAATATATAATATATGAGTCGAACATTGAAGTAGGAAGTGTATAGTAAATTTATACTTTCAAAAAAAAACTTGATAAGAATGTTTAAATTTTATGGCTTAACTATCCATTGTATGCGATCACAGATAATATTGACATATGTATATCAATATGACAATGACAAAGAAGTGACAAAGAAGAAATGTAACATTTTATCATGCAGACTTTTAATTGCTTGTATGTGCAAGACGAAAAGTCAAAAATAAAATATTATTTTTTGTAAGATGAAAAAGTCAAAATAATAATAGAATTGTTAGAAGATTGGTGAAAGTAGAGCATTGAACAAAACAAAAATAATTTAAAAACAACAAAGTTCTACTACGTGAAATAGGACTTTATGGTATAATATAATATATTTTAAATTAGATAATTACATATTTAAAAAAAATAGGGGTGAAACCAAAAAAAAAATGTGAACCAAAAAAAGTGCGAACCAAATTTGGTATAATGTTAAAAGGGGGTTTGACTTATTAATAAAGGTTATGACGAAAAATCAAAAATAAAATATTATTTTTTGTAATGAAAAGTCAAAAATAAAATATTATTTTTTGTAAGACGAAAAAGTCATAATAATAATAGAATTGTTAGAAGATTGTTGAAAGTAGAACATTGAACAAAACAAAAATAATTTAAAAATAACATAAAGTTCTACTACGTGAAATAGGACTTTATGGTATAATATAATATATTTTAAATTAGATAATTACATATTTAAAAAAAATAGGGGTGAAACCAAAAACAAATGTGAATTAAAAAAAGTGCGAATCAAATTTGGTATAATGTTAAAAGGGGGTTTGACTTATTAATAAAGGTTATGACGAAAAATCAAAAATAAAATATTATTTTTTGTAATGAAAAGTCAAAAATAAAATATTATTTTTTGTAAGACAAAAAAGTCATAATAATAATAGAATTGTTAGAAGATTAGTGAAAGTAGAGCATTGAACAAAACAAAAATAATTTAAAAATAACATAAAGTTCTACTACGTGAAATAGGAGTTTAGGATAAAATAATTCTAGGGCCGTAAGCGAACAGAGCCGTTCGTGAACAAAACTCGAGCTCGGCTCGTTTTAGATGGACTCGGCTCGGTTCGTTTACTAAATGAACATGAGCTTGAACATGAAAATGTGTTCGGTTAGTAAATGAGCTCGAGCCGAGCTTTACACCGGTTCGACTCAAACTCAGCTCGTTTTGCTCGGGATCGGCTCGAGCTCGGCTCGAACTCGTTAAACTCAGCTCGATTCGTTTAACTAATTATAAATTTGTGAATTTCATAATATCCTTAATAATTTGAATATGTTAAATAAAATTTAATTGCGATCTATTTTAGTTATTTTGTGATTGAATAGGGAATTGTATTTGTTATATCTAAAAGGTATAACATCAACGTACTACCAAAAGTTAAACTTTTTATATCCAATCCAAATTAGTTTTTCATTATTAAAATTTATAAGTGTTATGGATTAAAAAACGTATTTGTAAATTTAATGCTAGAGTTTTAAGAGCTTTCGAGCTTTAATGGCTGCTCTTGTTGTCGGGGACTAACTCGGTCCTAACAAGATACCTACGTATCTCTAGTGTTTAGAGAATCAAGTCAATAAAAACGTAGTTCTTGGTGTTGCCCTCGGGGCTATGGCGGCAGGGGCACACCAAGGACGTAGTGACTTGTATGTCCTTATTCGGGGATAAAGTCTAAAACGTCGTAGATGACGTATGGAGCTCTGTGTCCAAAACGTTGTAGATGACGTATGGAGCTGTGTCCAAAACGTTGTAGATGACGTATTGAGTTGTGTCTAAAATATTGTAGATAGCGTATGGAGCTGTGTCCAAAACGTTGTAGATGACGTATGGAGCTGTGTCCAAAACGTAGTAGATGATGTATGGAGCTGTGTCCAAAACGTAGTAGATGATGTATGGAGCTGTGTCCAAAACGTAGTTCTGAGATGAGGGGTCAGACCCTTTATATAGGCGTTTAAAAGCCTAATGGATAATTATTGATTTCTTTGAAGGATAAGTCTTATCCTTGACGGTGGATAAGTATTGACTTTCTTAAAGGATAAGTCTTATCCTTGACGGTGGAGAAGTATTGACTTTCTTGAAGGATAAGTCTTATCTTTGACAGTGAATAAGGATAAATTCTAGATCCTTCCTTGTAGAAGTTGTTTCCATATCATAACGGACTTGTATTGAAACAAGCCCAATTGTATTAGAATAAGCCTGTATTGGACGTCTCCTAATACAGGTTGTACTTCTAGCCCAAATATTAATTATGAAATTAATATTTAATTAGAGTTTCGGGCCTTATAAAATTGGATTTGGTTGAGTATAAAACTACGAACTATAAGTGAACAACTCGACTCGACTCGAGTTCGGTTTTTGTTCGGCTCGACTCGAAATGTTCGTGAACAAACTCGTGTTCGGCTCGTTTATTAACGAGCCGATCTTGAACATCATTTTTCGTTCGATTAGAAAGCTCGGCTCGACTCAGTTCGTTTTAAAAAAAAATCAAGCTCAGCTCGATTCGGACAAAACTCGGCTCGACTCTGTTCGTTTACAGCCCTAAATAATTCTACTACATGAAATAAGACTTTAGGGTATAATATAATCTATTTTAAATTAGATAATTATATATTTTTTAAAAACAATTAGGGGTGAAACCAAAAAAAATTGTGAAAAAAAAGTACGAACCAAATTTAGTACCATTTTAAAAGGGATTTCGCTTATTAGTAAATGTTATTGATGAATGTAATATCGAACAACGTGAGATAATGAAATCAGTGAATTAAAGGGGAATGAAATTAGTATTATTAGAATCAAAATGTTACATTCATTAAGGAGACCCTCTCCTTTATCTCTTTTTCCAACCCCTTCTAATGTGGGGGTTTGGGGGTATTTATAGTGGAAGCTTACAAGTGGGCTTATTTCTAACTGGGCCTATCTACAAGTGGGCCTATATACAAACTAATATTTAAGCCTTGTTTGGCAAGTGAGCTATGGCCCAAGATTTGTCCCCCCTTGTTGGAAGCTACATCTTTCAGATTAGCAGGGGCCCTGAAATACAAGTCATAAAAGGTGAAATAACGGAAGTATGCGAAATTAATTTGTCAGAAAAATAAGGATCGAATTTTCGAACCGGTGGACATAAAACGTACAAAAGAATAAGAATAAAGTAAAATAAATAATAATAAATTAATTCTCATCACAGTAATTTTTTATTTTTATCAATGGTACGGAACCCGGAGTGTAGCTGTGGCGTTTCGACTTCCTTTGCATTGGGTAACGTTTCCTTCTTTCCTTTCCCCGTAGTGGCTCCTGGAACAGTCTTGTCTACTTTCGCTTCTTCTCTCCTACATGTGCACTCTATCTTTCTCTTGCTTTCCCATATTTTGTGCTTTTTTGAAAATTGTCTTATTTTCCATTATTGCTGTCAGCCTACACCATGTCTGTCCCATCCAATTCGTCTGAAGCCACCATTAGTCAGGCTCCTCTTATAAACTTACCCGTAGATCAAAACTTTGACACCCCCTTTTGACTTAGATCATTTAGATCTTCCTGATGTTGAGACGGGTTCTGGGTTTAGCTTTTCTGGGGATGAGGAGAAGGAGGAGGTTCATGTGTCGCCTCCTTTGACTCCCGGTACCGCAGCCGAGCGCGAGAGAATAGTTGAGGAGGCCCTCACCTCCGGTCATTTAGAATTTAATGATAATGCCAGTCTTAATGTGTCCAGCGTTTTTTCAAATCCCTCGAGTGGATATAGATAAGAATTGGGTCGACCTGTCCGTGGGGGGTTATCGGTGTGAGATCCCCAATCCCGACGACCGGATATGGGTTATGCCTGAGTATGGGATGCATGGCATACCTCTAATTCACTTCGACTACGGGTTGCGTCTGCCTCTACATCCCTTCTTCTTATGTATGTTTGAAGCCGTTGGATGTGGAGTAGCTCAAATGACCCCGAACGCCATCGCGCAGATAAGCGGCTTCATAGCTCGCTGTGCCGAGGTCAATAGGTTACCGTCTTTGAATTTATTCTTTTCTATTTACAGTATTCATTATACTCGTGGTCAAGTCTACTTCTATAAACGTGCTGGGGTTCGTCTTGTTAAACGTTAAGTTGTCGAACCACGGTTGGCACGGTCGCTGGTTGTTTTGGTATGGAAAGGACCTGGAGTTCGTGCCCTCTTGCCGGGCTATTCCTAAGGACACCGTTGACCTGTTAAATGGTCTTAGCAAATACGACGCAGTCTTTTTAAGGACTTTCTTAGGATCTTGGTCACCCTATGACTGGTCGCAGTTGAAGGACGAGTCGTTTTTAGGGGATCATAATCGTAAGATAACTTAGTTATTGGTAATGTTCAATTATCCTGTGTTTATAATTATTGCTAACTTCCTCTTTTATGCGTCCTTGTGTTTCAGTTTCGGTCGATCTCTGCGACAGGTCTTAGACGGGGGGTTAAAGGACGAGATGAATAAGGCATTGGAGTTGCTCGCTAAAAGGCCGTGTTCCCAGTCATCACGAGGTAACACAGAGCTGAATCATGGTGGAAGTGGTTCCGGAGTGGATGTCGGTCGAAAAGCGGTCCTTGACTCTGTGCAGGTAGTCGAGATTAATGAGGAGACTGGATTGGAGCAGGGTGTGAATACTGAGTTGGTGGCCCGCGAACGCAAGAGGGCACGTGTCGACGTGGGGAATGACGGTCCTGAGGTGACTGCTGTCCGGCGGGGCTCGGAGTTATCAAAACATGGGGGTGTGAAGTCATTGGTCGTTACCGGATTGCGAGGTAGTGACCGACCTCCCGTTTTACAACCTGAGGACGCTATTGAACCTGCCCGTTTCGAGATTCAGTCCTTCGAGCGATGGACTGCGGGTTCACATGTGCCACTGCGGGTACGCTTGGTTTATATTTATCGTTTTATCATATTAACCTGTCCTATTGTATTGTTAACCATATTCCATGCTTGACAGGTTTTTGAAGCTTTTGACCTACCTCAAGATTTCAGCTCATATGTGGATCGTTCCCGAACTGAGGTCGCTGATCGTTGTCTAACGCGCGCGGGACGGGTAACCTTTTGCTTTCATTGTGTTCTAACTTATTTTGTTTATTACGTTGTCTTGATATCTTGACTTTTATTTAGTTCCTGGCCGACATGAAGCATATTGTTCGTGAGTACCGGGCTGACGTGGATGGTCAGTGGCGCTCTGAATCCCCGCGGGAGATGAATACAATGAAAGAGCAGCGGGCTGCAGCCGAAAAGCGAGCTTCTGATGCTGAGTCGCGTGTGAAAGAGTTGACTGCCGATTTTGATAGATTGAAGGTGGAGAATGGCGAGGCTGCCCTAACGATTAAGAAACTATCCGAAGAGCTGGAGGGGGGAAGGATGCTCCTTGAGGAGAAACGGAAAGAGAACGATGAGATGAGCTCTGACCTTGGTCGCTGCCGAAGTGAACGAGATGCCCTCGTAAAGGAGGTTGATGTTTTGAAGGTCGAGGTGGAGAAGGGAGTCGAGGAGATCGCTAACGGTCTCGAGGCTGGATATGGCCATTGCTATGCTCGTGCAGCTGCTGCTGGGCTGGACATGGCTGGTCATTCCTTCGATGATTTCTGTGCCGATTTGGGCCGAAAGCAACAAGAAACCAGCCCAGAAGACGTGGTTCCGTGAGCTCGGTCCATCTATCCTTTTCCTCATTTATTCTAAACAGTTTTAGGACTTTTTGATGATTGTGGTGTTGATGCCCTCTGTTGGTTATGTCAGCGAACCTTTGGTTATTGTTGGTTTTTGAAACAATGGTATTTTGTGAAGTATTACCGGAGTTTTGAACTTTTGGATAATAGTTAACCTCTTGATAATATACCGTATTTTGATCTTCACAAATGTGTGGTCAATTTTTTATTTATAAAAATATGTTAATCGTTGAGTTTTCTTAGTACAGTATGTTTAGTGTTATTTGTTTGTGGTCCGTGAGGTAAATGGAAATGTGATGCGCGAGACAAGAGTCACTTAACAATTTTTTGAAGGAAGTATCTTGTTCGCGGGGACGTACCTTGCAGCTTTCCTTTGGTTGTGGCTTATGATTATAGCGTAACTTGTGTTATTGGCGTGAATTCGTAATGACTTTACTGTAGTTATCTTTATATTCCTAAGGGTTTTGAAACCTAAGTTTTGGTTTATATGAGAGTAGTGTATGGAGTAAAAATTATTGAGCACCAACTTCAAGGGAAAATTGCTCATGGAAATTTAACTGCATTATCGTTTAAACCACAGTCGTAACTTAAGCACAATTGGCAATAACAAAAGGAAATATGACATAACGGATAGTTTTGTGTGGCTAGACTTAGTTGGAAGTAGCTTAACAGCAGTGGGCAAGTGTGCAAATTTTCCACTTGCTTATTGGAAAAATTTCTTCAAGTGAATCGCGTTCCATGCATTCTTTACTGGTTCGCCATTGAGCTGGGTGAGCTCATAGGTTCCTGGGCGAATGACTTTGGAGATTTTATATGGCCCTTCCCATGGTGCTTTGAACTTTCCAGTGGTGGTTGGCTGAGATGAGGCAGACTCTCGCAGGACGAGATCATTTACCTGAAAGTTCTTTGTTTTTACCTTTTTGTTGAAGTATTTGGACACCGCTTTCTGATGACGCGCTGTGGCCAAATTGGCCTCTTCTCTGACCTCTTCCAGTAGGTCATTGTCGAGGTGGAGTCCTTCTATCGAAGCCGCAGGGTCGAAGAGATCAACTCTAGGTGACTGAAGACTTGTTTCCAAAGGAATAACAGCGTCTGTGCCATATGCCAGCCTGAATGAAGTCTTGCCCGTGGAAGTTCTTGGGGTAGTTCGATAGGACCATAGAACGTTGGGGAGCTCGTCTGCCCATTAGCGATGTTGCTCTTGGAGTCGTTTTTTAAGCCCTTGGAGAATGATTCTGTTAGTGACTTCCACCTGGCCATTGGCTTGAGGATATGCTACTGAAGCTTTGGAATGCTTGATGTTGAGGTCCCGCAGCACGGTCTCGAACTTGTCACCAACGAACTGGGTACCATTGTCGGTGACTACCGACCTGGGGATTCCGAATCGAAAGATGATAAACTCCATAAAGAATTCAATCATTTCTTTCTCTCGAATGCGCGCTAACGGCTTAGCTTCCACCCATTTCGTGGCGTAATCGATAGCGACGACCAGATATTGGAGTTGTCCCTTAACTTTTGGGAGAGGGCCCACGATGTCGATTCCCCACTGGAAGAAAGGGCAAGGACAGAGAATCGTCGTCATCGTCTGCGAAGGGGCATGACTGACAGTACTGTACAGTTGACATGGGACGCAGCTCTTTACATAAGTCTCGCAGTCCTTCCTCATTGTGGGCCAATATAGGCCTTGTCTAATGATTTTGAGGGCTAGGTTCTTGCCTCCCATATGCTCTCTGCATATTCCTGTGTGTGTTTCTAGAATAGCGAGCTGGGACTCGGCGGGCCCTAGACAACGAAGTAGCGGTTCTGTTAGTGCTCGTCGGTAAAGCTTAGAATCCAGGACGCAATAATTGCGGGCCTTAAACATGATCGAGCGAGCTTCCTTTTTATCGTCTGGGAGCTTGTTGTTGACTATGTAGTCTAAGAATGTGGAGCGCCAGTCCGGGGAGATCGTGACTTCACTTACTGGGAGTTCATGAATAGTCGGAGTTGACAGTACCTCAACATACACGGGGTGAGAGTTGGTCGGTATATTTGATGAGGCCAATTTGGATAACGCATCGGCCAACTGATTTTCAAGTCGGTCGACGTTTGTAATTGTCCAAGACATGAAGCTCGCCAATAAGGATTGGGTTTTTTCTAAGTAGGATGCCATTATGTCATTGTGAGTTTTGAATTCGCCCTTGACCTGTTTGACACTAGCTGGGAGTCGCTGAAGATGTCAATGATTTTAGCCTCCAATTCACTTGCTAGCCTGAGACCTGCTATCAGGGCCTCATACTCCGACTCATTGTTGGTTGCTTTGAACGAGAATTTGACTGCTTGTTAAACCTGAAAGCCTTCAGGGCTGATCAAGATGACTCCTGCCCCACTGGTTTCCACGGTGGATGACCCATCGACATAAAGTGACCAGGAGCGCGAGGCAAGGGGGCTTGCCGTCCTTGAAGGGTTTTCCTCCCGAGAGAATTGACATTCGACGACAAAGTCTGACAGTGCTTGGGCTTTCATTGCTGTTCGGGGCTTGTACTCGATAAAGAATTGGCCTAGATCGACCGTCCATGCAGCGAGGCGGCCAGTCATGTCGGGTTTATGTAATATTCGCTTTAGGGGCAAATTAGTCATGACCTGAATCTCGCGACCTTGGAAGTAATGTCGCAATTTCCTGCTCGCGATGACGAGAGTAAAAACCAGCTTCTCGATTTATGGGTACCGCGTTTCCGCATCCCGAAGTGTATGGCTGAGATAATATACCGGTGACTCCGTTCCTTCTTTGAATTTTATCAAAACAGCGGCGATATTGACATCAGTAGCGGCGAGATAAATTCGCAATGGCTCGCGACCGACCGCATGGGTCAATATAGGAGGAGAGGTTAGAAATTTTTTGAGCTCGACCAATGCCTCTTGGCACTTGTCGTTCCAATCAATCCTTGACGTTTTAGCTGTTTCTTTAATTACCTGAAAGAAGGGTGCGCAGTGTTTAGACGACTGAGGAATAAATCGTCTCAGGGCGGCGATGCAACCTATTAAGATTTAAACCTCCTTTAAGGTGGATGGGCTTTTAATGTCCATGATGGCCTTGATTTGGGAGGGATCTTCCTCAATCCCTCGCTGTGTGATCATAAAGCCGAGGAACCTTCCTGTGGTGAGACCGAACGAGCATTTTGCCGGATTGAGTCACATATTATGGAGACGAATTGTCTGAAAAGTTTCTCGCAAATCGTCAATGTGATCCGAGGCTTTCTGTGACTTGGTGATCATGTCGTCGACGTAGACCTGCATGTTGCGACCGATTTGCGAGGAAAATATGGAATCCATCATTTGTTGGAACGTCGCTCCTGCATTAATAAGTCCGAAGGGCATGTTTTTGTATGCGAAAACGCCTCTATGCGTGATAAAAGCGGTTTTTCCCAATCTTGGCTGTCCAATTTTATCTGATTGTAGCCCGAAAATGCGTCCATGAATGACAAGAGCTCGTGGCCCGTAGTGGCGTCGATTAATTGATCGATATTTGGTAATGGGTAAAAGTCCTTAGGGCATGCCCGGTTGAGATCAGAGTAGTCGACGCACATGCGCCATTTACCATTGCTCTTTTTCACCAGTACCGCATTGGCGAGCCAAGTGGGAAATTGTACTGGTTCAATGAATCCGGCGGCGAGCAGGCGATCAAGCTCGTCATCAATTGCCTGTTTCTTGTCCTCTGAGAAAACACGCTTCTTTTGTTTTACAGGTCGGATTTTTGGATCGAGGTGGAGTGAATAGCGAGCTACGACCTCTGGGATCCCTGGCATATCGTTGGGGTCCCAAGCGAAAATGTCGGAGAATTCGCGGACGAGGTCGACAATCTTTTGTCGTAGGGGATTCTGGAGTTCTTTTCCAATCTTGACTTTTTTCTCTGGAATTCCCAGCACGACCTCTATCTCGTCCGTATCTTCCATGGGAACATAAGCTAAGTTCGTTGGAATATCGATAACATCGTTTGGGTCGATTTCCACAACCTGATTAATGGAGGAGTCATCGCAAGATTTTTGCCGAGGGATCACAGTAGATAAGTAGCATTGTCTGGCTGCGACCTGATCTCCTATAACTTCTCCTACACCGAAATCTGTGGGAAACTTCATTTTAAGGTGGGGAATCGATGTGACGGCTTTGAGGGAGGTTAGTGTGGTACGACCGAGAATAGCATTGTAGCTCGACGCCGCGTTGACAACGTGGAACTTGACCATTTGCCATGTTTGACATGGAGATACCCCAAATAAGACAGGTAAGTCGATAGTGCCAACCACCTTGACTTCATTCCCTATGAACCCGTACAGAGGAATATTGACATTCTCTAGTTTACGGTCTCTAAGGTTCATTCGCGAATACACGTGATGGTAGAGGATGTCGACGGAGCTGCCATTATCAATTAAAATCTTTTTCACAGTTTTCGTGCCTACTTTGGCGGTGATAACCAGGGCGTCTTGATGAGCTTCGATTATTCCCGACTGATAATCGTCATCTGAGAAAGAGATAACCGGTGTTGGGTTGTGTCTTGGCTTTTTGGGAGCCTCTGGGTTGATGGAAAACACCTCACGGGCGTACGACTTCTTGGAGTTATTAGACGTGCCTCCTGCTGAGTGTCCCCCCGCGATAACATCAATGACTCTGTCGAGGTCATGATTTCGCGAAGGAGGGTGACTGGTGTCATCAATGAGGACGAGTTGTCCTCGGCGAATCTTGCTCTCGATGAGTGAGCTGAGTTGGAAACAAGAGTCTGTCGTGTGGCCGGTATCCTCATGATACTCACAATATCGGGAGCTTGGGGGTCGCCCTGGCTTCATTGGCCTTGGGGGACGGTAGTCAGGTTCTGTTTTGAGAATTGCGAGTATAGTTGCCTTGTCGGCGTTAAGCTTGGTGAATTCCTTTTCGCCGCGGTCCCACGGTTTCCATGACCTTTCTGTTTTGTCGCTTCTCTCGATTCTGTCTGGCAGTGGAGTTCGGTGATCATGGGAGCGGGGTTAGGGTTCATATCCACGTCTCGCGTTGTTTTGCGGAGATCGTCGTCGTGGACTACGACTTCTGTCCCGCTTCTGAGAGAATCGTCGGGGAGACTGTATGCTCCCCACTGCTTCTTGTAATGTCATTCTATGCTCAACGATTTGAAATGCTGATTGAAGAGTACGGGGATTCTTCTCGAAAAATTCCTCCAACAAGAGTGCATGTCGATGTTTGTCAATGCCGGCAGCAAGATAGTTGATGGCGAGCTCTT
Source organism: Heracleum sosnowskyi (assembly GCA_030848705.1). Taxonomy (NCBI): domain Eukaryota; kingdom Viridiplantae; phylum Streptophyta; class Magnoliopsida; order Apiales; family Apiaceae; genus Heracleum; species Heracleum sosnowskyi. Next base: position 14,527,102 of record CM061236.1, on the reverse strand, counting down.
CGATTAAGTTTGGAATATCGGCGACCTCTGCTCGGAAATGAGCTAGGAAGTCTCGTAAAGGCTCGGAGTGTCGCTGGCATATTGTCATCAAGGACGCAGTTATCTTACCCCCTTGTAGTTACTGGAGAAACAGCTTTGAAACTTGCTTTTTAAGGTATGCCAAGAATCAATGGAGCGTGGTGCCAAGTTACTATACCATCTTAACGCTGTGCCCTTCAGGCACGTGGAGAAGAACTGGCATCTGGTGACTTCAGAATGGCCAAAGAAAGCCATTCGTCCATCGAAAGTATTTAGGAACCCGATAGGGTCGCACGACCCATCGAAGTAATCTAAGGCTGGAGTTTTCAAATTTCTGTCAATCTTGGCGATTTCAATAGATCGAGACAAGGGGCTCTCTGTGGAGATGGGTAGTCCGGAGTGGTTTTTTATGTAATCCTGGCACTCGGCGAGGTCATTCTGTATTTTAGCGATGTCCTCTGGGCGAAATGACTTGCATGAATCGCTTCGCCAAGAGGCATCATTTGCTGACGACGTCATACGCCGCTTTGGAGGCGGTCGGGAGCATTGGGATTCGCTGGATACATCCTTATCGAGGTCATAATTTTCCTCGTAATCCTCATCCAATTGTCGGTGGGGATCCTTGTTACGGCGCGAGATTGTCGTCTGCTGCAACTCCCGCTGCAGACGTCGAATCTCCCTGTGTTTCTCTAGGCGAGCCTCCAACAAACATTTCTGCTCCTCCAAATATGTCAGTTCATCATCCGACCCAGCGAACTCTTCAAAACGGCGAGTCTGCACCGGCTGCTTCTTTTGTTTTCGCATCTTAAGCAAATGCAGACGCGCGTCGCTCGTTAGTACTTTTTTGCCTGTGGGAGTCATGACCCTCAATCGTGTGTCAACGGGGGGTCCAGGGGATCCCTCGTTTTGGTCATCCATAGGGGGAAACAACTCCCGAGGCTGCAACACGGGGGGCAGTTGTGTCTCCTCCCGGCGAGGTATAGTAACCACCTCGTTTGTGTCACCCATTTTAGAGATAAACGGCTCATTCTCTTCCATATCGGTTGGAACTACAGAAAAAAGAGCTCCTTCTAGCGCCAAATGATGAATGTAATATCGAACAACGTGAGATAATGAAATCAGTGAATTAAAGGGGAATGAAATTAGTATTATTAGAATCAAAATGTTACATTCATTAAGGAGGCCCTCTCCTTTATCTCTTTTTCCAACCTCTTCTAATGTGGGGGTTTGGAGGTATTTATAGTGGAAGCTTACAAGTGGGCTTATTTCTAACTGGGCCTATCTACAAGTGGGCCTATATACAAACTAATATTTAAGCCTTGTTTGGAAAGTGGGCTGTGGCCCAACAGTTATAAATGTTATAGATGCATGTATTGAGATCGTTGTATTTAATCATTATTTTTTCAAATTTAATTTAGCAAACTCTTAACTAACTTATAAAAAAATTTATCCAAACAACAATATAATTTATAAGAATTCATTTATTCATCACTTATATAACATTTATTCATTTTAAGATTTTAAGATATATAAGTTAACTTTTTTAACGTAACCCAAACACGCACTATATAAGCCATGCACATTACTTGATCTTGATTATCATTATCCAAATATAATTAAGTGTTAGCGTATGCTAATTAATTCTTCACTAATAGACTAATTAATTTATTACTAAGCTGCACATGGAAGTTTAACAGCAGGAAGATAAGTACTCCAGCTTTTAAAAGCTGTATCATAAACTTTTGGTCTGCGTGTTGCCTAGTAAAGAAAGGTAAAGCTAGAAAACGAAAAAGGGGTTAAAGTTGACTACAATTTCTGGGGGCTAGCTCGAAGCTAAGTATCTTTAATTTTTGGACCGTATCAAAATTTACACAATAACTTTACCACTAATCATGTGTTTATGTAAATTAAATGATGTGAAGAGGTTAATTAACATCTTTTTATGTGGTCTTTTCCTGTTTCTTCTTCCTTTCCCTTTGCGATAACCTTGAGTAATGGGGATGTTTACGCAATAATTAAGAAGAACGGGACACAAGCACAGAGAGACATTTAACCTTAATGTAACATTCCCAACAAATGAATCTTTCGTATGATCCCATCTTCACCAAGCACAATGTATTGATCCTTGGCGCGCATATGTGTGTGCAGTGCAACTTTCTTTTATGCGGTAGTTGACCATTTAGACAATATGGCAGGACCACCATAAACTGGACCTTCCCCATAGGAGACAACCACCGAAGATACCGCGGCGTAGGGAATACCTACGTGTTTATGGTAAAGTTAATTAGGTTCTCCTCTTTCTCTATGCTTAATGTGCATGGGAATTGTATTTCCCCTCAAATTTGGAGCACACGTACTCGTCCCCACATTGTTTTTTCAAAACTTATACACGTATAACTCCGGTGAAGAATGAAGGGCAATACCGCTAGAATAAAAGCATTCGATTGAAAATGCACATTGTTATACTGAATTTTTGATAATGGACCATAAACAGGTCCATAAGTGATTTGGGTCTCGAAAATGAATTATGTTTTGGTGAGAACTGGGCTTTGGCTCGCACACCATGGATTGTGTTGAACTAAAATCCTTAAAGTATGGTGAGATCGCACCGCTAATGAATGATGGGCTCGTCAATGAATGAGCTCTCACTTTGATGATCTCACATCCTTATATTTTGGGCTCTCACCATAATCTTTCAGGCTCTCATCATTATGAAATAATGGGCTCGCATTACTTATCAGAAATGAGAATGATTGAACACAGGTGAGGTCGCACCACTTAAACTATGGAAAAGTAACATCTAATTTTTATATATTGATTTGTGCGGTGCGAGCCTGGCCAGCGCGCACCATGGATGAAGCCCAAAATATGGAAATTCCTATTTATGGAATGGATGTTTGTTGGTTGACACGGGACATACTTGCAATCATGGAAAGAAATGCGGAGATGCCGCGAGATTGTAGGAAAACGTGTGAAGACCGGACTATTTATGGGAACGTGAGGTGGATTGATAATCCTTGAATTATTTATGGGAACATTGAATGGATAAACGTTAACTATTTATGGGTTTGGACTGAATGAGCTTGGACTGAATGAGCTTATCTAATGACTTGTTTTACAAGAATCACATGAAGCTTGATCCTATAGGATACGTAGACATCTTGTATCATACACAATTGACACTCGGCAAAGAGTAAGAGAAAAAACCCATTCTCTATTCAATTTTATGAGGAGTCATCATACAAGTCCACACTACAAGAAAAACGGCCATTTCCTACCATTCAATTGGTTGGAAATGGTCACATTTTGGTCGGAAATGGAATCAATTCCAACCAAACCCGTTGGTTGGAATTGCTCAAGTCGGAAATGCTTAATGGTAGGAATTGCTAGGTTATTTCTAAAAGGCCCCCACATGCCAAGTGGCTGCCACATGGGTAGCCACTTGGCATGTGGGGCCTAGACACGTCACTTGACACGTCAAGAGCCACGTCAGCTTAAAGTGGTCCCCAATGATGACATGTCATCCACGTGTTAAGTGGGACCAGTCCACGTCATTTTTGCCACATCACATTTGACTTCAGTCAAGATCTATTTCCTACCAATTTCTAATATGTCAATTGGTTGGTTTTATATCAGAAACCATGTAAATTAGCATTTCCTACCAAGCATTTCCTACCATTCTGGGTTTCGAATGGTAAGCTTGGTAGGAAATGTGCAAATTTGGTAGGAAATGGTAGCTTTTCTTTTTGAAAAATTCTCTTTTTTTTGGTCATTTCCTGGACAATCCACAATCCACATTCATCAAAATCAATCATAACATCCAAACCAAATAATACACTATAAATACAATGACTAGTAACTAAAATTACTTTCAATTAGATTAAAACATCCAACAAGTTTCTAACAACTTCATTATACATCCAACTAAAATTAAGAGTTTTAAGGTTTAATCTTCCTCACTATCCGAGTCTTCACCTTCAGATTCACCATCTCCACCTTCCAAATCTCCTTCTGCATCTTTCATTGCACATGCACCTTCCATTGCACAAGATTTACCTTCACAATCAGCCTCAACATCGCCTTCATCGTCGGAAATGTTCGTCACATCGTCCTCCTCATCGGAACTATCACCCATGACCTACAACTGAAATAACACAAAAACACAGAGAAGAGCATTTGAGTCACCACATTTGAGCACATCTTATATACATTTGCAAACCAATGTAACTCTTATATTTATTGATACAAATATCCTAGTTTGTAATTTTTAAATCATGATTATACATGTATGGACATAGAGTGTTCTGCATTTGGTTCATCTACATGGCATTAGATAATCAAGCCAGGCACATCAATATCTAAACTTTAGTAACATCAAGGCATTCTTCTATATAATTTTAAGCTTATTTTTTTATTCTCACTCAAACAGGGTGTTGATAACGGATTTGATCATTATGTGGATCCAATATTTTTCAACACCTGTTCAAAGGTAAAAACACCCGCTTTCAAAAATATCCTTATGATACATGATATACTTATTAAAGTTATTTCTACGACGAGTCTCCATATTTTTGTTATGAATGCATGTCACCAGGACAAAATTTTCTTTTACCACTAACCTCTCTGATTTTCTCCATTGATCCAAAATAGTTCGCACAAACATTATAAAAATAAATTACTTCTATACTTTAAACAAAGACAGAGCAGATGCAAACCACTAATTTGACAATACATTTTACATGAAATAAATGTACCAGAGGGTATACTCGTCCAATACACACACACACCTATATTGTACTACATATCTATCTATGTCTAATCCAGAAATTAACTTACATCTTTGGAGGTTGTTTGTGGTTCTGACTTGAGAGATCACCCCAAGAAATGTCTTCCACACCCCAGGAGGCTTCACACCAGCTTGAGGGTCTTTAAATGCCTGCCGCAAAAACAAAGGCATGTGAGAAATGACAGGCAGTACCAGAACTAAAACAAATAATACTGAGAATTATGTCAATTATCTTGTCGAGGAAAGGAAACTATTGAAAAATAAATTTCTGGCAATACAGTATACTTCCTTGATATTCTTCCTTGATATTTCAGAACAAAATAAGGAGTTTTCACAAACAAACTAGCGCAACTGAAATGTGGAAATATAGCAATAATCAACTGAGCAATCCTGTCACCAGCCTTCACTTCAAAATCAACATCAGAGTAGTTAAACAAGATGACTCCAACAGGACCTCTGTAGTCAGCATCAATCACATCGGCACCAACATCAATTGAATGCTTCCATGCCAAACCAGATCGCGGGGCTACATATCAAAATTATTTATAACTAAGAGCACATCTGATAGAGAAGATACTTGCTTGCAAAATTAAAGTACTAGAGGGTAACTAATTAACATAATGCAAAAAGACCTTTAGACAATTGAAATAAACACACCGTAACATCATTGTGTTATTTTTTTTTTAAAGATGCTTATCGTGTTGTGAATAAACAGCTTGCTACATAAACAGTTCTGCTTGTATAACATGACACAAATTATATATCTTTTTGTCCACACTTCCGAACAAACTAATAACATGAATCAATCCATTGATAGAGGCAGGGCAAACAATCTCTTTAGAAAATAATAGATGTGCTTCATATACATTTTTATACAAACCCTTAATAACAAGCAAAATTAAATTGCATTTGCCAGTTCAGAAATTCATATGTTCAACCAACATCACTCTACAGCTAATTCTCCATCTTTATCACTATATAATCAATAGTTACCCGTAAATAATGAGAAAGTTACACAAGTGGATATATTTTAACAAAATTTCATTGGGAACTTTGATCAAACAGTTTATAAACAAAAAAGCCATGCTCCAAACCATCATTTACAAACAAACAATTCAACTAAAAATGAGTATAAAAAACAAACAAATAATTAGATAATAAAAATATATACCAATACGAGCATAAGTTCCTTCAGGTACTGCTATTCTGAGATCTGTTGGAACCAACGCTTTGCCTCTAGCAGGTACTTTGATCTCCGATGCACTACATTTCATAAACAACAAAGACTATTACACACACTGATACACACACAAACGAATTGATGATGAAGATAAGGAGGAGTACCTAGAGAGATCATAACCAGCGGAAAGAGGGGAACCCTAATTTAAACCCCAAATCGATTGAAGCCCAAATCGATTGAAAACCCTAATTTTATTGAAGTTGGTTGAAGCCCTAATCGATTGAAGCCCCAAATCTATTTGTGAAACTGATTAAACGCCAATTGTTTGAGTGATTTGATTTGTTTACCGTCGAGAGAGTGCGAGAGATGGAAAAGAGATAAGAGTGTGAAGAGATAAAGTGTGAGAGTGAAAAGAAAAGAGAGAAGAGTGAGGGCGGTATATTTGCCGCTCGGTTTTTTGTCTGAAATTTTCAGCCCCCCGCTCTTATTTTCGTGTCTGTCTGCTGTGAGGTTTTAACAAAAAAATATTTTCTATAGCAAAAATTGGGTTGAGTAGAATCGAACCCCTGCCTTCTCCCAGAATAACCAACTGCCCAACCACTGCGCCAACCATGCTTTTGTACTAAATTAGCAGTAAATTATATGTATCATGCTCCGAATCAATTTTGTAAATTATAAGTTTGATAGATAGATTCATTATAAAAATGTAGGAGCTTAAATTAAAAAAATCTAAAATTTCACATACAACTAAGAAATCAACATATTTAATCATCCGTAAGGTTAGATCGTTGAAAATAAAATTAAAAAAATCGAAAATCGTAACCCTAGACAACCCCTAAAATATGAGTATAAACTCTAACTCAATCTTCGAACACCGACACTGTTTCGTTTTCTAAACGACTTTAACTTTTTGTAATTCTTTCTTGTTTAAATTTTTTTCCTTACCTTCATCAAACTACAAAACAACGTTTCATCTAAAAAAAATTAATTTATCAATATGTCTTTATATTTTTAATTTTTTTTCCGATATAATTAGGTTTTAGCGAATAACATAAAAACATAAAAATGTAAGTTTAAATCAACTAATTTTTATCCTCCACTACTAAAATGAGTAGATCTTTATGTCCGTAGAGTTTGATTAACAAAAATCATGATAACCGATAACAAAAATAAATAATAAAAACACATTCTCCCATAATTTTATTTATTTTTATTATTTTATTAAGACATCAAAACCTACCATCCACTCTCCGAGAATGACCAAGTGCTAAACCACTTCACCAACAACACTTTTGCACTAAATCAACTGTAAATTTTCTATTTCATACCCCAAATCTATTTTATACATTATAATTTTGATAGATAGATTCATTATAAAAATATAGGAGTTTAAATTAAAAAACTCTAAAATTTTACATACATCTAAGAAATCAATATATTTAATCATCCGTAAGGTTAGATCGTTGAATTTATTTTTTAAAAAAATCGAAAAGTGTAACCCTAGACAACCCCTAAAATATGAGTATAAACTCTAACTCAATCTTTGAACACCGACACTCTTTCGTTTTCTAAATGACTTTAACTTTTTGTAATTCTTTTTTGTCTAATTTTTTTTCCTTACCTTCATCAAACTATAAAACGACGTTTTATCTAAAAAAATATAATTTATCAATACGTCTTTATATTTTTAAATTTTTTCCGATATAATTAGGTTTTAGCGAATAACATAAAAACATAAGAATGTATGTTTAAATCAACTAAGTTTTATCCTCCACTACTAAAATGAGTAGATCTTTATGTCGATAGAGTTTGATTAACAAAAAACATGATAAGCGATAACAAAAAATATAATAAAAACACATTCTCCCCTAATTTGCATTCTGCAACCCTTTCCTACCAATTTTGGTAGGAAATGCACTTAATAATTGGACCAATAACAAACAGTCACGACCGATGACATGGAAGCGGGGACCAGAAAAAGTTAAAATTTTGCATTCAGGTCTTTTCCTACCAATATTGGTAGGAAAAACACCTGGAAAAATAATAATATTTATATTTTAAGAAATTGTATATTAATCTAAAAATGTGAGGGATTGTGACGTGGAAGGTGGGGTCCTTTCATTATCAAAATGCAACTAAAACCTACCAAAATCGGTAGGTTTTGTTTTCCTACCAAAGTTGGTAGGAACAGGTTGCTGGTAGTTTTTGTTGACGAGGCTACTTACGTGGATGGTGGGGTATCATCACATTCATTTCCTACCAGTTTTGGTAGGTTTTGATTTCCTATCAAAACCTACCAAAATCTAGTAGGAAATGACCCTGACAAAATTTCGTTATTTTTTTTCTCCGAAATTGTTTATTAATTTAAAATACGTGAGGGATAATGATGTGGAATGTGGGGTCGTTGAAAAGTCAAATTGTGACCAAAACCGACCAAATCTGGTAGGAATTGATTTCCGACCAAGAATTGGTAGGAATTGATGCTTGCGTGTACAAAACTTGGGACCCACATACACCATTTCCAACCAATTTCTTTGTTGGTTGGAAATGCTCAGTCATTTCCAACCAAATTTTTTTGGTATGTTTTAAATGGTAGGAAATGGCCGTTTTTCTTGTAGTGCCAGCCACCACTTTTCATAAACCTCCAACACATTATTGTACGAAATTCTCCTTGCAACACACATTATTATTATTAAGTTACCGGTTCATCTAAAATCTCAAAATATTTAAAAAAGGTTCCGACATGATCTTAAACTATTTAACACTCCTGCAATGGTATGATTAAGCAAAAAACATACAGCTGGCTAAAATGAGATTGATTTCGTTTATTTTTAGCAGTTTTGATGAGGCAATTATCATAATCTTCATGCTAACTCTACCGTGAACCCGAAAAGAAAATTGTTGGGTACTTATTACTAATATTTAATACTCAACTGGTGTACTATATATATTATTGTTTCACCCAAAAGTAATTGATTAATGCAGCTGTATTGTATATGGTTGATTTAGTGGTCGATCATTGGTTACAATAAAATACTTGTAGCTTCCTTGTTAGTACATCGTCGATCTCCAAAACTTATATATGGGTTACTTAAACATACAAAAGATAATTCAAGTCTAAGGGTTCTTTCCACTTGAGTTCAGATACAAGAAGCCTTACAAAGTAGATTGCCTCTGTAAGATATATAGTTTCCTGCAAATAAATTGTGATACCATATTAAGTAACTAGTTGATCTAAAATTTTAAAGCGTTAGAGTAAGAACTTATCGAAATTTTATATTATTCTAACATGAAACATAAGATTTACACATTACTTGTATTTCATAATATAACCTTAATTATTACATTTTTTTACTTTGATTTCAAGCATAATTAAACAAGAAGTTTGAGGTGTCAAAGTTATAGTTGCTATTGGCTCTTTGGGGACACTATTATTATGAAGAAGATAACTTAAAAACAATTTTGACTAATATTCCATTCTGTGTGAAATGTGAAGTATATATATAACAGTGACGAACATACCAGCCTCGATTATTCTTATTCTCTAGATGGTAGCTACATACATTACTTTTAAGATTCGATAAATAAATTTGAAATGTTAGGGATCTATGATTAAACTTGTCATGAAACCCTACAATCACAAAAGTACAAAGTAGATCATTTTGTCTTGGAAAATTTCACTGGACATGATAAGATACAATAATCATGCATCGAACTGTAGCAGTAGCAACAACAATGCATTTCAGCCCCTAATGGTATATAGCACCTAAGTATCACTAGCTAGCTTCCCAGCTGTGTTTGAATTTTGAAAGGATACCGTAAATTCATGAAATTTAATTAAAAAGTTTTGTCACACTTTCCTTTAAGATCTTGAGAAATACTCGAAAAATTCAACCAGTGCAGTCCATCAGAAAGTGTTGTATGTTGAACTTTGTAATGTTATATAAAAAAATGCATGCTCTTCTCTTTTCTCCGTAATTGCTAATGTTCCAACCTAAAAGCAGTGCAGAATATTTCATAAATCCCAGAAATACATAGACATGAAGTCAGCCACGACAGTCGACATGCACACAAAAGTGTGGCATGATTTCAGAACAAGCTGTATACTTAATTCTCTTGGGCTAATTACTTATGCTATCTTGAAATACTAATCCTGATTAACTTTACCATACAACTTTGTAATTAACTGCTCACGATTTCATACTCATTGACTCCTATAGTCCTACTTATCTTATCGAGGAGCAATACCCATCTGTGTGCGCGCGCAGCCTGCAGGGATTGTAAATGTACTAGCATTCTCACTGACAATAAAGCAGCAGCTCGTATATAATCCATCAACTCGTATATATCCCTGACAAAAAATTGTTATAATAGAATTATCGTGGATAATAAACACATGAAAGATGAATGATCAACTTATATTTACAACGGGTTTTCCAACAAGCTAGGGGCTCTAGTTAAAAAAGAATAAGTCTAACGTTTTATAGCTAATAAAATAAACTATAATAAAATTTAGAAAAATTATCAAAACTGCTACTTTTTTTAAGTTTTTTTGCAATCTTATTATCTTCTGAAAATATTTGCAAAAATACGATTTGCAACTATATGCAATTTATATTAATATTTTTCTGAAAAATATTTGAAGTTGCTTTGGTTGCATATAAGATTGTTTTTCGTTGCATCAAGTTGTCGTTAGTTACAAAGTGACATTTTTGGAAAAAATATTCAAAAATTCGTATTTTTGCAATTTAAAAAAAAAACTGATTTTTGTAAAAAAAAAAAATCATATTTATGAGAAAAACTCTAAAATTTATGTAAAAATCGTCTGCTAGGTATTTAAAACGTAGGAGCATTATAATTTATATACATACTCCATGTGGATGGTACTTATTGACTTGCATCTGACTTAAAAATGAAACAAATATACTTTACGAGATCAGATTTAGGAGTGTAAATAAATTTATTCCCATTCATCGATCGTGTGGACTGTGGGAACTAAGGAATAAAGAGGAAAAATAAATATAATTTTCCGGTATCGGATTTGTCGGCGAGGCAGGAAATATATTAACCGTGTATTACAAGTTACATGAATACATAAAAAATTTATCCAGGCTCTTTAATGCAAACGTAAGGTAGGGGAGCTTGCCGGCATTTTAAGAAGCACCCGCGGTACATGCACGCATGTACTCGCTGTACTTACCGCCTTATTTTCACCGGGAATCGCCCGTCCAATCATCTATCACCTCGTTCACATGTTACCCCTGTAACCGGTTTCCGGTTTTCCTTATCACCCAACCATTTCCTTAATTAAACACCCTACTTATTTAGCAAATCTATTTGTTTTTGCTTCCATCTTTGCCCTTTGTTTGTTTTATTTGAACACAAATACGTTTAATTAGGGCTGTAATTCGAGTCAAGTCGAGTATTAATTCGAGCCGAGCTTTTTTTCACGAGTCAAGCCGGCTCGTTTAACTAAACGAGCCTAATCTTCTGCCCGAAATCGGTTCGTTTAATTTCACGAGTCGAGCTTGTTGGGTTTGACCGGTTGTTCAACCCAATATGGTAATATGAATTTAGGTGATTAAGACTGTTTTGGTAATAATTGTATGGGTAGACAATTATTATATATGGTAATAATGGTATGGATAGACAATTATTATATATGGTATGTCTTGGTCATGATTAAATTAGGGAATTAGGTATCAAGAATAAAAAGTCTTGTATAACAAGTATGGTAAGTCTTGTAAAACAAGTATGGTAAGTCTTGGTGGCTAAGTTTTGGATGACTATATAAACATAGTCATATTGTATTTGTTTGATGTGTGCTTAAGAGATGTAATCGTCATAGGTATTGTTTGGGAGATGCTGGAGCATTGTTTGACTCAAGTATCGAGTTTGGGACACCATTGAGGTGTTATTGTTTTGATTGTATGGGGTTAGAGGAAAGATCGAGATTCAATTGATATATGGCGGAGTACAATGAAAGATTTGCTGACAAGATGCCTACTAACGTGGGATGAGGCAAAGTTATGTGTGGTATGATGGTTGACTTGCACCGTGGATCAATTTGTTCGGGTTCGAGATGGAAGAAGATGAAAGAGATCATCGCAATTGTTTCAATGGATTGATCAACTAGGTGAACGAGTTGGATGATACTAGTGTTCTTCTACTTGCCGAAAGATTGAGGAAGCAAGGATCGGGTGACTCAATTGATGGAAGGGCACTCGTGGTGGATGATGCATGTTATTTTGTAGATGGATACATCGTTATGTTGAAAAACGATGGTTTGGAGGTCACTATACAGGTTTTAGTGATTCTCAAGATCAGAAGAGCAAGATGAGGAGATTCTTGTTCGAGGGGAGGCATGACGAATGGACGTTAATGTCTCAGATGATTACTGAAGGTTTGGAAGAGAAAGAGGGTTCTTGTTCGAGGGGAGGAATGACGGAGGGACGTCAATGTCGTTGATGGATACCGTTCAACCTGATATGGGTATTGGGTTGAAGGGGATGATTGTTGAGTTTGACCGGTTGTTCAACCCAATATGATAATATGAATTTAGGTAATTAAGATTGTTTTGGTAATAATTGTATGGGTAGACAATTATTATATACGGTAATAATTGTATGGATAGACAATTATTATATATGGTATGTCTTGGTCATGATTAAATTAGGGAATTAGGTACCAACAGTGTTGTAAAAAGCGGGAATCGGAGTTAATCAGTGAAGGCACCGTCCATGGATTAATCGGGTAATTGGGGATTAATCGGAATAAATTTAATAATATTTTTTATATACAATTATAAAATTGTTTCGTATTTCAACTAAACATACACTACGCCATAGATGGCCTGCGGCAATGGAACTTTTTGGTGTTGCACTGCAAAGTGTTGCAGCAGCTCTAAAATTTAGACCTACTGTAACATTGCGTTTTTGATGTTGCTGTATATATAAACATGGCGTTGCAACAGCTATAAGAAACGTAACAAATTGCAACCCTGGTTAAGTGTTGCCGTTAATATGCTTTAAACACAACTTTAATATTTTAACAACAAAATTGAAAGAAATATTGGAAAAACATATAAATTATTAAAATTAATTAATATTAGAAAAACATATAAATTAAATTTTCAAAGTTTGTTATTAGATTCGGTAATGGCATTTTAAAAAAATATAATTTTATTTTTTAATTTGAAGATAGATCAACTTATTAAAAAAAACTTGATAAATTGAATTTTAAAAAATTAAAATTTTAATTTAATACGAAATAAATATTCTATATTTGAAATAATTTAATTTAATTTTGATGTTAAAAATTCTACATTCATTGGACTGAAATATTACATTTTTATAAAAATGACATATTTTCTTATAAATTTTAAATTGATAAAAATCTTTAAATAAAACATTTAAGAAAAATTAAAAGAACAGCAACAATAGTACTAGTGTGCGGAGCGCTCCGAAATTTTCTAATATGTAAAAAGCGGTAATTTTGCCGCCTTGACAAAATTAACAAAGCAATTTTAAGACAACAACCCCATACCCACCCCTTCTCTGCCACAAACACATTCTCTACCACACAAACATAATGCTCGCCGCTCTCACTCTGTCTTCTTCAAGATTTAAGTAGGGGTTTCGATTTGGGGTTTCTTCAAGCGTCAATTAGGGTTTCGATTTGAGTAAGTTGCTTCAATTAGGGTTTCGATTGGGCTCCGTTTGAATTGGGGATTTATAGATCGAATTGAATTAGGGCTTTTTACATCATGAGGGATTATTCTCAATTTGAGCTCATTTTTGTATTTTTAATCAGGTATGAGGGTTAATCTGTTTTGCAGGCCTCAAATGTGAATTATTATGTGCTTGAATTTTAATTGATGTTCATGTGTGTTTTATTTAAGTTTGTTTGTTTGTATTGTTTGATTTTGTTTTTATTTTAAATTCTTTCCAGTCTCCCTCCGTCTCTCCCCCCCCCCCTCTCTCTCTCTCTCTCTCTCTCTCTCTCTCTCTCTCTCTCTCTCTCTCTCTCTCTCTCTCTCTCTCTCTCTCTCTCTCTCTCTCTCTCTCTCTCTCTCTCTCTGTTCTAAGAAGCTGTTCAATCGTAAACTGTTCATGTTATGATATAATGTTTAATTATAAGTTTAGTCGTAATCTGTCCTTTGCAAGTCACCTTTTTGTTAATTTGTTGTTTTTGTAGCTTCATTCCATGTGCTTTGTCAGCTCATCTAGGAATTTAGCAAAGGATATATCTAAATATAGACGTTATCTTACTTCAGAAGTTTGTGCAATTTATGTCATTTTGAGCTGAACTAGATGTAATCTATGTCTCTTAACATTTAAAGCCTGAAACTCAATTGTAAGTTTAATGATATTTTTATTTTATGTATCAAATTGGAGAAATTATAAATTCCCGAATCATTCATTTCCTATGTATCTTAATCTATAATCAATTTATGAGTTTGTGATAGATGATCAAGAGGTTGGTACAGCTAATAAGCTTGAAACTAAAAATAACAACTTGAGCTGAAAATTTTAAAGCATAGTTTATAGACTTTGAAATTCAGAACTTCCTGGTGTTCATCAATACAGGTTGTGTATCTCCTTTGGTCTTAAATGGTGATGATCTGAAGCTGCTCTCAGTGAAGGTCAACGACAAAGATTTGAAGGTGTGGAGTCTTTGCCTTTTTTCAATTCAATCTTTAGCTACTACTAAGTTGGAAAGGAAATGCTTAATTTTGTGCTTGTTAATATCAGCCTTGTACTTCTGTTGCTTCTAAAATTCTAATGTTTTCGAATAATTTTTCACATGGTTGAAAATTATACCTTTATTAGAATAGTCTGATAAAAGGCTCAGATTTAGTTTCTTGCTTTTGAACCTGGTGTACATGCTCAGAAGTCAAGATGGGTTTGTTTGGTACGTGTCTGATGTGCAGCTCACAGAACCTAAAGGGGGGCTCGTGTTTGTTTTGATTATTCCGAGTTTGGTTTCATTTGCTGTTGTTCTACTTTATGTACAGAATGCTGGTGTGTTGGGGCTACTTGCTGGTTATGGGTAGGTGGCGGTTGCTTCAGGTTTTGTTCGAACGGGAGGAAAATAGTATTCCTCTACTTATAAATGGTTAAACTTATTTTCTTCTCTACTTATAACTGAAATCTAGTTTTTGTAGGTCTTATTGGTTCTAATCTACGAGTTCTCACAAGTGCTTATTATATACCTAAAATCTAATTTAGAAAAGCTAAATTCTTGGTGATTACTAAATTCACTACGCCATAGGTCTTATTGTGATATAATCCTGTAAATGAAAATGTAGTGAAATTTTACTTAATGAAGATCTCGTTGTTAAAACGATTGTGTTTAGAGGGTGGGCTTGTTTCGTAACACACAAAGTATATGACTATAAAATGTCGGCATATTTTTAATTAAATTAGAAATATCGAGAATATAAAGAGGTCTTGTTGATGCAAGCACATATTTACTCACTCATATTTACAAGCCTTGAGGTTGTAGACTGTTCAACATGTGGATCATCTGGCTATGCTATTATTGGAGACCTGAACTTATTAGAGAACCTGGTCATGAAGACAGATGCTCGATATATTTCAGCGACTAACAGAAGATCGTGTGTTCAATCAAATTCCATGTATTTTTATCACAGCAAAAGGGTACCCTGCTATAGCCACAAGGTAGTGACATATTTGACAGTGTAATTTCAGTGTCAAAAAGAAGTTCCATGTTGCAAAAAGTTTATGTTCTAATAATGTTAAACATGTTTCTACTTTATTGTATAAGCAGAAGTTTCCCTGACTTCATCATATAAACAGGTTTATACATGAAGAATCATATATTCCACTGAAGCCTAGAGATCTGTAGATTACCAAGAGGCTGATCTCCTCTGACATCCTGCAGGTAGGACTGATTAAAGAACATAAAATAAAATCTCCACAATATTGTTATATGTAAATATTTTTCAATGTAAATAGTGGTGACTGATAACTTATACTTATAGAATATTTCAACATGATAATTATAAAGAACTAGCTGTCATGGTTCAGAGCGGTCGAAGAGCAGAAATGGAGCTCTCTACATCCATGGTTATGAGTTCATGGGAAGGTTCCCGACAAAGAAAATTGTACAAACCCAAATTGTACTTAAGACTTTTAAATTAGTATAAGACTCTAGGTGTGCTTGGTTTTTGGTTTATTTTGGATGGTGTTGCTTTATGTTTGAATGTTGGTTTTCTGGTTGGTTTTTGATGTAATGAACTTTATGGGGAATTAATAGAAACAAATATTTCCAGTCAATTTTTCATTATAAAAGTGTTGCAGTGGGTAGTTTTAAGTGTTGCAAGTTATTACTATAAATATGTTGTAAAAACATGAAAAGTGTTGCCACATGGTGCCCTAGGTGGGTCCCACCAGTGGACTAGAGGTGGGCCCCACATGTGGGTCCCACCAGTAGGTTCCACATGTGGACCCACATGTGTGCACATGTGGGACCCACAATTTTACAGAATGTTGACATCTACTGCAACACTAGTTTAGTGTTGTTGTACACTATGTTTAATGATGCCTTAGAATGTTCTGGTAACAAAATTAGTTGTGTTGCAGTAGTGTAACAAAACGTTGCTGTTGGGTGCTACGGCAGCGGTGAAAATTGCAACATTGCAAAAGTGTTGCAGCTTTTATTTTTTGATCTGCTGCAACATATTTTGTTATTGCTGCAACGTTTTTTAAAAGTTGCCGAAGGCCATCTATGACGTAGTGATATGTTATTATCATATATTTATGTAAATATGTTAAAAATGTTATATAATTGTAATAAATAAAATTTTGAAAGTTTAACTTTTCAATTAGAGATCAATTTAATAGTAAAACTTAAGAGAATTTACGATTTAGGCATCTAAAATTATAATTATATGTACAAAAATTATATTTTTTCCTATTGTTTAATCAAGTTTCTACCTTTAAATTTTTTATTATATTTTTTAATTTTAACTATTTTATACTATTTTTTAATAATTAGCCCGATTTTTGACCGATTAATCCGATTTTTGACCGATTCAGCCGATTATTTTTACTGTTTTTATGAAAAAATGATTAATTGACCGATTTTCGCTTAATCAGTTCGGTGGTCTGCCGTCTAGCGATTAATCGACGATTAATCCCGATTAATCGCCGATTTTTAGAACACTGGGTACCAAGAATAAAAAGTCTTGTATAACAAGTATGATAAGTCTTGTAAAACAAGTATGGTAAGTCTGGGTGGCTAAGTTTTGAATGACTATATAAACATAGTCATATTGTATTTGTTTGATGTGTGCTTAAGAGATGTAATCGTCTTAGGTATTGCTTGGGAGATGCTGGAGCATTGTTTAGCTCAAGTATCGAGTTTGAGACACCATTGAGGTGTTATTGTTTTGATTGTATTATTGATAACTGTTTTGATTAATAATACAAGTTGGGACGTGGTTACACTTAAACGAGCCTAATTTTCTGCCCGAACTCGGCTCGTTTAATTTCACAAGTCGAGTCGAGCCAACTCGTTTAGTTAAACGAGCCCGGTCTTGTGTTCGAGCTCGGATCGTTAACGAGTTCGAGCCGAGCCGAGCCCTGTTAAACGAGTTCGATCCAGGCGAGCTCGCGAGCTACCCGACTCGAATTACAGCCCTACGTTTAATTGTGCAAGTTCTTTTACCTACTTCAAAACTTTCTGAGTGATACTCGACATCCAATCCTAACTAGCCGTTTCAAGATATTCAGATCTATTCTTCTTTTTTCATCAATTAAGTCTTCTTTCTTCTTACTCATATCATTTCGTCTTCCTTTTTCTCATCTAATCACCATAGTTTTTATTTTTCCTTCAATAATGTAACACCCGAGTCCCACATCGAGGAGATTTGGGACTTTTGTTCAGTTTATAAGGCAAAGCACTACTACTAATTAGCACCAACAAATTATGATCTTTTCGGGGCCTGTGGTGGGCTTGTAGATTACCGAAGTTGGCTGCATTTGGGCCAGTAGGCTTCGGCTTATTTCAGACTCGGAATCGGGACTTGACCCGATTTTCGAAAAAAGGCTCGGGATTTGACCTAGGTTGTCACATATGGTATCATAGCCGACTCTCGAAAGCTTGATTCGCAAGTTGCTGGAGGTGGGGACACGAAGGCTGGTGGTATTATCCCACAATGGACAGAGGTCCGGAGGTGGGGACACGAAGCCAGCTTGTATTATCCCACAATGGCTAGGGAGGTACGATCTTGGACCTATGAGATATCCGTTCAGGCCTGACGAGGACGTAAAGAGTTTAAGTGAGGGAGTTTGTAACACCCTAGTCCCACATCAGGGAAATTTGGGACTTCTGTTCTGTTCAGTTTATAAGGCAAAACACTACTACTAATTAGCACCAACAAATCATGATCTTTTCGGGGCCTGTGGTGGGCTTGTAGATTACCGAAGTTGGCTGTATTTGGGCAAGTAGGCTTCGGCTTATTTCGGACTCGGGACTTGACCCGATTTTCGAAAAAATTCTCGGGATTTGTCCCGGGTTGTCACAAATAAATATCCTTCTTTTTTAAGAATTGATGTTGTACCCAATTTTTTGGGTGTTTTGTTTGCTTTTCTTTTGGCGTGGTTGATGTGATTTTGATATTTTTGATTTGTTATTTTGTCTCTTTGAGAATGATTCAATTGGTGTTCTGGGGATCTGGAAAGACCACATCAAGACTGTGTCGGTGGTGAAAATCGCAAAAGCTCACCTTTCACAGCGGAAGATTGTTCACATTATGAGGGCATTGTCCCTCCAACCAACTGAAAGTTCTGAACATTGGACTACAACTAAAATTAATTGTGTGAAAGTCAATTATGATGCTGCTGGTTTCAAGGATGGTGTATGTTGAATTTTTGAGGAAGTCATTGTAATCTTTTTTAGTTCAGAAGTGATCCGGAAACAAATTGGTTGTTTATTTACCTCGTTTATTTATTTCTCAACCAGATTGTATTGCCAGTTTGGGGGTTTGTCCCAGTCGAGTCTAGTTTTTTTCAATGAAATGAATAAAATTTGTCAAAAAAAATTGTGCAAGTTCTTTTATATTACTTTTCCACATTTTTTCTAAAAACAATTTTTTTCAAGTAATTTATAAAATAGTTCATAAATATCACATGAATCATCCCAATTAATTGTAAAAATAATTAATATGAGTTTCCTAAATTTACATAAGTGAAATTAATAAAAATGTTATATTTTTTTATTTGTTTATATCGAATTTTGTATCTTTAGCAAAATTACTCTTGCAAAATTTGTATCAATTTTTTTCCCAAAGGCTGACCTATCATAGTTAAAGTTGATAAGTTTTCTGACAATAATACACCGTCTCACACACATATATTGGCTCACAAATAAAAATTATTCATTTGTTATGCCATGTTATTAGGAAAATATTTTGGGCACTACTCAATGCAGAATCATCAAAGTTTGTCGCTAAATTATTTGCATAAATGTCAAGCTCCAAGACAATATATCATGCATGCAAATCAATTGGATTATTTGGAGAACATTTTTACACTTATTTTGCTTTATTTTGGGAATATTCAGAACAGTAGGGAATTTCAACCACAACTTCAGTTTCTTCCCTTAAATATCCCTTTTCTAAACCCATTTTGCCCCTGACTTGTTTTGTAGCGAATCACTGTTTATTTGATTTTGTTGTATACAGGGGTGGGCTACATGAGCCCTCCTTTTCACATTTCCTCCACAACTTTTTCTTCCAATTTTCATCTATAAATATCACACGCTCTCCCTTCCAAACCAAAAATAAGAAAAAGTCATTTTATAATCTGGTCATTACATCCTCTCTTTCGTTCAATTTTTCTCCATCTCTCATAATTTCTCTGAACAAAACATTCTAAGCCATGCCAGAGGAGTTAATAAGAGCTAGGGAAATGGATTCGAAAGTGTATGATGTTCAGGATAAAAATAAAAAAGCACTGGAGTTCATTCAAGATGTTACTAGTAACGCACAAGAAGTTCAGAATCGGGTTCTTGACGAAATTCTTTCTTCCAATGCTGATGTTGAGTACTTGCGGAGGCATGGCCTTAATGGCCATGTCGACCGTGATACGTTCAAGAAGGTCATGCCGGTTATAACATATGAGGATCTTCAGCCAGATATCGAGCGTATTTCCAACGGAGATACTTTGAAAATTCTTTGTTCACAGCCCATTTCAGAATTCTTGACAAGGTAATGAGCACAAAACACACATGCACAGTCATTATTAGGCCATGATATATAGATAGTTAGTTCAATTTCATTAAAAACATTTACTTTAAAGAAATTTAAATACTCGCACACACATGTTTCCACTTGTACGTCAACCCCTATCTCTTATCACCAAGATGAGAGGTTTTCCGTTAGCCTTAAGTCTTACAGTCTCTAATTCGATCTTTATTTATTTCTTCTCTTGTCTTTAAAATTTAGTGTAGTTGATTTGTTATTGGCTATGTGTTTGTAGTTCTGGAACATCCGGAGGGGAGAGAAAACTGATGCCAACTATAGATGAGGAACTTGGAAGGAAGTCATCTCTGTATAGCCTTTTGATGCCTGTGATGGATCAATTTGTTCCTGGTTTGGACAAGGGCAAAGGAATGTACTTTTTGTTCATTAAATCAGAAGCTAAAACTCCAGGTGGTCTTTTGGCTCGTCCGGTTCTTACTAGTTACTACAAAAGCTCGTACTTCAGGGACAGGCCTTATGATCCATACACAAACTACACAAGTCCCAACGAAACTGTTCTCTGCTCGGATTCTTACCAGAGCATGTACTCTCAGTTATTATGTGGACTTTGTCAAAATGATGAAGTTCTTCGTGTTGGAGCTGTTTTTGCTTCTGGTTTTATTAGA
Source organism: Heracleum sosnowskyi (assembly GCA_030848705.1). Classification (NCBI taxonomy): domain Eukaryota; kingdom Viridiplantae; phylum Streptophyta; class Magnoliopsida; order Apiales; family Apiaceae; genus Heracleum; species Heracleum sosnowskyi. The sequence goes on along the minus strand of CM061236.1, from coordinate 14,506,223 downwards.
GCCATTCGATTTCTTGAAAAACATTGGACTAGCCTTTGTAATGATATCCGAACTGGAACGATTGACCCTCAAATAACTGATCTCAGTGTGAGAGAGGCAGTAATGAAGATTCTGAAACCAAACCCTAGGCTCGCAGACTTCATAGAGGTTGAATGCAGGAGAAGGTCATGGAAAGGGATCATTACGAGGTTATGGCCTAACACCAAGTATATCGATGTTATTGTGACAGGAACGATGTCACAATATATTCAAACTATTGATTACTATAGCAATGGCCTCCCTCTTGTCTGCACTATGTATGCTTCTTCAGAGTGTTATTTTGGTGTAAACCTCAACCCTCTTTGCAATCCAAGTGATGTTGCGTATACTCTCATTCCTACCATGGCCTACTTTGAATTCTTGCCTTTCAATAGGAAACAGGAAGTCTCGGGATCCTCAAAGCTTAACGCAAGTGACCAACTTGAGCTGGTTGATCTTGTTGACGTTAAAATCGGACATGAATATGAGCTTGTTGTCACCACTTATGCCGGTAAGATTATTTATTATGTAGTTGCTGATATAATAATGAAATTTGTACTTGTATGTCATAATTAATTTTATCGTCAATAATATATATGCAGGACTTTATCGTTATCGGGTTGGAGACATATTAAAGGTTGCTGGATTCAAGAACAAAGCACCTCAGTTCCATTTCATATGTCGAAAAAATGTTGTCCTTAGCATTGATGCTGATAAAACCGATGAAGTTGAACTACAAAACGCGGTAAAGAGAGCAGCCAATCATCTTTCACCATTTGACGCTCGACTCATAGAATACACAAGCTATGCAGACTTGTCAAAAATTCCAGGCCATTATGTCTTGTACTGGGAAATTGGCTACAACAACGACACGCCAATTCCTCCATCTGTTTTCGAGGATTGTTGCCTTACAGTCGAAGAATCACTCAACAGTGTGTACCGTCAAGGCCGGGTTTCGGACAAATCAATCGGGCCACTGGAGATAAAGATAGTAGAAACTGGAACATTTGACAAGCTAATGGACTATGCAGTTAGCAATGGTGCATCAATAAACCAGTACAAGGCCCCACGGTGCGTGAAATATGAGCCCATTATCCAGCTTTTGAACTCGAGGGTTGTTTCGAAATACTTCAGCCCCAAATGTCCGGAATGGGTTCCGGGTCACAAGCAGTGGTACAACAATAACTGAAGGGCCGGAGAAAGATCTGCATTGATTTCAAGTTAATTATGTATTGTTATTTGTCGTGTAGGTAAAAGACAGTGAACAATATTGAATTGTTCGTTCTCTGTAATCATATCAGTATTATTACCAGTACTGTATTAGAAACAGGTTAGACATTTGTAGTTTTTCCGCAATCCTTCCCTTCAAAATTGTTGTGTATTATGTGGAAATAATAGTTCGTGCTACTCGTGGGTTTGTATTATTTCATTATTAATTTGATACTAGCTCATAACCCGTGCGAAGCACGGATCAAGAATAAAAATTGAAAGTCTATAATAAATAAATATTATTTAATTATGTCGATAGAAAGAATAAAAAATTTGGTAAAATCAAAGAATTGAAATTGAATAAATAACTAACTTATATAATTGTAGTTGCAGCTATTCGAACACGAGTTTGGAATGAAACCAATTAATTTAGATATATCATACTAACCAAAATTTGGCTTTGTACTATTGTTTTGCAACGAATAAGAGTTTTCCTCATTAATAAAGTCCCCGATCCCCCAAATAATTTTATTATACTTCTTTCCATTCCCGCAATCAATTCCCGAGTTGTTTTTATACTTCTCTCTGTTCTTGTTCTCAACGCAAATAATTTCTTAAATTCTCGTTGCTGAATGGGGTGGAGAACACAGCAAGATCGACGGGACGGATAAAATACTCATATGTAGTTGTTAGAAGTATGAGAGATACCCAAATTTGGCTTTGTACTATTGTGTTCCAACGAAAAAGAGTTTTCCTTATCAATCAAGCCCCAATCCCGAATTATTTTTATGTACTTTTCTCCGTTCCCGCCACCAATCCCCGTGTTATTTTTATGCTTCTTTCTCTGTGTTCCTGTGTGTCCTGAACATGAATAATGTCTCAAATTCCCGTCCCGAATGGGGCGTGAGAACAGAGTAAGATCGACGGGACGGATAAAATACTCATCTGTAATTGTTAGAAGTAGGAGAGATATGAATTGTACCGATCGAAAGTAACTTATAAAATAATAGGTAATATAAAAAATCTTTTGATCTCAATCAAATTATATGTGTACGGCGGTATACATAACATATCAACATATGAGAACATTAAGTTGGATATCTGATTTTGATTTTATAATAAATCTTATTTATATTAATTTAGAATTATGTTAATTATATTAATATAATAATTATATTTTTACCGCTGTATATGACATACTACTCCCTCAGTCTCATCCATTTATTATCGTTTCAAATGGGAGGTTCGGCACGCATTTTAAGGCTTCTATAAAATATAGTTTCATTACTTATTTTTAAAAAAAGTTTTCTTTGAATAAAAATCCAAACATTTAATTTTTATTCAAAGAAGAATTTTTAAAAAAATAAATAATGGAATTATATTTTATAAGAGCCTTAAAATGCGTGTCAAACCTTCCATTTTTAATGATAACAAATGGATGGGACGGATGGAGTACATTATTAAGAGTGGGTTTTTGATTTTAATAAAGTAATAAAAATTAACTTTTAATTAAATAATAAATCCTATTATATTAATTTAGAATTATGTTAAATATATTAAGATTATTAAGATAATAAATATATGTATACTGTGGTATGTGGTATACATGGCATACCATACCAATAACTGTTTTTAATAAAGAGTAAGTATAGGTTTTTAATTTAATAATAAATCTTATTATATTTATTTAGAATTATATTAATAATATTAAGATAAAAATAATATGTATACCGTGGTATACATGGTATACCATTAAGAGGGGCTTTCTGCTTTTAATAAAGAGTATAGATATTTAGAATTATATTAATAATATTAAGATAAAAATAATATGTATACCGCGGTATACATGGTATACCATTAAGAGGGGATTTATACATGGCATACCATACCAATAACTGTTTTTAATAAAGAGTAAGTATAGGTTTTTAATTTAATAATAAATCTTATTATATTTATTTAGAATTATATTAATAATATTAAGATAAAAATAATATGTATACCGCGGTATACATGGTATACCATTAAGAGGGGCTTTCTGCTTTTAATAAAGAGTATAGATATTCACTCGCATGCAAAAGTTAAGACTTTATTCTGTTTTCTAATTGACGAAATGGCGATCACATCACACAGACACTACAGACATCACACAGACACATCGCATCACAGGTTTAGATACAAGTTTTTGTTCATAATTTTTTCCGGACACCGCAAGAAAAACGGCTTCACACAAAACGAGGATTGTCCGTTGTGTAACACCCTGTTTTCCTATTGACTATTGAGGCGCTGTCTCTTACGCGTCTTAGACAACGGGGCACAATCGTTGTCTGTCTTTAAGCATGATAACAACAAGGTCGTGGTAAAACGTTGTTAGAAGGTCGGTATAAGCAACATTTTTTTTTAAAGTCTATTGTAAAACCTGCAGTTCTTCGAGTGTTTGTCATCAAAAACTCAATGTCTGAATTTCTTTCACACAACAGTTCCTATAAACTTAAGTAGTGTTCTTCATTCACATAATCAACGAGTTCCATAACGACGACAATTGTCAAAAACGTATTACCACAACGGTTCATGTATAAGAATCAAATGTCTGAATAAAATGAACACAACGGTTCTTATATAAGAAAAGAATTGTTCCTCTTTTCTTTAGTCAACGGTTTCTAAAAACATATACATTGTCTAAAACTTATTACTACAATGGTTTCTAATTAAGGAACCAATTGTCTAAAGTATATTTTTTATTAACAATGGTCAACCAAAATAAAAATTCAAAATCAAAGCATTTATCAAAATTTCAAATACTAAATATACAACTCTTTTACAAAACTAAAACAAAAAAAAACAAACAATACATAACTTGTACACATTAAGCTTGCAAATTAACTAGCATTAGATGCTTCTGGATATCTCTAGTACAAAAGACAAATCACTACATAAATATCAGAAGTTCTTAACATCAACAGATGCATCAACTAATCCACTATCATGCAAAAGATTAACTTTTTAAAAAAAAATCAGTGTCTTAAACATTTATGAAATCGAATAAACAAAAAATACGTGAGTACCAGTCAAATCAGTAGTTGACCATTAAGATCTCAAACCAAATAAATTTATTTTTTTCTAAAATTTGTGTAATATCATTAAAATAAAGTGATCTTGATATTCATACGGGTGGATCGTCGATAAAGATTTTTAAAAAAAATCAAAACATTAATCTAGGACGAAACACTAGTTAGAAGTACTAGTCAAATCACTAGTTGACCGTTAAGATCTCAAACCAAATAAATATTTTTCAAAAAATCGAATGCAACAAGTGTGTGATAATATTAAATATTCAAGATTCATATGATAACATTGCATCAAGGGTGTGACACTTATATAATAAGGACAACAAATAAAATTTATAAAAGAAAAATTAGCGATTTTGATATAGACAATGATTTATCTAGTAAAAGCGTTGTAACGTAATTACTTACACAAGGATTTTATGAAAAAAACCATTGTGTATATCATAAAACATAATATATATATATATATATATATATATATATATATATAAATCGAATACATAAATGTTAGATATGATTATCACTAAGAAACTAGACAGATGAGGGGTGAATGGATAGTTTCAATGTTTTTCGTTTTCTTGAAACTAAAAGGCTGTTTGATTGTGTTGTATGAAAATGCGGAATCAAATAAACAAGACACACACAATCACTTTAATCTACTTTGTATAAAGTAAATTAAATACTACAACTTCCAAAATTTCACAAGTGAAATTCTGGCTTCTAAACAAGAACAGTGTTTTCTTGTTTTCTTACAGAGAAAAGAGTGCTTGAATATGTCTGTGTATATCTCTCTCTTACAGCTAACAATAGGGTGTGCATAATATATATATCCTATACAAATTGGTGCACACTCCTATTTACAAAGTTACCCCTAACTGTAACTCCAACTTGTCCTGCCATAAGAAGTTAACTGTGTCAGGAAGGACCACTTTCTTTCTGTAGCCTTTCCCATTTCTATAGCTGCTTGTCTCTAATCTTTCTCTCCAAGTTTTGCTGTAGATTTTCCATCTGTCTTTGGACCACCTTACCGTAACAGATGCTTCAGTATTTGTCTCCTTTGAATTTTGGTTATGTACCTTGATTTGTCTTGTTATAAATGGCTAAGTGTTGACATCGTGAACTCCAGCATATTCCTGATTCTTTGACTTGTCAATATAGAACATTCTTGACTTTGCTATATGAGGACTTTGCTATATGAGTATTACAGGAGTATGTGATATAGGCTTTTTGAGAACTTCACGATCTAACCTTTTTGACGACTTCACGATCTAGCCTTTTTGAGGACTTCACGATCTAGCACAATCTGACTTTGCGATCTCCACACTTCACGACATGAGTCTTGAAGACTTCACGACATAGTTCATTTTGGACTATGCGATCTCAGTACTTCACGACATGGATATTTTGGACTTCACGACATAGCTCATTCCGACTTCACGATATAGGGACTTAGACAAATTTCTGCAACTTATTTCTTCAAGGCCTTATTCACTCCAATCCTGCTGCATGAACAAATTGAACTTCTTCCAGGACAATTATTCCATGGCCTATGTACGTTCTAGGTGCAAGAAACTTACTAAGCTCATTATAACTTTGAGCATACAGAATAAAGCTAAGTACATGAGAAACAAGACAAGTACAATGGAGACCTATACTATATCCCAGTGATAAACTTCACTAGGTCAAGTAGAGTGACATAGTCACAATGTGTAGGCTTGTTAATAGTGATATTCAGACATGCCTTAAGCCTAACAATCTCCCCCAAATTGTGAGTAAGAAACTTAGGCACAATTTCATGTCTGATAACAAGCCTAACTTACATAAAAGGAATTATGTTTCAGAGAAAACAACAGATGTGCATTATGAACAGAATTTGATTACAAAATAGAAAATGATAGCTTATAGATAATTTTTCTGTTGCTGTGCAGCTGCAGATTCCATTTGCTTTTCTAGATAGTCATCATAAACGTTCTTCTTTCTGGCTTCTTCCCTTCTGTTCATTTCTGAAATGGCTTCTAGAATTTCATCTCTTGCAATTAATTCTTCTATGAGAGGAGATTCTTCTAAGTCTTTAACTGCAGCTTTTAGGGCACTTTCCACATAGGAGTCCACAAACTCCATCCTTATTTTACTTTTCCCTCCATTTCTGTTTTTGTACTCCACTACATAAGTGTAATAACCCTAACTTTAGAAAGGCTACAGTGTCTAAATGAATAGTGATTTTGAGGATTAACAAAGCTTTTCATGCCACCTATGTATGAAACGTAGTATGGATATTCCGAAGTCATATTAGTGATCTACGGAGTAAATAAGTGAATGCCAAGACGATCGGAATTCAGAAATTTCAAATTTTATTTTGGTGTAGTATTTGACCGGGCAGCGGATTATATATTATTATATTCAAGAAATGAGATATTAAAATTGAGGAATTGAGGATTTAATAATTTGGAATTTTATTATTTTATTAAAGTCGATTTAAGGATTCGATTGTTGGAATGAATAGTGAATAGTTACTATTCACTGCGAGAACCGCGTAGAGTTTTATTCGCCCTTTAGAAAATATTTCGAATCGTTTCAGGAGGAACAAGGCAACATTTACAGGATTAAATATAGACATGGAAGTAACATGTAACAAGATTAATTCGAGGGATGCAACATTTGAATCATCCATGTGAAAAGGAAGCGAACCAGTAAAGTTACTTTAACAGAACCAGTGCATGTGTGACAAGTGTCGCAAGGAGAAGACATCAAGGTGATGACTCACCACTTATACAAAATATCAGCATTATTGTTATTAATCAAAACAAAAGAAAAAGAAAAGAAGAAAAGAGAGAGAAGAACTCTCTCCCCTCTCCCCAGATTTTCTGCCCAGCAGAAACAGAGTGCAAAGAAAAATCCATAACTCCATTTCTATCCATCCTTAAATCACCAAATTTTAACCATAGCTTCTCCACTCTATGGGTAACATTCACTCAAAATGTCATGGCCAACAAAGGAGTGTAGCCTAGTCAAATCCCATCCCCAAGTCGGAGAACAGAAACTGTCCTGCTTTTCCAGTTTCGACCACTCACCTTAGAAAGCCAATAAGTCGAGCTTCAAGCATCCCCTGGTGATGAGGTAGGACTCAAAAGAAAGCCCTTGAAGAGTAGAAGGTGTGGTAAAAAGTTGAGAACCAAACTCTTGTTTTTAGATTTTATACGGATTTTACAAAGTAACGATGAATAGTAACTTGTATTTTGTTTTGTTTTTGGATATTGAGTTTGTGGCTTCCAAAGGTTGTATTTAGCAAGGATCTAAGGTTACGTAAGGGATATAGCAGCAAGCAAGCTTGGAGAAGGTATAAATCGTGAAACCCTTGAAGTATTATAAGTTTATGGATGATTAATGGTGTTTATGCATGTTTATAGCCTTAGTTGTTAAGATTGGGCTTTGATTTAAGTTATAATGAGTTATATGAACGGAAAGGCATTGATTGGCCTCAGTTCTATGTTATATGAGATGTATGTGTTGTGTGGAGTGATCGATATGCATTTTGGATGATTTGAAATTTGGGAATATCCGAGTTATAGCCTTCGTAATGCCCAAATTTTTACCTACTGATTGGTTCCCTGTTTTTCCTCTGTTAGAGCTCGACCCTTGAGTCCTACTGCCCATGATTGTGTAGTTTATGTTATAAGCTTCATAATGATATGTGGTTCGCCTAATTTGGCCGAACGGTTTAAGAGTTATGCTAGTTTTAGTAATCGTGGTTCGAGAGGTTTCATCGCAGAAATGTAACCACTTTGATGCTAAGTCAAAGACCTTTAATAGTCGAATTAAAATGTGAAACTTTGTGATATAATGCTAAGGACAGTTAGAAAGCCTTGTGCGAAGGTTTCGAGTCAAAAAGATTATTTTCCGATTTTATAAAAATAAGGAAGCCGAGGTTGCACAAGTGAAAACCACTGAAAACGAGACTTAGAAACCAAGGTTCCAAATGGTTAAGTATAACTTAGATTTGAGGATGGATTTCGAACCAAATTTATGATATAAGTATTTGACGAATAACATGGACTTAGTGTGACGCTAGAGCGAGCAAGTAATGCCTTGGTTGTGTTTCGCTTACGTGTTTAAGCATTGAGTTATAAGTGGTTTATCGAGGGGATTAACCGTGTGTTTTCGTTTGACTTTGTCTAGATTGTCCGGCATCGTCGCGAACCCCTATCACTTCTCGAGCATCAGGCAAGTTTTCAAAACCTATACTACTGTTGTGGTGATAATAAACTGTTTTCATATATGTTATTTAAATGCGATGTATAAATTGCATGCTTGTTTTTGAACTGTTATATATATATAGCAATACTTGAGGATATGATTTGATGTGGGGCTTATAAGCTGGACATGGGATATCAGTTATAAGCCAGTTTTGTATATAATGCCCTAGGATATGGGCGGGTGATTTTCTTTAAGATCGGAAGTAATTATATTTCGGTATATATGAAAGGTTATTTTCCGATAAAGATATCGGGTAACTGTTATTCGAGGGTTAATTATTTTATTTAAGGAATATTATTTATATTCATTTTAGGATTATTGACGTTAACAATATTATTTATTAATATTCATTTTAAGAATATTATTTATTAATATTCATTTTAAGAATATTATTTATTAATATTCATTTGAGGATTATCGACTTACAGAATATTATTTATATTCATTTGAGGATTATCGACTTACAGAATATTATTTATTAATATTCATTTGAGGATTATCGACTTACAGAATATTATTTATATTCATTTGAGGATATTGACTTTAAAAATATTATCGTATATATTCATTTGGGGATTATTTAATGAATATTAATTTTGAATATTCATTTGAAGATTTTTTTTATTACTTTTAAAATAGATGGAATAATGTATGTATATAAGAATGTATTGGAGTTCATTGAATACACAGAAAATGTACGAGTCATAAGCAAAATGTTATGACATATGGTTTTAAAAAGGTGATATTACATGATAAATGGATATGGATATGATATATGTGAAGGAAAAAAAAAGATGGGAAATGGTGATTGAAAATGGAAAAATGATTTGACAAAAAGGGGGATAGCAACCAAAAGCGTAAGAGGCTGTGTGCGGCACAGTCCAGTACTCAATATTTATTCCGGCCCAAGAGTTGCCGAGGGAGGATGTAGCAGGGAAGCCTTCCTCCAGGGATGATTGTCATTCCTTCTACTAGTAGTAAACAGAGAGCAGATACGGTTAGGCGACTGATCATCGTCCTACGTATCTGGCGCTAGCAGATATCCCCAGAATTTTCTTTAAAGGAAATTTATAATGATTTCAGACTGGTATACTGAACAGGGAAAATGAGACGGAATAATGGAATGATTTTATATTAGAAGAGAAACTGATTTTATATTATTCTAGATTTCTTTTCTTATAATAGTAAGTGGATGATGTGTTATTAAATAAGAATTTTATTCCCTCCTAAGGTCTATGATTGGTTTCTAGTTATATATATTTATACATGTTTAAAAATTCTAATTTCTATTTACAATATTATCTTGCTGAGCTACTATAGCTCACTCTTGCTACTTATGTATATAACAGTTAGGTCAAATGCCGATACTGCGCACTACACCCCGCAAGAGGGTAAGGGGGAAAACGACCTTTTGAGCGAGTGCTGGCGACTATCCCTGAGGTAGCTGATAACGAACGGGTGTTGGTAGACTTATGTACATTAAGTGTGTAAGTTGTGTAATAAACTTTTGGTTATTGAAATTCTTCCTGTAGAAGAATTGTTCAACAATGTACTTAGTAGGATTCTGGGTTTGTAATAACTGTTTAACTTTAAACTTTTAATATTGTGGATGTTGTTCTCTGAGCATATGACTGGTGTGAGTGTATTAGTGAGGGGTCAGTTGTGTAAGTATTATAAAAAAAAAAAATCAGAGTGTCATTGATAATAAGTGGAAATTGGACCGTGATGACCTGGATCCTTGACCCCGGATCTAGGGGCATCACAATAAGGATCTAGCTTGACTTTGCATAGCCCTTTCTTTCTCAACTCCTTAGCCCTCTCTTCCATTTCTGCCATCTCCTTTTCTTTCTGAATCTTCTTCTCTTCATTCAACTTCCTCAGATTTTCTTGATAATCAGAATGCATTTTCAAAAACCTGGCAATTTCAATCTTCCATAATCTTTCTTCTTTTTCTTCAAAGTTCAGCAATGCATTAATTCTTTCAAGCTCATATGTTGGAAAATATTGCCAGCTCCCTGTCTTCATCTATTTCTCTCTTCCATCAGTGTATTTGATCTCTAGATGATCTTGTTTCACCTTGACTTCAAAGATTCTTTAGGCTCTTAGGAATGCCAGGGCATCTTCATCATAGTCTTCATCTAGAGGAAGAACATTAATCCCAACAACATTTGTGATCACTCCATTTCTCTTTGTTATCCTTGTTCTTTTGGCTGCCCTTTTGATTTTCCAGTGCTTTACATGTGGCAGCTTTATTGAACAAGGAGATTTAGTCTTTAGTGCCACATCATTTGGAAGTTGCTTTAATCCTTTCCCTTTGATCCACTGTGACACTCCACTAGGTGTGACTTTGTGGAAGTGTCTTTTAGAGTTTGATGTTGTGGCTTTATTTTTCTTCAGTGGCAAATCAGTTTCAGAAGTCTTGGATTTAGATTTTGGAGGATCATTACTAACAGTACCCACCCTAGACTTAGAGTCTTGTGTTGTGGTTAAGATACTGCTAGCAATGTCCTTGACTTGCTGATTTCCACTCCTCTTCTTTTCAGCTACTTTCTTGCTTTGTGAGTCCTTGTCATTGTCAGCTTCTTTGGATTTCTTGGAAGATTTGCCTTTGCTGCTTTCACTTGTCCCATCCTTATCACTCTTTTGTTGACTTCTCCTTCTATAGCTCTTCTCTTCACCATCATCCTTGTCATCTTTCTTTTCTTTCCTCACCTTGAGTGATTCAGGAATCCTTCCATGGATTAGAAATGATTGGAGAATTTGAATTATCTGTAGCTCTTCTGCAGTCCTTAACCCCCTCTTTGCTCTCAGCATTTGAAGCACTTGATTGATCTTGTCTTTGTTCTTCATTTCCAGCTGAGTAGGAATCAGCAGTTGATCAATAAAGTTTGCCTTAGTGAGACTTTGGAAAATTATGGTTCTTGGACTAGAGATGACTTCAGGCAATCTTAGAAATTGTTCTTTCTTCAAATCATCATGTAATCTCTTGTTGTTCTCCCCATTCTTCTCTATTAGCTCCAGAAGTGTGTCTAGCTCAGTATACCTCAGCTTCTCTAGAGTTCCAAATGACAAATGCCATAAGCAATTGTTTTTAGATACCATGATAATTTCTCTTAGATGAGCTTCCTTGATTTTCCTGACTACCACTGTAAAGTATTTGATTTCTTCATTGAGCTTGCTTCTGTAGTCGAGAGTTTTACCCTGTACACTGGTTTGTATGGCTTTCGGAAACTCCAGAAAGGCCACATCATGATAGATGTTTGAGTTGGCAACTTCCTGTAGCTTGGCCTCAGTGACAATGTTAACTTTGATTGGCTGAGCACTTGTTGTGATTTGAGGAGCACATACATCCATGGGCATTGTGCCAGGATAGAAAGTTGTTGTGATACTACTTTTCTGGCCAGCTATACTGGTGACAGAAACAGTAGGAAGGATAAGAGGCCTTAGATCCTTCTTTGTGATTTTGCCCTCTAGCTTTTCTTGTTGCTGTTTAGCCAATGCTCCCCCTTTCTTTTCCAGAATGAGTTCCTTTCCTTTCTCCCCCTTAGGCTTGGGATCAGACAAGATGTCTTGAGCTTCACCAGGAACATGAAGGTTCATGCTTCTCATCATAGTAGTCATCATTTGCTGCTGGACTAGCAAAATATTTGATGTTGTATTGCTTTGGTCATCCAGCTTTGAGTTTAGAAGATCCAAGGAATGAGAAATCCCTTGGTTTTCAGATTTCAGCTCAGCCACTTCTCTTTCCAATTTATCAACTTTGGAGAAGAGTTGCTCAGATTTGAAGGAGTTGAGAGACTGGTCCTTTATCTTAGAGAAATCAAACTTGGATATATTAGAGATTGGAACTTCATCTACCAGCTTGTCCCCATACTGATTCTTCCACATGACAAAAAGCATGGAGTTGGAGTTGATGTTGGATTGCACTTGATTCTCTAGCTTGGTAGACAACTTCTTTAAATTATCAGAGACCAAGGCCAGTGTGCAATCCATTTTAGTGACATTCTGTGCAGTCTTGTTTACCTCCTTAAGGATGCCATCCACCTTGGGAAAATCAGAAAGGTAGGAGTTCTTGATCTGAGCCAAAGAATGATCTGTTTCTTCTTTGATGGTTGAAATTTCTGATTGAAGACCTTTCCCAAGGAAATGCAGAGCCTTCAGCTGACTTTTGTAGACATCATTGATAGCCTCATAGATTTCTGCAGGAGAGAGGCTGTTGGCATTTGACCCCAAGGCAGTTAGGTAGTCCTCCCTGAGAAAAGCTAGAGCATCTTTAAGCTTCATAGACCTCTTGGCATCCAACCAGGCATCTACATTAACATCCTGTTGAGCCTCATCCACTATCTTCTCCTTTTGTGCTTTAACATCCTCCCTGTGGCATAAGAGAATAGCTTCATAGTCTTTGTTGGGGAGACTAGCTGTCAGGAGATGTTGAGCAATTTTAGAGAACTCATCAATCTGTGCCACATGTAAGTTTTGAAGTGCTTCTTCCGTCAATTATGTGGGCACATATGATGATCCTAAAGGCCTGTCATGTTGCACAGACTCCAGCCATTGAGACATGGTGGCCTGAGCCAAGTTAGAGCTAGTGCTAGGCACTCCTGTCATTGAAATGGGATGAGTTACAGCATCATCTCTATTTGCCTGTGAAGGCATGTCCAAATCCCTGAGGATTGGAGAATTAGGCATAGAGTCTCCAGTAAAAACTGGTGAATCCTCCATATTTGTGTTGGTGTCATTAGAATATGCCCCAACATGCATTTCCTGACCAACTGAATGGGGGTCCTGGGTGGTGAGCACAGTGTCAAGCACCATGTCACTAGAAATGGACTCATTCATAGAATCAAGTTGTGAATGATCAAGTGCAGGATTGTCATGTGAATGACTTTCCTGTATTGAAAAAATATTTGATGTTGTAGATTCTGGAAGAATAGAGGAGTTTAGATTGGATTTTGGCAACTCCCCCTGAGAAATAGGAGGAGTTTCAAGGTTGATGTGCTCTCCACTTAGTGTTTGATCACCCTTATTTTCACCTGAGTCAAGAGTGAGTTCTTGACCCTGTACTGACTCTTTACAGATTGTAGTGGGGAGACTACTCTTTTCAATAACTATGTCCTGTGGAGAGGACATTGATAATAACAGGTTTACCCCTTTTAACACATCTGAATCCTGTTGGGAGGATTCAGTGGTGGCTATATTTTTGGATTTCTTCTTTTGTCTGGTGAGCTGTGACTCAGGTTCCTCACTTCCTAAATCTACAGACTCATCAATTATAGCTAGGGTTCTCTTCTTGGTCTTCTTTTTAGTAACACCAACCTTTTGAGAGATTGGTGCACTTGGCTCCCTAATTACTAAGGTACTGTTTGCAGGGGGGTCACTGAATGGGATAGGGAGGCTTGGGTTAGACTTTGAAGCTCCTTCAGTCTTAGCCTTCACTTTCCAGAAAAGTTGATGATATATGGGCTTATCAAGTGTGTAAGTTTCGAATGTGTCTTGCATATGCTTTGTCACACTCAAAACTACATCTACTTGATTCCTAGTGTCCAATGTACCAAAAATGACTTTGGACATGGACTTAGGATAAGCCAGTTTTGATGTATCTATTCATTCTAATTCATGCAATTGATTATCTAGATGATTTAAAATGCATTGAATAAAACGAGGATAGAAAATTTCAGTACCTCTGTTGCGTGGAGTCTTACCTAGCCTTTGAGCCAACTTCCTTACAATTATTGCTCCCACATTGATTTCCTGGTTGTAGGCCAAGGAATAGGCAAGCTTCACTGCAATGTGGCTGATTTGATCCCACCCTGTCTTTCTGCACAGGAATACCTTTTGAAGAGCATCGAACAAGAAAGACCATTCCCTCCTGACATGCTTCTTGTTCAGCTTTGCCATGTCAATCTCATTAGCATACTTTATCAGGTCCATGAATGCCACCATTTCTGTGTCATTTGCTTCAACATCATGCCCTTCAGTCTTGAAGCTAAATGTTTCATTCACGTCTTTCTCCCCAAACACCAATTGCTTCCCTCTAATTGTGCAGTGTATCTCTTGAAATGAAGTGCCATCCTCCCTCGCCATTATAGTACAAGTCGCAGTCCTCCAGAATGCTTCCAGTATATCAACATACAATGGTGGGTTCATTGTCAAATCTTGGCGAAGGTAGGAAGTGTTCAAAAAGCGTACAAAGCATTTGTACGTAGGGTTTGCCTCTGTTTCAGATGGAATGGTGAGAAAGTTGGTTTCTTTGGGTATGGTTAAAGGGTTTGATGAAGCAGCTGTTTGAGATTTGGGTGCCATTTCTGAGTTTGAGATTGAAAAAGGAAGAAGAGATTTGAACTTAGATTTAAGAATTGAGAGTAATCGACAAGATGAAAAGATGTGAGATTGTTTGCAAAAAGTATTTATATGACTGAGACAGCGCAATATAGAGATGTGAATGTGTACAGACTATTTTGATGTCGTGAAGTCTCAAAATAGACTGTATCGTGAAGTCTTGCAAAGTGGATCGCAAAGTCTAAAAATGAACCATGTCGCAAAGTCTGAAAGGTAGAATTTATGAGGAGACTTTGCGATATAGTATAAATACCCTGTCGAGAACTCTCTTTTTGGAATTTTAAACAATTTGTCAGACATATATCAAAATTTTGAAATAAAATCAATTTAAATCAAAATTCTGTTAATATGTAGAGACTTGTTGATATAGTTATTCTGTGTCGCGAAGTCCACTAAGTAGATCACAAACTCAAGAAATGAACTATATCGCGAAGTCTCACATTTTTAACAGTTTGCGATATAAGTCTGTTTATTTTGAACTAAGTCGTGAACTCTCAAAAGTACCTATACAGAGATGTCTCAAAAGCTCACAACTCCACAACCAAATATAATTTTGAAAAATATGCAGTAAAATACTGAAATATTTATAAATCATATCTCAGCTAATTTTCACTCCAAATAAATAGTGCATTCAAATATAGTGAAAATTTACTGCTGCAATAATTAACTAGCATAATTACTTAGAACAACTAAATGAAGGATTGAACATTCCAATTTCACTCACTAGTCTGTTGAAGACAGCTTCATTTAGTGGTTTAGTGAATATGTCAGCTAATTGTTTCTCAGTTGGAAACTAAGAGACTGCTATAGTACCATTTGCAGCATGTTCCCTAATGAAATGGTACCTTATCTCAATGTGCTTTGTAGTAGAATGATTAACAGGATTGGCAATAATGGATATTGCACTAGTATTGTCACACATCAGGGGAATGTGCTCCAACACTAGTCCATAATCCATGAGTTGATTTCTAATCCAAAGCAATTGACCACAGCAGCTTCCAGCAGCAATATATTCAGCCTCAGCTGTAGATGTTACTGTGAATTTTTGTTTCTTACTGAACCAGGACACTAACCTTTGACCTAAGAATTGGCAGCTTCCTGAAGTGCTCTTCCTGTCAATTCTACATCCAGCATAATCAGAGTCTGTATAACCAACCAGGTTGAACCCAGTTCCCTTTGGATACCATAGGCCAAGATTAGGAGTCCCTTTCAGATACCTGAAGATTCTTTTGATAGCCATCATGTGAGATTCCTTAGGATCAGATTGAAACCTTGCACATAGGCATGTGGCAAACATGATGTCAGGCCTGCTAGCTGTGAGATAGAGTAATGATCCAACCATTCCTCTATAGACCTTGATGTCAACTCTCTTGCCTTTCTTATCTTCATCAAGCTTGATTGCGGTAGACATTGGAGTTTTTGTAGGGGATGAATCTTCTAAACCATATTTCTTTAAAAGATCTTTGACATACTTAGATTGATTTATGAAGATGCCATCCTCCCTTTGATGTACTTGCAGGCCTAGGAAGTAGGTCAACTCCCCCATCATACTCATCTCATATTTGCTTTGCATTAGCTTAGAGAATCTTTGACAGAGTTTTTCATTTGAAGAGCCAAAGATGATATCATCCACATAGATTTGAACTAGAATGATATCATTTCCATGCTTCTTGAAGAATAGAGTTTTATCAATTGTACCTCTGGTGAATTGATGCTCAAGAAGAAATTGAGATAGAGTTTCATACCAGGCTCTTGGTGCCTATTTGAGTCCATAGAGTGCCTTGAGCAATCTATACACAAAGTCTGGGAAGTCTTCATTTTTAAAGCCAAGAGGTTGGGACACATAAACCTCTTCAGGAAGATCACCATTGAGAAAATCACTTTTCATATCTATTTGATACACCTTGAAATCTGAGTAAGCTGCAAAGGCCAAGAATATCCTGATGGCCTCCAGTCTAGCTACAGGTGCAAATGTCTCATCATAGTCAATGCCTTCTTGTTGACAGTATCCTTTGGCAACCAACCTTGCTTTGTTTCTTACCACCATACCTTCTTCATCCATTTTGTTCCTGAATACCCATTTGGTGTCAATTACATTCTTACCTTCAGGAGGTGGTACTAATTCCCAAACTTTGTTTTTCTCAAATTGATTCAATTCTTCTTGCATGGCAACAATCCAGTCAGAGTGCTTTAATGCTTCTTCAATTACCTTTGGTTCTACTTGTGACAAAAAGCAGCTGTACATGCAAGTATTCATTATAGCTCTCCTTTTTCTAACACCCTCACTAGGATCACCAATGATTTGTTCCCTAGTGTGGGCTCTGTCCCATTTCCTTGTGTGACCCTATTCATCTTCTTGACTTGACTCAGGGACATTTTGATCACCACCATTTGAATTCTCTTCTTCTCCCCCTGTGTTAGTGTTCCCTTGCACAGGTGTTTGAGGGTGATCATCAACTTCATTTCCTTCATCTCGTGGAACAGTTAGAACATGTGTCTCATCTTCACTTTCAGAATCCTCAAGATATCCTTGATTTTCAAATCTTAATGGCACACTGTCTTTTTCACTTGTTGCAAGTCCAGGAAATTTCTTGTCATCAAAAGTAACATCCATGTTTTCCATTACTTTGTGTTGCTCAGGTACAAACACTCTGTACACTTATCATGGATACTATTCATGCCAACAAAATGGTTACTCAGGTTATCAACTTCATTACTGACAGGTTTATTACACTTATGAGTCAAATGATTAACATATAAGCATTTTTGACATTGTTTTCTAGGAGCATTTGGCACATAAGCTTAACTGTTTCCCTTGTTGACACCTACCTTACCATTCCTGTTATGTTTATTCTTCTTAACAACTTCTTTATTAACCTTAGGACTCTTGACAAGGTGGTCTTTGGTTTCTTTCTGATTTACAGATTTGGGAGAGGAAGAAGTGTCCTTAGCAGCCTCATCTTTTTCAAGTAATTATTGTTTGATGACCATTAAATCTTCATCAAACTCAACAACACTCTTTTTGAAGATGGGCTCTTTAACACCAGACAAAATAGTTGGAGCATTTTTGTTTACAAAAGATTCTTTTCCTTTGCCCTTGGCCTTCTTCCTTCCCTTGTCATTCTCATAGTCAAAACCAATTCCAACCTTACTGTCTTCAGTGTGTTCCTTGTGATAGGTTTGAACAAGCTCAGAGGAGTTTCTATAGCTTCTTATCTTTAATTCATTTTCAGCAATTTGTTCCCTAAGAGCTATTTCTATTTGTTCAGCACAAACTACTTTATTCTTAAGATACTCAACCTCCTTCTTCAAACCATCAAGGTTCACGACCATTAATTCAAGTTCCTCATTTTTTCTGCAAGATTTCTAGCAATTAGCCTATCAATTGCTTCATTTGCAACTAACATGCTAGTATGAATATTAAACATCTCAGTACTTATGTCTTCAACAGTTTGCTTGTATTGAGAGGGAGTCATATCAAGAGAAGTAAAAATAGGTACCTGATTTGAAGAATCACCATCATCAGAAAAGGCCATCAAAGCATAGTTTGAATACTCCTGTTCTTCTTCTTCATCAGAATCATCCCAGCACTTTCCCTCTGCAATAAAAGCTTTACCCTGTTGTTTCTTGAGTAGAGCTTCATACTTAGCTTCAAGCTCTAAGTCTGCTTTGTCCTTTTTGACATGTTTGGGCTTCTTGCACTCTGTAGCAAAGTGCCCAAGTTCATTGCAGTTATAGCACCTTATCTTGGACCTATCCACAGTCCCAGTCTTGTAGTCTCCTTTTGCAGCACCAACAATTCCTTTCCCTTTACTGAAGGTGTTTGAGCCACTTGATCCACCAGAACCACCAGCATTAAACTTGGACTTAAATGGCTGCTTCCTTTTGAACCTGATGTTAGGATACCTCCTAGCCATATAAGCAAAAGATTTGTTTTCCATCTTGTCCAGTTCTTCTATGCTGTAAAAAACATCTTCCTCAGGCAGATCATAGATGACTTGAGACTCATCACCAGTGTCTTCAACTTCCAGCTCTTCAATCTTGACTTGATTGACTTTCAGAGATTCCATTGTTTGACCTAGGTTGTCAGCAATAAGGGCATAAGAAGTGCTGGCCATCATTTCTTGCTTTGCTTGAATGGACCTCTTTTGAAACAACTCTAGCTCATATGTTTTCAAAACACCATACAATACATCAAAGCCAATCTTGGTTAGATCTCTTTCCTTGAGAGAAGAGATCCTTGGCTCCAAGTGATCTGGTAGAGTCAATAAGAACTTCATGTTGAGTTCTTCTGTTTTATAGTGTTTGTCATAGAGTTTGAGCTCATTTATCAGCTTGTTGAACCTTTCAAATACTTCTGTGATTCCCTCCTTTGGCTGAGCCATGAAGGCTTCATACTGGGAAACCAGAATCTGCTTCTTGTTCTTTCTCACTTCTGGAGTTCCTTCACATAGCACTTCTATGAGATCCCACATATTCTTTGCACTACTACAGTGAGCAACAGTGCCATACATGGTGAAATCCATAGATTCACAGATAATGAGTTGGAGATTTCCATCTAGTGCCACTTTCTCCTTTTTAGGCTCAGTGTATTTGGAAGGATCTTTAGGCTCGTAATGCATTGGTATCTTTTCAGTACCAATAGTTGTTTCTGCAATCTCAATCATTGGAATGAAAGGACCATGTTTTAAAATGTCTAAATACATGGGGTTTGAAGCTTTTATGAACAACAACATCTTCTTCTTCCATAGATTGTAGTGTTCCTTGTTAAAGGAAGGAATCTTGATACTGCTTAGTTTCTGTGAACTCATTCTCGATCTTTTTCTGTTTGTATATCAACAGCCTGCTCTGATACCACTTGTTAGATATGATTATCACTAAGAAACTAGACAGAGAGGGGGGGGGTGAATGGATAGTTTCAATGTTTTTCGTTTTCTTGAAACTAAAAGGCTGTGTTTGATTGTGTTGTATGAAAATGCGGAATCAAATAAACAAGACACACACAATCACTTTAATCTACTTTGTATAAAGTAAATTAAATACTACAGCTTCCAAAATTTCACAAGTGAAATTATGGCTTCTAAATAAGAACAGTGTTTTCTTGTTTTCTTACAGAGAAAAGAGTGCTTGAATATGTCTGTGTATATCTCTCTCTTACAGCTAACAATAGGGCGTGCATAATATATATATCCTATACAAACTGGTGCACACTCCTATTTACACAGTTACCCCTAACTGTAACTCCAACTTGTCCTGCCATAAGAAGTTAACTGTGTCAGGAAGGACCACTTGCTTTCTGTAGCCTTTCCCGTTTCTGTAGCTGCTTGTCTCTAATCTTTCTCTCCAAGTTTTGCTGTAGATTTTCCATCTGTCTTTGGACCACCTTACCGTAACAGATGCTTCAGTATTTGTCTCCTTTGAATTTTGGTTCTGTACCTTGATTTGTCTTGTTATAAACGGCTAAGTGTTGACATCGTGAACTCCAACATATTCCTGATTCTTTGACTTGTCGACATAGAACATTCTTGACTTTGCTATATGAGGACTTTGCTATATGAGTATTACAGGAGTATGCAATATAGGCTTTTTGAGAACTTCACGATCTAGCCTTTTTGACGACTTCGCGATCTAGCCTTTTTGAGGACTTCACGATCTAGCACAATCTGACTTTGCAATCTCAACACTTCACGACATGAGTCTTGAAGACTTCACGACATAGTTTATTTTGGACTATGCGATCTTAGTATTTCACGACATGGATATTTTGGACTTCACGACATAGCTCATTCTGACTTCACGATATAGGGACTTAGACAAATTTCTGCAACTTATTTCTTCAAGGCCTTATTCACTCCAATCCTGCTGCATGAACAAATTGAACTTCTTCCAGGACAATTATTCCATGGCCTATGTACGCTAGGTGCAAGAAACTTACTAAGCTCATTATAACTTTGATCATACCGAATAAAGCTAAATACATGAGAAACAAGACAAGTACAATGGAGACCTATAATATATACCAGTGATAAACTTCACTAGGTCAAGTAGAGTGACATAGTCACAATGTGTAGGCTTGTTAATAGTGGTATTGTTAAATTATATCATATTGATATGTAAATTAATAATTTGAATATGACAATATTATTTTTAATATTGTTGGGTATGTTACTTGGATTTTATTCTAAGATTTGTATGTCCCTATTAATTTTTTTTAAAGTACTCTAATTCAGACAACACTCTACAACTACCGTTGTTTGTAGACTTCTTAAACAATAAATGTTAAAAATCACTTGTCTCATTACCACAACAGTTTGCTACACCATTGTCTCAGGATTATTCACACAATACGGCTAAGAAAACAGTTGTATCATTATAACAACGGTTTTTTGTAGCATTGTCTTTGGTTTATTCACACAATACTGCTGAAAATAGTTGTCTATTGGTCACGCTTACGCAACAGCACTTTAAAAATACCCTTGTCTAATTCAATTTTCTAGACAATGGTTTTTAAACCGTTGTAATCACCCTGGATTAGATAATACTTTTTCGAGATTGAAAAATAACCGTTGTCAGTTAATTCTGGGTAACACTTTTTTGACCGAGCGTTGTCTGATCAGTGTTGTCTAATTGCGTTTTTCTTGTAGTGAGAGAACACTTAAAATGGATTCGTTATATATACAAGTTGTACATAAGCTTTCTCAATGATCTGCGTTGACCAAAGAACACGAACCAGGGACGGAACTAGGATTTGAAAATATGAGGGCTTGACAAGTCGTTAGCCAAGTTTAATAAATCCGCTAAACACTAGCAACAACAACAATAGTAGAAGTAGAAAGGTGTTTACCAATCTGATGGTCACTAGATATCAAATAAAAGTTTGGGTTGATACATAGTTGGGCTAAGAAAAGTAAAAATAAGTATAACTGGTAACATTTTTTCTTAAAATCATCTTGGGTTTAAGCCGAGGGAAGCCCTTTTATAGCTTGGTCCCGACACCAATGTCACAACTTAAAAGGATGATCATATTGAGATGCTGTAATTTGAAAGACACATAAGAGTAGGTGCAACATTTGGCATGGCAAAGAAACACAGATTTGCGCATAATTGAAGATCATTTGATTGGTAGTGTACACTTTACACAGTTGAAATGTTGATGAACAGAGAGGATTATATTTACAATACCGACCATGTTTGTTTCGGTAGTAACTATAGAATATGATAATAATTCTTTAAATTTTCTTATCCCATGTGTTCAAAATTTTATTTAGGATTAGTCCAAGGATTATAATCTTTTAAATTTTCTAACCCATGTTTGTTTTGTTGATGTAGGGGATATAATCCCCTCTAATACTTAGTTGGAGGAGGTATTATTTAATCCCCTCTAACACGTTATTTTTATAAAGGATTATAATCCCCTCATTATAATCCTATGTAAAACAAATATAAGATTGAAACATCTAAAGGATAGTAGTCCAATCCCATGATTATATCTCAAAACAAACAAGGGATAAAAGATTATATTTCAATCATAAACTTAATAATTCAAAAAAAAACATGGGATAACATAATTTAGGATTATAATTCCTAGCACTTTAATTGATGAGATTATTTATCCCCGAATATTAATCTGGGATTATAATCCCTCCGAACAAACATGACCATAGTATATAAAGTTTTCTCCTTATTACAGGACCAACTGTTTGAGAGTACAATAAGATCAGGGTAGTGTTGGTACCCCGAAATCGTTCGCGAAATTTATCCTGAATGATGGGGAACGCCAAATGTCAAATTATAACTTGTGAGCGTATATGTATGCACGCTAGGTCCTATATAAGTATAAGAGAAGTTACTAAATATACACTTGACACATCAATTTTTGGAAAACAATTCGGGGACTCTAGCATTTTTCATAAGATTATACAAATTGAAAATTTGTAATGCAAAACATGTATGTTATATACGATATTAAATATTTCCTTTTATTTAACTTCAAATTTAAAAAAAAAACTAAAAAATGAAATTTAATAATAAAATTGACAAATAACATATTATAGTTATACTTTCCTTTTTGGATGTACCATCTATTTCTTTACATTCCAAAACTTTTCAAATGTAGTAAAGTTTTATAATATAAAAATTAACTACTTCCACTACTTTCCTTCACTTTACTTACTTTATACCTTAAATATTGATGGATTCCACCGCTTTACTCATTTTTCTTACTTTTTTTCCTACTTTACTCTTATTACTTAACCTCTGTGCTCAACCCAAATGTAAACAATTAAGCGGGACGGAGAGAGTATTTATTAGCATCATTCACATGTGATAAATGCATTCACACCCCATATGTTTTTTCCTGCTAATCATCGTAAAGCCTCGCATGTGATGTCCATTTTTGCCTATTTTTTAAACGTTGCAAGTTAGCCATGCTTCTTATTTGCATTCCATTGAGTTGAAAATTATTTGGTGTCAAAAGCAACCCCTTATTAGTTTCAATTTTGATTAAAGAATTAATAAATTAATAATTAATAAATAATATAAAGTATAAAATTTAAATAACAAAATGTAACTAATTTATTTATTAGTAATTATCAATAAATATATATTGATCGTATTCCATAACTCGAAAAGGCATTTGGTATGCATTTCATGCATCACTTTGGTGAGTTTTATTTTATTGTATATATTTTGTTGTTAATTTTTCAAGGTGTTATTCCCAAACAATATGATCACAGGATTATAGAATGAGGTTGAATACAGTTCTTTAAAAATTACCAATTCTTTGCAGATAAGAGATACTTAAGAACATAAATTGAAATTGCAATAAATAAAAATACAAGAATTAAAAATTTAGGTGGATTGATTGTTCCACCTAAGAGATTTTTATTTGAAGAAATCTTTGTGATGTTTGGAGCAAACACACAGCTGCAGTTACAATGTTTTTGCTTCAGCAATTTACAAGAGAATATTGCTTAAGCTCTACAAACTAAAACCAGATTTCTTACACTCAAAAACATTGCTACACTTGGTTATATACTCCAAGTTTACAAGCCTAATTGAACTACATAAAATATTCAGTAGGTAAAGTGCTGGTTTCCATGCTCCTTTTTGTTCCATCAACCCATGTGACTTGTCAAGAGTGTCCCTATCACACTTTCAACTGCTAATTATTGGCCTTGTATCGGTTGAGGTTGATTTATCAAGCATCCGTTGAAGGTATATTGGTTGCATCTGTTGAAGGTGTATTGGCTGCCTCCGTTGAAGGCTGAATCATATCCTTTGAAATACATTTCACTTATGTAAAATTACAAGGCATCAAATATTTACAATTATCCTTCCTATTCTACATATCAATTGATAGTCAACATGACTTATTCAACCCTAACATTTATACTTTCAACTGCTATTAAAACTAAAGGAACATGTTACAAAGAGTCTTATCAATTGATAAACTACCCTTTAACGGATACTGTATACGCATGCTATCCGTTGAAGACTACATTTTTACTTGTACAAATTTTACCGAGTTAATTTGGTTATCATCAAGAATCAACATAATTCCTAACACAAGGTAATCTGAAGATGAAGCAAACATGAGTGATGCCTCCTTTGGGACGTCCTTTACTTTTTCTCATAAATTTTTTTAAAGAAGAAATACAAAAGACATATACTTTATTTTTAATTTTGATGTATTTATTTTCTTAATTTTTAATATGTTTAAGATAACAGTTTTGTACTATGTAAGTGCATATAAATAAATTTTTTAATGATTATTATAATGTTAATGATTGAAAATTATTGTCACTAATAAGATCACCATATTCAGAACATAAGTATACAATTAAATATAAATAACATGGAAAAATAATTATATTCTGCAAATTAGATATAATTTTTTATTCATTATTTATGAATATTTCAGCATGTAATGGTAAATAATTAACTTTATCAAATTATGCAACAATTGAATGGTACATTTAAGTGAGGGTACACTTGTATTCCTCAAAATCTCAACAGACCTGAAGACCCTATAAGAAAGCTGAAGGCATCCAGCACAAGAGCAGGTGTCTTATTGTGGAAGATGCTGGTAAATATCACATTGAGGTAGTGATCGAAGCTGTCCAACCAAAAACAAAAGTAAAGGTTACCCATTTATAAATCGAAAAAGGAACATAACCAAAATGCAACTGCAATTAAGTCAAAAAATCATGAAACAAAAAGAAAATACGATAAAATTACAGTCACACAATTTTTTCAAAAAAAAAAAAATCAAGAATCAAATTCAAAATTCTCAAAATTGCACTGCACTGTTTTGCTTATCATTCCGGACACTCTCACCCTCACCGTAGCTAGGCAATCACAAACACCTACAACCAAAGGTTTAGTCCCTTCTTCCGGACTCTACAAATCCCTAATGTTATTCTAACCACATTCCCAACCTCAGAATCATATATACAAATTCTCTAATCTTATAAACATCTATTCTACATTCACAGTCCCTAACAATATCTTCTCACCTGATACAAATAACCTCCAAAGCAATTATAATACATGACTTGAACACATATGCAAAAAAATAAAAATAAAATTGCAATTATGAATTTACAACTCAGTAGAATTGTGTCTGTAGGCTTAAAACACACCACAATTCTTCATATGGATCGAGTCACTTGCTTTTAAGCAACTTATTGATTTAATATCTTAGCAGTGTAGTGTTGAATTTCTAACACCGAAGTAGAGTCAGAGGAGATCACTTTAAATGGTAATCTTCAATCTGTTACATCACATGGTATATATGGTACATGAATTCAGTTTTATGGTATAATAAAGTCTAAAGCTAATTATTGTGAAGAAAAAAATCACGACACACCAAGACGGTATAAGAATTCGTTTAACTGAACAAATAAACGACAATGGCCAAAAATGAAACTACAAAATACCTTTAATAGAGCAATTGCATGAAGTCAGTTACATCATGTTTTTTCAGTCATGATTATTAGAAAGAACCTCTCTTCTGCAATCCAATTAAATCTAATTTAGAAAGAACCAAGTACCTAGAAAAACGGAAAAAAATTTCAAAATTATTCTGTATACACACTCAAAAATTACATATAGAACCGATACTATATATAAACACCAAACTGGAGCCGTAAGAGATAAATGCAAACACAAATTCCACCATGGAACCAAACCCATTTATAAATACAAACAATAAAAAGAAGTGAGAATGAGAGAAAAATGAATTGTATATAATCAAGTTGTGTGTTCACGTCGTTAACCTCTTGTAGTAGTTTTAGGACAATTGCACCAACTTGTATTCATGACAAATCATGAGATTGATCTGCTCAACTTTGTAGCTGGCATCTTATAATCTGTTCTGAGTTGAAAGTTGGATCTTATAGCATAAATAATAATCTGAGTTAATACAGCAATTCATCAGTCATAATTATTTAGCCAGATTTTTTAAAAAAGAAGTGAAATTAACACAAAGTAAAATTTAAGGGTAAAAAGCATACTCACTGAATGTGAAGTACTGTCCAACAATTGATTCTCGATTTCTCAAACACAGATTGCGAGAAGTTTAATTATTCAGATTTCATGATCAACTTAGCTTTTCCTACATGAAATAAAAAACAAAATTCAAGGCAACATAAATAACCTCAAGTCACATGTAGAATTTCATTTTTAAAAACCATTGATGAGTCAAGATTCATACCTAAGAAAAATTCATTTTCAGATATACTCCCAGCTAATCTGTGTTTTCTGAGCTCCTTCTATAGCTTGGTATTTTTGTTGCCACTGGATCACGCTTGACTTAAAATCAAAACCATCAAAGATAATTTTGGTAGGATAAATGTACATAAATGTAACCAAACCATCAAAAGTATCAATTATTGTAAAAAAAAGCAATTAATAAATCACATCAAGAAATATACCTACAAATTGACACATTTATCAACTTTTTCTCTTAGACAAATTATCAAACACATCATCAACAAAGTTTAAACGATTATATGTCTCAAAATCGTGAAAGAAACTTGAATCATTTAACAATAATATTAAACCATTAGGTAGGATATACATATAAGTGTCAGTTTTTAAATTTAAATTGTCAATTATTGTCAAAGAAAATAACAATGATCAAAACAGATCAAGAAAGATACCTTCAAAATGAGATATTTATCAATTTTTCTCTTACACAAATCATTAAACACTTCTTTATCAAAGTTCAATATGCAAATAAAAAACACAAATATTTCAAATATTAAAGGCATTCACTCAAAGCCATGACTAAATTTTAAAAAAATATGATGGAATGGAATAGAGCTTTAATCAAACACCTTAAAGGCATTCACTCAAAGCCATCACGAAATTTGTCTACAACAATAATTCATCAAAAAGATCTAACAAACTGAAACTTACATATATCTTAAGTATGATCCCACCGAACGAATGAACATGTGTTCGTCAATCTTCTTATCATATTCATCAATTAGTTACCCTACAAAGTTTAAATTGCAAAATAGTTAGTACCAATAAGAGTATACGCAGATAGTGTAATATTTTGTAATGGAGATGAAATTTGAAAAATGAGGAAGAGAGAGAGAATAGTTATCAACTAACCCGATAAAGAAAGAAAAGAGAATGAAAGCCATATTCATATACTCAAGTATCAGTTTGAATTTGAATTCTCGATATATGTGTATTGAATTCAAATTTCAAAATAGTATAGAAGAGAATAATCAAAAGAATGTAGTATACGATAAAGTAAGTCAGCACTCAGCACACGTGTATATGTTTGCTGCGGGGGTTTGCCAATTGTAACATGGTAAACTTGTAATTATTCTAAACTTTGATGGCAGTTTTCAATTTCAGAATTACACTGTGGCAAATGCTCTTCAGACACTATTATATACATAGAGGTTCACAATGCTTCTTTGGTTAAAAATCATCTCACCTATAAAAAAACCTCCTCCAATACAAATAAGTATTTACTACATAATAATTCCAAGGAGTGCAAATTACTTACAGATTGTGAGCCTCTTTTTGATAGTACTAACCATTCCAAACTATACTACACTCCGAAATCTTTCGAGAAAGACACCGATAGATATTGTCATCTGAAGATTCACGGGATGTGTGATGGGTTGTTATGTTTTTCTAGTGACGTTGATGATGAGAAAAGTGAATACTTTCGGATTGGCGATAATTTACATCTTTGGAACCCAATATGTAGAAGCTAAAAAGCTTCCGGAACTTAAAATCTCAAACGGATTTATTCGGAACGGTGGTGTGAGCTTTGGGTATTACGGTGATGATTATAAGGTGATAGTAATTTCTTCTTGTATTGGTCATTGATGGCCGTGGGGATTCTAGCTGTAATCCGTAGCGATCATCAGAAGACGGTGTGTAGAGTTTTCGGTGTTTTCGTATCAAATTGGCATTAAGTCTCCTGGTAAATCACCAATTGTCCTTTATAGGAGGCCGGTCTGTCCGCCACCTGGTAGTCTATCAGGCCTAGACTAGGTGATGAGGCTTCAATCTGGTGCCTGCCTATTAGTCCAGGAGCTTGGCTACGGGAAAAGGACTTCTTACGGTTTCGAAATCCGTAGTCCAAACTCCTTACAGAAATGAAGACCCTTCGATCTTTACTTCTCCGTAGGCTGTAAGAAAGCGATTCTTGTTTTGGAGGCCATCATTTGCCCCCATAGTGAGAGGGTATTCTTTAGGAGGCCCACTCAGTATAGCCTTATAGAATTTCTAGCGTTAAGGGTGCATACAGAGCGACAAAAGAGGCGGGTTTGCGAAACACAAACAAACTGGAAAAAGGAAATCGAAGAGAGAAGTGTAGATCATGGGAAATGTGGGGGTAACTGTCGAAGGAATTATTTCCTGTATTTACATTAATCTTAAATGAGGAAAATTACCTTTTCGCCCTTTAAACGGATGAGATAGTTGAGTTTCTTTCTCTATTTCTTTTGCACGTGCATACACGCGCTGGTTTATATATATATATATATGCACATCGGTTTTCATTTTCATTGTCCTTATCACTTATCAATTCCAAACGGTGTGGCGAGAGAGAAGATTCACTTTGGAAGGGGATCCAGAGAGTAAGGCATGCGTCTACGACGCCTTTGTTCAGGTAATGGTATTCTTCAACATTACTGTTCATTTTCATTGTTTTCGTTTACCCTTAAGAGATGTATGCGTTTTGGATATTTATTTATTTATTTGGGAGCTACACACATTATATGCGAAAGATGGAGAGTCATCACTATAAACCTTCCTGAAGTGATTAATTGTTTGCCAAAAATAGGGTATTTACGTTGTGAGGATTTAACCAATTATGGTTTAAATCGAGTATTAAGGCATATAGTGACTGTCCTTTCTTTCGCATGTGTAGTTTCTCAACAGCAATTAAATGGCTAAGCGAAAGAGAGCTACGCTTCAGAGGGAGAGAAGAGCGTTACAGATTCAGATAACGAACAGTTGTCAGATTCAGGTGACGTTGGGGGTTTTATGGATGATGATACTCTGTCGAAGTCGGGAGAAAGTTCGATGACTGAGAGTTCTCCGGAGTGTGCTCGTAATTGGAAGGTCCCTAAGGGGAAGAAGGTAATTCTAACGAAAACCCATAGGGAGAATGTGGCCGCAAGGACTTTGAAATCGACTTCAGGGGTTAAGAGGAAAGGGAAGGAAGTGGCGGTAGAAGATGAGTGTAATAACCCGAATTTTTGGAAAAATTTAAAACTTTTCTTATTATGATTAAGTGCAGCAGTGAATAGTGATATTGGTGGATGAATAGTGATTTTGAGGGTTAAGAAAAATTTTCATGCCACCTATGTACGAGACGTAGTGTGGATATTCCGAAGTCATATCAGTGATCTACGGAGTAAATAAGTGAATGCAATGACGATCGGAATTCAGAAATTCCAAATTTTATTTTGGTGTAATATTCGACCGGGCAGCGAATTATATATTATTATATTCAAGAAATGAGATATTAAAATTGAGGATTTGAGGATTTAATATTTTGGAATTTTATTATTTTATTCAAGTCGATTTAAGGATTCGATTGATGAAGTGAATAGTTACTATTCACTGCGAAGATCGCGTAGAGTTTTTACTCGCTCTTTTGGAAAATATTTCGAATCGTTTCAAGAAGAACAAGGCAACATTTACAGGATTAAATATAGACATGGAAGTAACATGTAACGAGATTAATTCAAGGAATGCAACATTTGGATCATCCATGTGAAAAGAAACGAATCAGTAAAGCAAACCAGTAAAGTTACTTTAACAGAACCGATGCATGTTCGACACATGTCGAGAGATGAAGCCACCTAGGGCTATGACTCACCACTCTTCACACAAAAATCAGCATTATCATTATTAATCAAGTCAAAAGCCAAAACAAAAAGAAAAACATTTTCATTTCTTCATTTCGGCCAAAAATAGACTGCCGGATTGTAAACTCCATATCTCCTTCATTTCTCGGTGGCAAATGGCGATCTATAGCTTTCTGGAAAGGAATTGAGATAACCTACATTTCATATTTCACAAGTTTCTTCCATTTGAGCAAGGTAAGACCTTCAGTTGTCCAGTTCTTTAAACCGGTGTATAGTAACTCCGAGAATTCATAACTTGTTCTTGATTTTCTTTTGCAAGTTTAAGGATGATAACCATGGATAAAGACTCTCTTAAGGCTTACAAGCTCTTGTGGTGTGTTTAAGGATTCAAGGAAGGTATACCACTCATCCACCCATTTGATTTATGTTGAGATTTAAGTGAAGTTTCTAGAATAAGCATGATTATGGAATTTGGAGTATGTATGGTTAATTCTTGATGAATACTTGTTGTTGGTTGATGTTGGTGATATGTTCTTGAAGTATATAAACTGATATTGTTGTAAAGATGGTTGTGTTGTTGAATTGATTTGGTTTTAAGAGGTTTTGACATAACAAAAACCGGGAAACGTTACAATTATAGCCGTCGTAATGCCCATTTGATTTAAGGCTGTTTTGAGCAAGAATTACGAACTAGTCTTGGATTATTTTTGAACAACACTGACCATGAACATGTAGGTCTTGTTTTAAGGTTTGTTTTGGTATAAAGATTATGTCTATACGATTTACGGTTTAAGAGAAAAGTAAGTTTTAGTAAACGTCGTTCGGAGGAACAACCCCTTTCTGGTCAGTCACTTTGAGGCTATATTTGGACCACTTAGAAGCCATATTAAAATGTGAAACTTTGAGGAATAATACTAGAGACAGTTGGGAAGGCTCACGGAAAATATTCGGATTAAAAAGATTATTTTTCGATTTTATAAAAATGTTTTATCCGAGGTTGCGCAAGTGAAAACCACTAAGAGCATGACTTAGAAATCGATGTTGCAAATGGTTAAGTATAACTTGGATTTGAGGATGGATTTCGAACCAAACTTATGATATAAGTATTTGACGAATAACATGGACTTAGTGTGACGCTAGAGCGAGCTTGTAATTCCTTGGTTGTGTTTCGCTTACGTGTTTAAGCATTGAGTACAAGTGGATTATCCAGGAGATTAACCGTGTGTTTTCGTTTGACTTTGTCTAGATTGTGATGTGACTCAACTTAAACCCTTTTTGTGTCGTTTGTAATTTAGAGTAAATAGGGTATCGTTCTACGCCAAGGATCAAGGGATCACTTTTCTTCTATTTTGCTAATAATATCAAAGATGGATTTGGTTTGTTGTTTTTTTATCTAATAACTAAATTAACTAATAAACAAGGGAAAGTTTGTTTGTAAGCAATTCCTGAAACATGTTGGAAAGCATGTAGATCCACCCTAAACCCATAACACAATTCTGAAACTCCTATGATATGTCTGAAAGATACTTATAGAGAACTTGCCATGACCACATAGAAACAAATTCTGCTATCCGTTTAACCCCATGAACCACATAGAAAGGTTAAAACAAATTACACACTAATACAATTAATCCCATGACCACATAGACATGCGCTACCATATGCTTGGTTGTCCGCCAAATCTCCACTACTTCGTACATATGCATGCACGAATCAAAAGGTCTTTGTTAAAGGTTGTAACGTGGCTTAGGGACGGGGTAGGAATTCAAAGAAAAGGCTCACAAGTGGCTAAACTTGATAAACTAATAGAGCATCATGTTCACTTTTAATTCTAGCACTCAACATGAAAATATAAATCATGTAAAAGGTGATCAGACTTTCACAAGCATTAAACCCATAAGCACATGATTATGTACTTTCCCATTTTCACATTGCAATGAACAATGAACAATAACTCAACTTCAATCTTCTTCTCTTATTTTTTTTTTTTTCAAGATTTGATTTCTTTTTTTTTTTCCCGGACGAACGAAGATCAAGTAACCACATCATATTAATTCCCACCAAAATATCAGATTTTAACAAAGACATCCCCGCACTTGAATATTCACCCACCCTTAAGTTGAATCACAATGCTCTACTAGTCAATCAAGACAAGAATGAACAAGTAGGCTCAAATTTATAGAGTGGTGATATATGAAAGAAACAGATATAAGCTCAAGGGGGTTCACTAAGGATATATATAACTCATGAAGGTAGTGTTTAGGTCAATGAGGTTAATCCTAGTGCCTTTATCATATTCATGCATACACATATCATGTAGTCTCAAAACGGTATCAAAACAAGTTCTAGAGCACATGCTAAATGACGAACACCACACAACAAAAGAATTCGATTGATATAAAATGTATCAATCATAAATTAGGCTCAAAATCTTACAAGGTGAAAGCATGCTCAACTTACTAAATTTGACTGAGACGCATCTCAAGTTTTAGAATTTTCGCAAGTACACACAAGGAATAATCATGCAACAAATGATTTTTATTCGTTGATAGCACACTCAGAATTAATCATGCAAAATTAGTCTACAAAATGTGTACTTATCTTCGCTAACATGCTCTTGACAAGGCAATTATATACAAATATTTTAATTTTCTATTTTTTTTTGGATTTTTTAATAATATTGAGAACACCTCCCCACACTGAATGGTTCATTGTCCTCAATGAATAAAATATATACATATTTACATATATAAAGAATTTAAAAAAAAAAATCCTAATAATAATAAAAAATACAAAAATCACATAAAGAAAAATATTTACAAAGAAAAGTGAGAAAAACTCCCCTATGCAATTGCATGAAGTGCCGTTGAAAAGGAATTATGAAGCCCCTCCAAGTAATTACAATTTCAAGGCCAGCTTCCCGTTATAAGCAGTGCAATCTGATTATTAACACAAAGTTTATGTAGCTCAAGTGGTTGGGAAGTCCACTTATAAACTCAGGCTACAGGTCATGGGTTCAAATCCTAGCAGCAGCAATTTTTTATATACCGCACAGCAGCGGACCTAGACAAAAAATGGGCCAGCTATTGGGCTGGACAGCTTTGGAAGCAAACAGCGGCTTGGACAGGAAACGGGCTGGTAGTTGGGCTTATTCAGCTACTTGGGCCAGAAAACAAGTACATCCTAGCAGCAGCAATTTTTTATATACCGCACAGCAGCGGACCTAGACAAAAAATGGGCCAGCTATTGGGCTGGACAGCTTTGGAAGCAAACAGCGGCTTGGACAGGAAACGGGCTGGTAGTTGGGCTTATTCAGCTACTTGGGCCAGAAAACAAGTACATCCTAGCAGCAGCAATTTTTTATATACCGCACAGCAGCGGACCTAGACAAAAAATGGGCCAGCTATTGGGCTGGACAGCTTTGGAAGCAAACAGCGGCTTGGACAGGAAACGGGCTGGTAGTTGGGCTTATTCAGCTACTTGGG